>CALYLW010000039.1:1342500-1787500 GCA_944989445.1 Ampullaceana balthica
TTATCTCTCAGAATTTATTCAGAAAGGAATAGCACTGATACCACAAACACAGCTTTTATTCTGGATTGTACTCCCAGAATGGGTCAAACTCTCGAAATAAGTACCATTTACTTGTCTTTTTCCTTTTAAAAATACAGGATGGACATTTATTCCCCCCACCAAACCCAGGCAGGTATATTTCAACTTGTTCACATTCCACTGCAGTGACTGGGGGTATCATATGGACGCCCTATGTGTCATTTTGATTAACCTTGATCTATTATTAACATTCCTTCCAGAAGAGACCTTAACTTGCCGTGGTAGTTGATCAATGTAATCGAAACCAATCATGTGAGACACTGTCATTCTCACGATGACCAGGTAGCTACAAATCAAATCCGTTGAGCCACCACCTGACCCAACCCTGACCAAAGCAACATAAATAACAAGTATTCATTAACTTTATTGAATGCATAAAATTCTTGACATCGCAATTCGAGAGGAGCACAAAACAACTTTTCTTCTTAGCTCAGTTTTTAAGGCATTAACTTTAAATATCCCAGAAAGGATACGTGATACAGACAAGTCATGTGGATTAAGATTATTGTCACTCGTGTCAATATAAATGAAAGTAGGGTAGATTTATGTGTCTTTGTATAGTACGTAGCTAAGAAATCTACATAGTTGTCAAATTTTTAAAAAATGCATTTTCTGGAAGGAACCGGTTCAATAATGGGCATATGTTCGAAGCGTAAACGTTCACATCACGTATTTTAATATATCTAGTGGATTGTAGTGGATGTTATATGTCTCAAATGAGTCTGCATTACCCCCAAGAATTCCCTTTTTGACCCCAGATGAGGTTATTTACCTCTGTTCGCCGACCTCTTTCTTACGGGATGACCGTCAGTCAATTGAGGGATTTTTTTTAAATAAATTTTTAAAATGTTATTTTTAATACCGGTAATTTTTTTTTCTAAACAAAGAAGTTAACCGTGATTATAAATAGTCAATGTTTAATTTGTATGCATTAAAATAAAATATAATCTAATGATGTTTGAACACAGTTCGTTTTCTGAAGGCTGGTTAAATGTTTTTTAAAATGCTTCACACGGGTTACGATATTACAATGTAGATCTTCGCTAAATAAATAATAAATACTTAAATGACAATAAAAGTGATTTGAAACATACTTATTTTCAAATAGAAAATAAAGTGTTTTTTACGGTGTTTTTTTTTGGGGGGGTGGGTCAAAGATTTGTGACGTATTTTTAGAGGGGGGGGGTCTAAGTTTTTGTGACGACGCGTGACGAGGGGGGGAGGGGCTAAAAATCGGCAAAACTCGCGTGACGTCATTTATGGACGGCCCCCAAGGCATTAAAAAGACTTCAGGATACAAAATAGTAAAAATACCATGAAGCCAATTTGAGGTCATTTTTAAAGCTATAGAAAAACTGATAGATGCAGACAAAAAGCTCAACACACGAACAGACGCAGAAACTTTGATAGACACACATGATTTTTTTTTAATTTTCTAATTTATGTCAAAGATGCCCGAAATTATTTACAAACGTATAGTGTTAAAAAAATGCTTTGCAGGGGCTTCTCACAGAGAAACTAATGCAATACTTAAAGGATGCTTTGAAATTTAATAACATTTTATGTGGAGACATAATTTTTTTAATTGAATCTTCTAATCAAAGAATGACAGAGCAAATGTTTGGTGATCTAAGCGAATATGATCCATGCTGTGAAGAAAAACAGTTGAGAAGAAAGTTGTATTGTTCATAACATGAGAAAACTGTAGAAATTCGTGTGACTTTTTTGCAGTTATTGTTATATCGAATTTACAAAACAGATTTTCGTACACCTGCTAATATACTATATAATTTTGTCTTCAAATTTAAGTATACCAAAATGTCTTACGTGCCATTGTCAAACAAGGTATATTTTAATCTCACGGGAAAAAAAGAAAAAATAATGAATTCATGACCAGTTAATTTATTCAATTTTTTAAGATATTGAGGCTAGAAGTTACCCTGCCTAAAATAATAGCATTAATTCGAACATTTTCTTAAATAATGCAAGATGTTAAAATAGTTTCTCAAAAATTAAGTTAATAAAAAAAAGTTAATCAAAATCAATAACGAACACACCAAGATTATCTAATCTATAGTTATTTTGGCTATTGGGCATGGTATGGCTGAAACCATTGATACATGAAAGATTGGGGGCCGTCCATAAATGACATCCCGCACCTCAGGGGGGAGGGCGTCACACATTTGTTATTATGTGTGACGAAGGGGAGGGAGTGGTTAAGAAGTGTGACGTCACATTAAAACGCGCCACTTTAAATAAAATTTCCACTTAAATATTTGATTGCTTACATTTTATTTAATAACGTTTTAAATGGCTTCACGCGCGTTACCAAATTGGAGTGCAACCTACACTAAATACATGTTTAAATAACAAACAAAAAAGTTATTTGAAAAATGCCCATTTTCAAATAGAAAATTCGTTGTTGTTGTTTTGTTTTTTTCGGGGGGGGGGTGATTTTTTTTTAGGTTGGGGGGGGGGAAGCAAACTTTGTGACTTCATATTGGAGGGGGTCTAAGTATTTGTAACGACGTGTGACGGTGGGGGAGGAGGATAAAAAATCGGCCGAAATCGAGTGACGTCATTTTTGATGGTCTCTTGTTCAATGAGGAAAAAAATACAATTCAATTTTATTCAAGAAATGAAGCATTTCTTTTTATTTCTAACATAAAAATATATTGTGTCCTTATTATTACTTTCTCATAAAGACTATCTTTACTTTATACTTTATGGCATTAAGATATTTTTCGAGGCAAAATTGAGTTCTGTCCCACGCTACGCCGCTGGATAAGACTTATAAGAGAATTACAAAACTATAAAAATAAACAACAAAACATTAATATGGAAATCAAAAACGTAGGTTTAGATACACAAAAAGGTAAACGTAAATTAAAAACCTTTTTGGACCAATTTGACAGTAAAATAGAAAGACTTTGAAGGATAAACGATGTAAGTGAAAAAGCTAAAGAAGAAACTTCAACCTTGACCGATGACTATGACCAGAGTGGGTCATACATCATATACACGTAAATTGAGAATAAACAGTTGACCTTCAATAATTATGACAATGACCAAGATGGGTCAAAAATTAGAAACAAAGACAGACACGCTACCGACACAACAAATGAAAAGATCACTCCTTTAGTTTAGACAAAGGCATTAAAAGGAACAGAAAGGAAACATAGACACCTGTAAGTCAAGGTTACTGCCCATAAAGGGAGATGACCGAATGGCGGACGCGGCGGACATCAAAGAGAAGCGACTCAGGCAAGCCACGGTGAGCATGAAAATAAGCAATACCGAGGGGGGGAGGTCAAGGTGAACTGACCGACGGAGAACATTCGTTTAACGGAGTTGAGACAAAGGGAAGAGAAATGATCAGTGTGATAGACGCATCGCTGAAGGTCATCACGTGTAAGAATCACGTGAGTGAAACATGCAACTTGAATCAGACCAAGTAGGTCGATTTGATGAGCCAAGTAGGTCGATTTGATGAGCCAAGTAGGTCGATTTGATGAGCGAAGTATGTCGATTTGATGAGCCAAGTAGGTTGATTTGATGAGCCAAGTAGGTCGATTTGATGACCCAAGTAGGTCAATTTGATGAGCCAAGTATGTCAATTTGAAGAGCCAAGTAGGTCGATTTGATGAGCCAAGTAGGTCGATTTGAAGAGCCAAGTAGGTCGATTTGATGAACCAAGTAGGTTGATTTGATGAGCCAAGTAGGTCGATTTTAAAGAAAGAACTTAGTAGCTCAAAATAAGAGCATTTTGTTAGTAAAGTTGAATGCTTAGGCTTTAACAAAAAGGTGAGATCCATTAAGTAAAAGTCATAGAGATGACTTGGACCAAGAAAATGTTAGTCTACGACAAACAGTTTGTAAAAATAAAATACAGATCCAGCAGTTAAGACATGTGAATGTTTAAATAAAAAAAAAGACAGGTTAAGTTCAATTAGAGCTACAATTTTAAGCCGCCCGAAAAACTTGTAAAGTTACATGACAGTGCAATAGCCACTAAACACAGGCTAATAGGTAAGTTAACCAATAGGGTTATGTGGCTTGTTAGTTGTACAAGTACACAAACATGTCAAAATTTCTGTTAGAAAATATTTTTTCATTTAATTCATAAGAATGTTTCCTTTAAGTTAGGTATGTCCAAAACGGGAATCAGAAGTTTTGTCAAAACAAGGGCGAGAACTATTTGAACCTGTTGTAAGTACCTGACGGCACGACCCAATGGTTAACTAAACTGTTACTTTAACTTAATTTGAACATTGATAAGCACTGATAACACTATATAACAGTGATTGCGTACCTTTTTGGGGTCGCGTGCCAAAATTAAATTTAAACCTACTTTTATATAGCGAAGTGCCAACACAAAATGCAAGCACAGTGGTTTGATTATTTTAGTTGCGTGCCGGCTGATCAGGCTCTGCGTGCCGTCTGTGGTACACGTGACGTAGGTTCGCCATCACTACTATTGACTGATTTGGAATATGATTTGTTTTGGGACTTTGAGAATAAGATTTTGTTTTGTTTGGACTTTGCATTTATGATTGTGTGTATGAATTTAAGAAATCTGATTTGAGTGCTGTACTCAATTATTTTATAAATACGTTTACAACTTCCTTGTTTTTCAAGAATTTTTGCCTTTTATAAAGTTTTTGGATATTCGATAAATGATGATTTGTAATTACTTTGAAACTTATGTTTTGAACGTACTTTGAAAACTTGGTTGTTTTTCAGGACCATTTCGCTTTAGTTACTTGTATAGATATTTGGTAGATTATAATGTATGTGAACACTTTGAAAATTAATTGGTTAAATTGAATACTTTAATGTTTCAGGAATTTTTGCTTTTGATAATATATTGATGTTTTCAAATCAGATATATACTTCAGGATTGTTCCGCTTTATTAAGATGATACTGCTACAATGTTTATTGATGCTTTGAAAATGAGTTGTTTTTTAAATCCCTTATATTATCTTCACCGCCGTTTGTCTCTGTCTCTCTGTCTTGGGTTCGCGGTCGGTCGGTCGAGAGGGAGGAAAAACAAAAGTAAAAAATGACCCACTTTCCGTAAAGCCATCGAGCTGAAATTTGGCACACGGACCCGTGTCACCTAACAATGCATCGTATCAAAATTTCAGATCGATCGAACGTACCGTAATTAAATTTATGCATTTTTAGTTTATATCTATACAAGGTATGTAATTCAATTTCACGGTTCACGTGAGAGCTCAGTTCGCGCGATGACGCGACCCATCGAAGTACCGGCGTGCTTTTGTTTACATTTTACGTGTCACGCTGAGCTCGGTCCAGCGATCGGTGACCAGACCTTTCACCTCTCCCACCCCACCCCCCCCCGGGTTATATAGCAGGAGTTAAGGCAGATACAGTCTGTACATTTTTGTCGCGTTTGAAGATGATCAATACATTTAATTATGACTCATATATAAGGGATTTATAGTCATAAACTTTGTTTTTACGGTTTTGTTTTATTTATGAATAACTAGCAGACCCGTCGTGCGTTGCAACGATCTCAGTAAAAACAGAATGAATGTAAAGAAACCAATGAGTGGTATGTTTTTAAAAAATTCTGCCAGAAACCTTCGCGGAAGTGCGCAAAAAAAATTCAAAGTTTCATAGCAAACGGATAAATAAATTAATAATTAAATAGCTTACAAAAGAAGAAACGATATTTAGGGCCCCGGTACCAAAATGAGGGATAATTTATTTTTTTAGTGCCATTGTACTCAAGCTATATTTCTCAATATCGTGTAAAATTGAATAGGGAATACAATTATTAACGTGCAGTAAAAAATACTTTCGGGGCCCCCAGCTCCGAGGGAATGACATTGGGAGTTCAGTGCCCTATAGTCTTACATTGATTTGTCAGGTCTTGTCTTATCTATACAGACGCTCCTTCTATACAGAAGATTAATGCGTCCAGAGAGCATACCGGTCTGTTGGCAAGTGATGCAGCGTTCACAGGCCTCAGCTATAAGGGTTCCACGCATTACCCAGCCGCCTTTATTTCCCTAACTGGTGTTTTGGGACCCAAGCCTGAAGGAATGATCATTAGGAGTTCATTGCCCTTTAGTATTTTAATATTGGTCGTCAAGGCTTTATATACAAATTTGGGTTACGATCCATCAAATTTATACATTAGCTAACGCTTAAACTAATTTTTATATAGCTCATATATGCAAAAAAAGACTTTATTGGCCCCCGGCGCCCCATAGGTTTTAAATTTAGAAAAAAAAATGTGGCCATTTACCATCCCAGGAGCGTACTCAACAGTCTCTAAAAGTTTCATGACGATCGGGTGAATGGTTTAGTCAGCTATAAAGGACATGCACACACACACACAAACTTTTATTTTTTATATATATAGAAGAAGAAATTTAGGGATTCAGGGCCTATCCCGTGCAAGGGGTCAATTTCAAAAACCTGTTCTTTTTAATTCAGTTTCATCATGGATATATTTCTGCAGATCGTTATAACGTGAATGGGGAAAATATCTTAAACAAATTTTTAAGGCCTTCGGCCCCCAAGAAATTGACATTAGAAGCTCAGTGCCTTTACGTATTTTAATATGGGGTATATACGTTTTTTAATACAAAGTTTGGTTAAGATCCATTCATTTACTTAGTAGCAAACAAACAAACTAAATTTTATATAACTCAAATAAGCAAAAAACGAAATTAAGGGCCCCAGGGCCCATTTTGCGCAAGACATAAAGTTCAAAACACCTGTTCCTTTCAATATGGATAATAATGGATGCTTTTATCATTATTTTTCAAGATCGTTAATAAATGAATGGGTAATAAATTATTAAAAGTTTAAGAAAAAATGCATTTTGGGCCCCTAGGCCCGAAGAAATTGACATTAGGAGTTTATTGCCCTATAGTATTTTAATATTGGTTGTCAAGTTTTTATATACAAAGTTTAGTTAAGATCCATAAATTAACACGTCGCTAACTCTTAAAATAATTTGTATATAGCTCATATAAGAAAAACATGACATTATGGGCTCCCGGCGCCCCATGAGTGTTAAATTTCGAAAAAAAAGTAGCCAGTTACCATCCCGGGAGCATACTCAAAAGTTTCGAAAAAATTCATGATGATCGGATGAATGGTTTAGTCAGCTATAAAGGACATGTACACACACACACACAGACACATACAGACAAACTTTGATTTTATATATATATATATATACTAGAAATATACCCGCAATTTGTAGCGGGAGTGTGCTGACCCTTTTTCCCATTAGTAGTTGCTGGTTATTACAATTTTTATTTGCCAAGTTATATTTCAGATTCATCTATTAGTTAAAATCTTATCGGAAACAGAAATATTCTATTTTAAAGGGTAAAAAATTAAATATAATCAAATATATTTAAGAAAAAAAAGAGAGAGAAAAACAACAGACACAATTATTTAATTTTTACCATTTTACCGCGTGAGTTGTTTTCACTTAATGCAGTGCCTTTTAACATTACCTTACTATTTAAAAGATATGATTTATTAAATAATGAACCTTGAAGACCATAATAACTGAATTTACTATTTCATTCCCACTTGTACTAAATAAACATAACTGATAGGTTTTCCGAAAGAGCTCTACCACCCTCGTCACTCAAACATTTCATATATAATTACGACACTGCATAGTAACACAATTGTAAATAATACAATATTTGTAACCGCGTCTATGAGTTAAAAAACATGTGGCGCTATCCCTTAAAAAGGCAAAGGCTACATAACTCATAGCGCCAATAAACAAAATTATAAATGTACTTTCTAAAATACTTTTTTTTTAAACGTCGTATTAAAATTTCAAACGATATTAAGAAATGTGCACACCATATTTAGACAATGAAAGATTATAGAAATCTGGCCGCATAAAATAAAGTCTTGTTATAACATAAATGTACTGGACCACTATAACTCTTCCTTTTGACGTATTCATAGTTGTTTTAATAGGGAAATAATATTTTTTAAATCTTACGTCTCTAAATTGTACGATTTATATTTACGGTTTTTATGCAATGTGTATAATTTCAAAAAGGAATTCTTTTTTTTTGTTCCCTATTTCTGATAAGGCATTATATTTTGTAAATTATATTCAATACACACACACCAGATTTTGTTTCTGAAAAAAAAATATATATCCACATTTAAAAAAAGATTCAACCGTCCGTTAATAAGCACATTTGAAAAAATGATTAAAAAGCAACTTTAGAAATGGCCTATGTTATACCGACAACAAAGAAATGAACATAACATGTTCAATTCGCAATTCATATTAATTACGCGTTTTCAGGTTCACTTTATTAAATTTAGTCAACTTCTGTTAATACGTTCGGTAGCGAAAGTTTATAATGTATAGTGTATATATATATATGTATAGCTTATGTAAACTTTTTTAAAGTGTAAGTTTATTGACATATAGCGCCAATAAATTAAATTATAAATGTTATATATGAAACGTACTTTCTAAAATACTTGAAAGAAACTGCAGCAGTCGTATTAAAAGGAATTCAATAAAATGTGCGCACCGTATTTAGACAATAATAATAAATGGTTATCGAAATATTCTGACATAATGAAAAGTCTGCTCATAATAACTGGACCAAAAATAACTCTACTTTTGTAATCTATTTATAGTTGTTCTCACATGGAAATAATATTTGAATTGTTATATATTTGTGTCTACATTTACGATTAAAATTTAATGCGGTATGCAATTGGTATAATAGCATAAAGGAATGCCCAACAACAGATTTTGTTTCTAAAACATAAAGAAATTATCTTCCACATTTACAAAATAAAAAACAAAAACAAATCAAATTTCTGTTAAAAAACGAATGTGAAACAATCACAAAGGTTAATTTTAAAAATGACCTATGTTAATCCAACTACAAAGGCATGAACATAACAAATTCAATTCGCAAAAAAAAATAATAATAATTAAGCGTTTTGAGGATCACTTTATTTAGTTTAATCTACGATTTAAATAGGTCCAGTAGCATAAGTTTAAATTGTATAAGTGTATAGCTTATGTAAAAGACAATAGCTTATGTAAAAGACAAACAAAATATAAATGTTATATTAATAGGACACAGCTAAATTTAGAAGCGTACACGAAAATGTGCGCACAGTAGTCAGGCGATAAAGATTTTAGAACGCGCACCGCTAAAAATGAAGCCTTGAAAAAAAATACTGACACAATTATTACATTAATAGGATTTTATTAAATGTCGAGTAATGGAACAGAAAATAATTAAAACAAATTCGCAATTAAATATAAACATTTTAAACATGTAAACAATTAAACCTAATGCATCGTGTGGCAGTTGTAATTAAATTTGTTGACGTGTCTATAATATATAGAAAGTAAAAGTAAAGAAAATGACAATTCTTTGTACTGCACAGCTCAAATTAAGAAGCGTACACGAAAATGTGCGCACCGTAATTAGACGATATGATTTTGTATAAAAATATTAAATGACGTCATTGTTTTAATTTTTAATTTTAATATTTTAATTTTTGAAAAGGCAACGATGTAAAATAAGGATTTTTAGGATTTATAATTATTATTAAATACTTTGTGTACTTTTCAGCAAGTTTAATACTTCGTATTTATCAAACACGGATAAGTTACTTATGTTAATTATGTATATTGATTCCCGTCGTCTGTATGGTTTGTATAGAAATATTAAATTACGTCATTGTGTTATGCTTATATTTTATTTTTGAAAAGAAGCGTACACGAAAATGTGCGCACCATAATTAGAACATCTAATATTTTTATATGCGCACCGCTGAAAATAAAGTATTGGGGGAAAAAAACTTCACCAAAAATAACTCGCTTTGAACGGAATTTGAACGTCCGCGTAAAGTTGTTCAATATAGAAATGAGGCTAAATTTTTCATTATTTGTCTCTGCATTTTCTGATTATTTAATTTACGCCATTCGGGCAAAGGGGACAATTACAAAAAATTAATTAAAACCATCTCCGGGGTAAAAGGAACCGTCCTGCCAAATTTGTTCCCCGTCCGTCATTTGGTTTTTCCGTGGCGGTGTAACGAACAGAAAGTTGAAAAGTGAAACATACCGACAAAGATACAAACAACTGAGCTTTATATATATAGATTTACGCTCAATTATCGCTGACTGTGGCCTAACGTTAAATCATAATCCTTTTGGTTTCCAGATTAACATTAACCAAACAACGCACGAACCTATGACGTCAGAATTTGTGTTGTAAACAGTGTTGACTGACTTGAGGAGTTGTTGTTTTTAAATCCTTTATATTAACTCGTGGTGTCTGCGGCGGACCTTGCTTGCTTGCTTGCTTGCTTGTCGCCAAAACTTTTGATCGGTTTTTAACCCACTTGCTCGCAAGATAGCGAGCTGAAATTTTGCAGGCAGTTTCGTACCGATGATAAAAACAATGTATCAAAATTTCAGATCGATCGCATGTACCGTAATTAAATTATTGATTTTTTAGATTATTTTATTTATTCCTATGTATCATGCTATTTTTTGAGATAGAGCGTCGCGGTTCGTATTATATTGAACAACCTTTCTGTCGCGCAACAAGGTGCGTATTTTATTGACAGCTCTTTTTATAAACATATTTCTGATCGGTGCGCATTATATTAAACACGTTTTACGACACAACTGCAATTTTGTATTTTTGGATGGTCTTGCGCTGCGTGTTATAATGAACATTATTTTAGTTACGTCTCATACGTAAAGGATTTATAGTCAAAAACTTGGTTTTTTACGGGTTGTTTTTATTTTTGCAGTAATTTGGTGCGCTGCTTTCTAAAATTACTTTAAAAATCTTGTGGTGATTAGCACTTTAAAAAAATATTATATACATACTTTGTGTATATTTCTGGAATATTTCGTATTTATCATACAAGGATACGTTATTTGGGCGTGGACAAAAAAACTGCTATAAAATAATTTGTGTACATTTAAGAAAGTTTAATATTATTACGTATTTTTCATACAAGGACAAGTTAGTTGGGCTTAAAAAAGGGGGCACCGCAGGCGCCACGGCGCCGCAGCACAAACTAGTCATATATATATTTACCCTCAATTATCCTGCCGTAACGCTGAGGGACATCACTCTGCTTTTTTTTTATATATAGACTTAAAAATCATAATACGTTTAGTTTCCAGATTAACATTAAACACCCTCCACACTATTATCAATAATTGAACAATTTCATGCGGACATTCGAAAAGATTTATTTTTTGTTGCAGTAATGTGGTGCGCTGCTTTCTAAAATTTCTCACCGTAAAAAGATATTATATGACGTCATTGTTTTAGCTCATATTTTAATTTTGGAAAAGGGAACGATGTAAAAAGAGGATTTGAGGATTGTTAATTATAAAATACTTTGTTTCAGGAATATTTCGTATTAATCTTACAAAGATAAGTTACTTGGGCTTTTGAAAAATGTGGGTGCCGTAGGCGCCCTAAAAAAATTGGGTGCCGCAGGCGCCACGGCGTCGCAGCACAACCTAGTTTTCAGATAAGTGCCTTACTTTTTGATGAACAGAGTAATTGGTGATATACGACGCCATTGATGTATTACTTGGTCGAGAATTAATCTATGATATTTTTCCTATTTGTAGTAAAATGAATTTTTTTAGGTTGCGTTCGGATGTTGACTAATAATAATTGGTTAATATTTTTAAGGATTTTTAGTATTTATTGATGACATACGAAATTTAAAGAGTGCTGAGTCATTAATTATTGTGAATTTCAAGGACGATTGAAGCGTGTGTTGTTGATATTCTCTGTTTACTTGAAAGCACTGTTTCGTTACATGATATTGTTAGATGTAAAACTCGTTTATTTCTGACACCACAAATTGATATTACTTAAATGATACGGGTTTGTTGATTTTGTTGTTTTTTTTTCATTTTAATGCGTGTAACTTACCCAATAGAATTTCTGTGGAACAACGGGACACTGGTACTTTAAGAAATAATAAAACATGGACTATTTTCCCCGAAAGCTAAACGAGTAAAAACTTTTCAAATAAATGTTTAGTTTATAGTTTTTCTAAAATCTGCATCATTTAACGAGTCACATAGATCCCATTATATTTCCAGGTTTTTTTAAAGAAAACATACATTTTAAAAACCAATGTTTTGAATATTATATTTTCTCCAAAAATTCAAATTTAACACTACACTTTATTTCCATTTTGAGTGTCTAAATCTACAATTTTATAAACACATTCAAATACTGAACCTAACTGAGAGCACAAAAAAATGTTTTAATTTTATAATTATACTAAACCGTGGACGTCTTTTTTTTAAGATAATATTTATTGCCTCATTTATTTCGGAATTAAAATGAAAATAAATGAGTTTTACATAATAATTACTGTTATGTTTAAGTTTAAGTAATCTATGTGTACGTCCCATTAAACATGATATTTATTTTTAGAGAAATGATTATTACCAAGAAACTGGTTGCGATGACCACGATATTAATGTTGACAATGAAACTTTAACTTTAACACTAGGCTTTAGCAGCTAACAAAAAAGGAATTTAACAGCTGCATTTGAGACGTTTTACAAGTAATATTATGTGATTTATAAGGAAAAGTCAAAAGAATATTTGTATTATTACTTCTCCGAGACAGTATTTGATGCATTTGCTTCTAAAGAGCTCCATGCAAATTACTGCAAAATTTTTTGAAACATTTAAAAAAAATAATAAACTTGATTTATATATATCACTAGTAGACCCGTCGTGCGTTGCAACGATCAAAGTAAAAAGGAATAAATTTAAAGAAACCAATGAGTAGTATGTTTAAAAATAATTCTGAAGAAATCTTCGTGGAAGTGTGATAAAAAAATCCAAGTTTCATGGCAAACGGATAAATAAATTAATAATTAAATAGCGTACAAAAGAAGAAATGATATTAAGGGCCCCGGCACCAAAATGAGGGATATTATAGTTTTTTTTATTGCCATTGTACTCATTTCTTAAACCTTTAAGATTTTATTCATTATTCAGTCGTTAACAATCTTGGCAAATAATGACACATGTATCCCTTATTATACAAATTGAAATTCACAGGTGTTTTGAACTTTAAATCTTGCCCAGAATGGGCCCTGGGGCCCTTAATGTTGTTTTTATCTATTGTACTCAATATATATTCCTCAATATCGTGTAAAATTGAATAGGGAATACAATGATTAAAGTTCAGTAAAAAGACTTTTTCGAAGGAATGGAAATTAAGAGTTCAGTGCCCTATAGTAATATAGGCTCTTAAGTTTTTATATTCTAAGTTTTGTCAAAATCCAGTTTTTTCTCAATATCTAACTCTTAAACTACTTTTTATATACCTACAATAGGGGGGAAAATAGCATTAAGGGGCCCTGGCCCATTCGGTGCAAGAGGTCAATTTCAAAAACCTGTTTATTTTAGTTCATTTTTTTTTGGTTCCCTATTTTGGATAAGGCATCATATTTTGTAAATTATATTCAATGCACACACACACACACCAGATTTTATATCTGAAAAATAAAATACATTAAAAAAAAAGATTCAATCGTCTGTTAATAAGCGCATCTTAAAAATGATTAAAAGGCAATTTTAGAAATGGCCTATGCTATTCTGAATACAAAGGAATGAACATAAAAACATATTCAATTCGCAATTCATATTAATTAAGCGTTTTCAGAATCACTTCATTAAATTTAGTCAACTTTTGTTAATACGTTGGGAAGCGAAAGTTTATAATGTATAATGTATATAAAGCTTAAGTAAACAGTTTTAAAGTGTACGTTTATTTGACATAGGCCATCACTTTCAACATAAAATAAACTCGCTACATCTATGGTTTTTAATTGAATGTCGAGTTATGAATTAAATTTTTAAAAATCCAAATTTTATTCAGCATGTAAAATATTAATACAATGCATCGTGAAAATAATTGAAATAAAATAATTTAAACGCATATCTAATATATAAAGCTCAGTTGATATTTTTATGTTTGTTTGTTTGTATCCATTAAAAAAGGGCCACTGCTTTGTTGAACTTTTTCCAAAAGATCTCTGCCACTGTCGTCTCTAAAAAAGCTCTTATATATTTACGACACTGCAATGTAACACAATTGTAATTAATTCAATATTTGCAACAGCGTCTATGAGATAAAGATAATAAAGATAAATAAAAAAATTAGGCTATTTTCCTAATTTTTAAAAAAACAAACAAACTAAACAAATGAACTTTATGTTAAAAATGCATGTGAAACCATCACAATAATCGATATTAAAAATGGCCTATGTTATTCCATCATCAAAGGAATGAACATAACATATTCAATTCGCAATACAAAATAATTAAGTGTTTTCAGGATCACTTTATTTAGTGTAATCTACTTATGTTAATAAGTCCGGTAGCCTAAGTTTAAATAGTATAAGTGTATAGGTTATGTAAAAGACAAACAAAATATAAATGTTATATTAATAGAACACAGCTAAATTTAAGATGCGTACACGAAAATGTGCGCACATTAATCAGGCGATAAAAGATTTTAAAACGTGCACCGCTAAAAATGAAGCCTTGAAAAAACCCGCTAAAAATGAAGCCTTGAAAAAAATACTGACACAATTATTACATAAATAGGTTTTTCATTAAATGTCGAGTTATGGAACAGAAAATAATTAAAACAAATTCGCAATTAAATTTAAACGTGTAAACAATTAAATCTAATGCATCGTGTGGCAGTTGTAATTAAATATGTTTACGTGTCTATCTAATATATAGAAAGTAACAGTAAAGAAAATGACAATTCTTTGTACTACACAGCTCAAATTATGAAGAGTACACGAAAATGTGAGGACCGTAATTAGACATTATAATATTTTTTTCAAATGCGCACGGCTGAAAATAAAGTATTGGGGAAAAAAACGTCACCAAAAATAACTGGCTTTGAACGGCATTTGAACGTCCGCGTAAATTTGTTCAATACAGAAATGAGGTTAAATTTTTTATTCTTTGTCTCTGCATTTTCTGATTATTTAATTTACGGCATTCGGGCAAAAGGGACAATTACAAAAATTAACTTAAAACCACCTTCAGGGTAAAAGGAACCGTCCTGCCAAATTTGGTCCCCGTCCGTCATTTGGTTTTTCCGTGATTGTCTAACAGAAAGTCGAAAAGTGAAACATACAAACATACAAACATTTGAGCTTTATATATATACAAGAATTTAGCCAACATTGAGTTGTCTTGTGGTGCTGAAAACTGCAAGAGGCGTTTTAAAACTGTCGCTGCATTGAGGGTGCATCTGTTTCGAAATCATTGCAACAGTGGACTTACTGCTTCCAATGGTTGTTTTTCCAAAAAGACTTTAAAGTTTAGTGATGTTGCTTTAAAATGCAATGTTCCTTGTTGTTTGTTTCAAGATAAGAATGTTACTGCCTACATTCGTCACATTAAGTCACATATTGGTAATTGAGTTGGTATTTTGTGCCCCATTGGAAATTGTTCAAGAAAGTTTCTTTTGACATCATCCTTTTCTTCACATTTTTCTCGACATCACAAAGGTTTTTGTGGTGTAAAAATAGACAGTGGGAAGAGTAGTAACATTGAAATCGCCCAAAAGAATACTCATGACAGTTCTTTGACAATGACGTACATAAATGAAATGGTATCTGATGAAATATTATTAGCTGATACAGAACAACTTCTTAGAAATTTGGCCTTATTTTATTTGAAGTTGCAAGCAACATTTCTATTGCCTGTTTCAACCATTCAACTGCTAATTGATGATTGTAATGATTTGCACAAATTAAATAACCACCATCAGTTTAGTAAGATTTGTGTGAAACTGAAGCATTTGAACATTCCCCCTGAAATTGCTAAGGAAATAATTACAAACTTGCAACAGGAAGATATTTTATTTAAATATAATAATTTTCTTAAAACTGATTATTTGAGAAAAGTTTTTTTAAATTTTTTTTTCGGTTTATTGAACCTATGGATATTTATCTTGGCAAGGATAGAAATGATGGAAATATATTTTGTGTATATATTCCTATAAAAGAGACATTAAAGGCTCTCCTAGCACATAACGATTTTAATATCAGTTGCACTTCTTTTTACAAACCATTTGTAAATGTTGTTTTTGCAGTTTTTGTGGATGGACAATTTTATAGATCAAATCCCTTTTTTTCCAATGACAATGTTTTGCGGCTAATTCTGTACCGAGATTCTTTTGAAGTAGTAAATCCATTAGGATCAGGTAAAAAGAAGCATAAGATGCTTGCTGTTTACATGATGATTGGAGATCTTCAACTTCATCTTCGATCCAATACAAACCAATGCAGTTGGTTTTATTTTGTAAAGAAACTGATTTTAAACTTTTTGGCCACATTGCTGTATTTAATAGGATGATAGCAGATTTAAAAGAGTTGGAAGACATAGGTTTTGAAAAGTTGGATGGAAGTAATATGAAATGTTCTGTTGTTGCTATCGTAGGGGATAATCTTGGATCTCATTGCATTGGTGGTTTCACTGAGAACTTCAGCACATCATCTCATTTTTGTAGATATCGTTTAGTTGACCGTGCTACTTTTGAAAAGCATCCTCTAAAATTTGGCCCATGTCGAGATAAAATATCTTATGTTAAAGATGTTCAAAAAGTGTCATAAGGGCTTACTGATATTTCAAATGGTGTTAAGTTCAACTCAATGTTTAATAGCTTGAACCATTTCCACGTTTGTCAGCCTGGACTTCCTCCATGCCTTGGACATGATTTATTTGAAGGAGTGGTGTCCTATGACCTGGCCCTTTTTATTAAGCATTTTGTTAATACAATGAAATTGTTCACTTATGATGGGATTAATAAATGTATTTCAAATGTTGCTTGTTCTGGAAGTGATGCTGGTAATAAGCCTTGTGCCTTGAAGAAGGGTGGGGAAAAACTTAGTGGTAGTGCTTCACAAAATTGGTGTTTTTTGCGCCTTTTGCCTTTTTATCTTCATTGAAAGATATCAATGGTTCATGATGACGTTTGGATGTTATGTTTGCAGCTTAGAGAGATAGTTGAGCATGTAACTGCACCTAAGATTTCTGCAGATCAGATAGGCCACTTAAATGCTTTAATTGAATATTGCTTATATCAGAGAGTTAGATTGTTTCCTGATAAGAAGTTCAAACCAAAACATCATTATTTGCTGCATTATCCTGCCCTTATTTTACAGTTTGGTCCTTTAATACGGCTTTGGTCAATGAGATTTGAGTTCAAGCATTCATATTTTAAAAAATGTGCCAGACAGCTTGGTAATTTTAAGAATTTACCCTCAATGTTTGCAAATCGTCACCAAATTTTGCAAGCCTTGCTATGATGATGGCTCTTTATTTCCACCCAAAATTGAAGTTAAAAGTACTTTTGATTTTTTTGTTGCTTTTTACAATATCAAAATTCAACAATGTATTAAGGCAATTTTGGGTGATATTTCTGTTAATGCATCTTACTCCATCAGTTTTTTAGGTACCAATTACAAGAGAGGAATGATTCTTGTATTTAATGAGGTAGATGGTGAACTGTGCTTTGGTAAAATAGATATTATTCTTATTCACAATAGTGTTTCAGTTTATTTTGTGATTGAAACATGTAATGCATCATTCGATTTCAGTAGAGGCATGCATCATTTGGTTTTTGATGATGAGCAAAATTTAGTTAGTTGTGATATCAAAAGTCTCGTTGATTATTACCCCTTACCATTTTATATGATTGGAGGAAGTTTTTATTGTCCATTGCATCACATGCCATTTTTATCAACTGAAAATTAATTTTGATTATTTCTTTTTTGTACATAACAATGTTGTAGTGTGTCATTGTATATTGGTGTTTGTGTGTGTTTATATATATATATATATATATATATATATATATATATATATATATATATATATATATTATATATATATATATATATATATATATATATATATATATATATATATATATATATATATACTAGTAGACCCGTCGTGCGTTGCAACGATCAAAGTAAAAAGGAATAAATTTAAAGAAACCAATGAGTGGTATGTTTAAAAATAATTCTGAAGAAATCTTCGTGGAAGTGTGAAAAAAAATCCAAGTTTCATAGCAAACGGATAAATAAATTAATAATTAAATAGCGTACAAAAGAAGAAACGATATTAAGGGCCCTTTTTTTTATTGCCATTGTACTCATTTCTTAAAAATTTAAGATTTTATTCACTATTCAGTCATTAACAATCTTGACAAATAATGACACATGTATCCATTATTATACAAATTGAAATTAACAGGTGTTTTGAACTTTATATCTTGCCCAGAATGCATCGTGAAAATAATTTAAATAAAATAATTTAAACGCATATGTAATATATAAAGCTCAGTTGATATTTTGATGTTTGTTTGTTTGTATCCAATAAAAAAGGCCACTGCTTTGTTGACATTTTTCCAAAAGATCTCTGCCACTGTCGTCACTAAAAAAGCTCTTATATATTTACGACACTGCAATGTAACACAATTGTAATTAATACAATATTTGCAACAGCGTCTATGAGATAAAGATAATAAAGATAAATTAAAAAAATTAGGCTATATTCCTAATTTTAAAAAAAAACAAAACAAATCAATTTTATGTTAAAAATGCATGTAAAACCATCACAATAATCGATTTTAAAAATGGCCTATGTTAATCCATCATCAAAGGAATGAACATAACATATTCAATTCGCAATACAAAATAATTAAGCGTTTTCAGGATCACTTTATTTAGTTTAATCTACTTATGTTAATAAGTCCGGTAGCCTAAGTTTAAATAGTATAAGTGTATAGGTTATGTAAAAGACAACAGCTTATGTAAAAGACAAACAAAATATAAATGTTATATTAATAGGACACAGCTAAATTTAAGATGCATACACGAAAATGTGCGCACAGTAATCAGGCGATAAAAGATTTTAAAACGTGCACCGATAAAAATGAAGCCTTGAAAAAAATACTGACACAATTATTACATAAATAGGTTTTTCATTAAATGCCGAGTTATGGAACAGAAAATAATTAAAACAAATTCGCAATTAAATTTAAACGTGTAAACAATTAAATCTAATGCATCGTGTGGCAGTTGTAATTAAATATGTTTACGTGTTTATCTAATATATAGAAAGTAACAGTAAAGAAAATGACAAATCTTTGTACTACACAGCTCAAATTATGAAGCGTATATGAAAATGTGCGCACCGTAATTAGACATTATAATATTTTTTCAAATGCGCACGGCTGAAAATAAAGTATTGGCATTGGGGGAAAAAAACGTCACCAAAAGTAACTCGCTTTGAACGGCATTTGAACGTCCGCGTAAATTTGTTCAATACAGAAATGAGGTTAAATTTTTTATTCTTTGTCTCTGCATTTTTTGATTATTTAATTTACGGCATTCGGGCAAAAGGGACGATTACAAAAACTAACTTAAAACCACCTTCGGGGTAAAAGGAACCGTCCTGCCAAATTTGGTCCCCGTCCGTCATTTGGTTTTTCCGTGATTGTCTAACAGAAAGTCGAAAAGTGAAACATACAAACATACAAACATACAAACATACAAACATACAAACATACAAACATACAAACATACAAACATTTGAGCTTTATATATTAGATTTTGTAGACAGAAAATCAACCATAATTTTTCACGGATAAAACAAAGATTTTTAAAATAGCCAAGACAGGTGGTAATACTACATATACAATATATGGTCTGTGGGAAAAAAGACCTTTATAGAAGTCTAAAAACAAGAAACAAGATCTTTGTAATAAGGTCCAATAGAAAAATCACGGAATTCTGTGGATACATTATTTTTACTAGCTATCCAAGCTCTTCAAAAATTCCTACCAAATGATGTTATTTGTTTCTGTTTTCTCAAAATATCACTTTTAAAGATCCTAAAAAAGGCAACAATTTTCCATGGAGAATTTTTTTAAAAATAGTTTTACAGGAAATAGATATCAAAATTGAAATTTTAAGGTGAAAGGAAATCAATATACATAATTTGCAATGTCCCGTCTGTCCTGTCCGTGATGGTAATAATTTTAGAAAGCAGCGCACCAAATTACTGCACCGAAAATAACTCTTTTCGAACGTTCCGCATAAAATTGTTCAATTTGAAAATAAATGAATAAAATAAATGAAAGTTCTGTATTACATTATTTTCTATTCTGATGTGCATTTATTTTGAAAACTTCCGTCATTTTTGACGGGTGATACACTAGTAGTTTTAAATTTTTTTACTAAAGAACCTTCCCCGTTTCAGCAGCAAAAGATGGAGTAGATAAGGAATACAGTGACGTATTGACGAGCACTAAAATAAATCTTTGTGGACTTTAGGACATTGTACCGAAAAGTTGCCTCATTATTTCAACCATCCGGCAAAAAATTTAGGAGAGGCTGTGGGGTTTTTTGCACTGTATCAAAAGACAAAATGTTTAATACCCTTCGTGAGCAACTGGTGGATTATGAGTGAGAAGTTAACTTTTACGAGATTAATAAAGATCAACACAAATGACTTTTTAACAATCTGAATGGAAGAAAATTCCTTAAAGAACCTCTAAGAAGACAATGTTTTAAATATTTGTGTGTATAAGCTGCCCTCTAACCTCCAGCAGCTGATATTCACGATGAGTAACCCAAACTGTGCTTCCTCCTCATAGAAACATCGATCATCTCCCTTCTAGTTACATAGGAGCTAGAATAATCAAAATAATGATGATGGACACTGATGGTCTGATCCTGCTAGTTTTACCCAGTGAATAACATAGACCCAAACATGTTCCTTATCGTTCAGTATTTCCCAATAGTGTTCCCTTTATCTGTCTATTTTATATTCTTATTTAATTTTTTAATGTTATGGTGTTTATTAAACCCTATTTGTGTTTTGTTTGTGAAGATTGACCCTATTGACAAAGTAAAAAGTTTGTGCATCTCACAGTAGGCCTGCATCGTTTCTGGAAAAAATAATAAATAAAGGGGTTTTAAAAAAGATTGCACGAAACATATTAAATTATTTTTAAAAATAACAAGCATATAAATTATTTCAGTTAACAGCGCAACTACTCTTTTCCCAGTACAATTTCAAACTGTAATATTTTGTGAACTTGTGATCAAAGAAATTGTATTTAATCTTTTTATATTACGCACGGTGAGCCCGAATATTCAATTTAAGTTCTCAAATTATTAGTAACATCCTATATAATAAAAAGCAATTTTCTGTGCGGTTGTCGATACCGATTGGTCCCTCAAACTCCCACAGACTCCTACAGCCACTCACTAATGGAGAAAAATTAAATCTTATTTACATATTGAACAACGCTCTAAATGAGTTATTTTTTGGTAGTTTTTTTTCTAGAGTTCATTTGAGCTGTGCGCGTTGGGATTTTTAGTCAAATCTTTGAGACAAATCACGGTAGAGGAGAGGTAGGGTCTCTGGACAGACCGCGGTGTGGAGGAAGGAGATATGGTCTCTGAATAGACGGGATGGGGGAGGTAGGATCTTTGGACAAAGCCTCTGGTTTAAACGATGACTGGTGATGTTTCATTTTCATTTTGGAGTCAGTTGATGTGGATGTTGTGCTGCCCTACCATGAACTTCACAGGTTACCCTACACTTATTCCCGTCCTGTGACAACGGGCTTTGTTGCTAGTTATTATATAAGCTCCACCCAGTGGCTTAGCTAGGGTTCTCTGCGCCCGGGACATGACACAAAGTCTGCGCCCCTTCTTGGACCGACTGAGCCCCCAAGAAAAATTTGAAATTTTATAGTTTATATTTTCATTTTCGAAGTATCTGGTATTTTAGTTTAAAAGAATACAGGCTAATAATTCTCTATACGATTGTAAACAATTTATTAGAAAAAATATATATATACTCTACTAATTATACATGACTGGAATAGAAAGTCTTTAAAAAAATTGATCTTCCTTGATTGACTGTCACACATTCGTCAATCACCTTGTCACAATTAATATTCTCAAGTGTTTCTCTTTCGATGCTAAGGAGTGCAAGATCACTCTGACGGTCTTGTCCCATTGAAGCTCGTAAATAAAAACAAAATAAGCTTCAGTTTGCTGAAGGATCGCTCACAACTTGCAATTGAAACAGCAATTGTTAGAAGTATTTGCAGTGAAATGCGCAGATTCGGAAATACGTCTCCATGTGAAACAATAAAACAAAGAAGATCCAAAGGATTTTCCGGTAGAACTTCATTCCGGGCACTGAGCAGCATTTTGCAGTCTCCAATTTCTGTGCACAATTCGTGACCATTGACGTCAGTGTCGTAGAAATGTGAAAAATCTAAGCAATTTTGACGAAGTGTATCGACATTTGTCCCAGCGAGAAAAATTTTGACGTTTGTAAAAATCCAGTTTTGGCGTTAATTTGTTTAAATCCTTTATATTAACTCGTGGCGTCTGCTTGACGCCTTGCTTGCTTGAATGCCGAAAAAACTTTGGATCGATTTTTAACCCACTTCCTCGTAAGCTAGCTAACTGAAATTTAGCACGTAGGCTCGTAGCAATAATAAAAATGATCTGTCAAAATTGCAGATCGATCGAATGTACTGTAATTAGAAGAAGAAATTACACGTGTTATGAACAACGTAATGGATAGACTTCAAAAGGAGATATCAATATGGTTTTTACGTCTTATAAAAAACCCTTCATTGGAAAACCTTAATTGGAATTCCTCGTAAGCTAGCGAGCTGAAATTTTGCAGGCACTTTTGTACCGAAGATAAAAACAATGTATCAAAATTTCAGATTGATTGCATGTACCGTAATTAAATTATTGAATTTTTAGATTATTTTATTTTATCTCTATGTATGATATTTTATTTTTTTGCTATAGTGTCGCGGTGCGTATTATATTGAACGACCTTTCCTGTCGCGCAATAAGTTGCGTATTTTATTACCAACACTTTTTATAAACATATTCCTGATCGGTGCTCATTATATTAAACACGTTTTACGACACAACTGAAATTTTGTATTTTTGGATGGTCTTGCGCTGTGTATTATAATGAACACTCTTTTAGTTACTTCTCGCACATAAAGGATTTATAGTCAAAAACTTGTTTGTTTTTTTTTAATTTAAGGGTTTTTTATAAGACGTAAAAACCATATTGATATCTCCTTTTGAAGTCTATCCATTACGTTGTTCATAACACGTGTAATTTCTTCTTCTGAAGAAAGTCCTGCATCTCTTGCTAATTCTCCAGGCATCCTACGATGTCGTCTAATCCTTCTGTCAACCTCGATTCCAAAAGTTGTGCATCTTGTTTTTCCATTGTCTACCGCAAACTGGCTCAAATTATCACGAATGTTGACAATTTCTTGCTCCAATTTTTCTAACAGCCCTACTAGTTCATCTAGTCCTTCATAAATAGCTTTAACCATTTCTGATCGTGCACTCCAGCGTGCTTCAGACTTCCTCTTCACTGTCATTGGCACAACTCTTTTCAATTCTTCCCAACGAGTTGTTGAACGACAGAAAAATATATATATACTTTCAACTGTTCTGTGATTTCTAGCACATATTCGCTGTTGAAGGCCGCATATACGTCCAGTCATTCCATCAGCGTTGTCATAACATTGTAACCAACAGTCGGCTAGAGGTATGTTATCAGATTCAAGTTTCTCTAAGATAACTCTTTCAAGGCTTGCCGCGTCTTTGTAATGTATATGAACAAAACCTAAAAATGATTATTTGATGGTTACATTTTTAGTTTGAAAATCCACATCTGCAAAACTGATCACTTGAGACAGCTGTTCCCGGTGTCCTAGATCAGATGTTGAGTCAAGTAAGATACCGTAGTACTTGTTTTTTCTGATTTGACTCAACAGCTGATTCCTTACAGTCGATGTAAGTAGGTGGATAAATTCATTTTGGATTTTCAGTGATGAATAAGATACTGAACCTGGATTTTCTCGGGCATGTTGTAGGTGTTTTTTCTAACTGTGGATCATACTGAGCAACGAGTTTGATCACAGAGAGAAAGTTTCCAACATTTTAATTCTCGTCCTTATGCAGTTTTTTCTCATGGCCACGCAGTGCAAAATTTTGTGAAACTAGAAACTTAATACTGATAAGTATTCTTTTCAAAATATCGTGCCAACGTTGTTTCTTCAATTGAATTTGTGCCTGTACCTAATTTCAGTTTTATCAAGTATCCTCCGCTCGGCTTCCTTCCATGTAGTAAAAGCTCTGCGGTGGCCAAGACTGTTTTCAAGAGACTGTAGTTTTTCTGGCTTTCTCCATTTGTTGAAACCATTGGTCAACTGAAATGAAGATCGTGAGTTTGAACTTCATAATGTAAACAATAGACAGCAGAAAAAGTAAGCAGCTTTATTTCTTGGTGAATATAATAGCAACGAACGATTTACTCACAGCAACTCAAAGTTTTTTTTGAAAATAACATCAGCAATCCTACATTGTGGATGTGTCATTTATTTATGAGTAGAATGGCGCCCCTTAATGTTCAAAGGGGGCGCCAAATTATGCCTGCCAACTGTCTTGTAATGAAGATATTTTCGGAGCTCCAAAATTCAATCTTCCAAGCGTATTTGGGATACATAAATTTACCTCAAAATAAAATTACATAATAAGTTTTAATAGTCATTTTGGTACCCCCCTAACGTGGCGCCAGGGGGAATATGTCCCCCCTGCCCCCCTCGTTACACCACTGGCTCCACTTTACGACAAAAGTGCAATGGCAAATAAAAATTAGCTGATTCACAGATCATGGACTTGCTTTTCGATTTTCCACAATAATATAACAGATTAAATAGAGTGGCTTCCGGCTATCAGCATAGCATCATTATAGCATCAACATAGCATTATCATTCATCCCGCCTGCCTTTCCTCAGTTAATGACCGCCCATGACTGCAGACAACAGCGTTCCTCTGATAATTGAGGCAGAAATAAATCTGAAATCTAATAACTTTAATAAGGCTAGTGATTGTGGTCGTAAATTAGAATGGTCCTAAGTTGCATACATCTGTACGTTGAGCATAAGCTTTACTCGTAACCAGCACGCTATTGTTTGAGAATGAAATCTAATTATTGAATTATTCCTGTTGTCCATTAGATTCTATCTCCTGGAATGTTTTATTTCTTGGCCAGGTTACGATCTCAGTAGCATAAAGTACAATAAGGTGATCCAATTCCAGATGGAGTCCCGTTGTGGTTTGTTTAACGAATTCATGTGAGATAACGAGCCAGGTGGGAGTATGAAGGTATCTGAAAAAAATATGGCTGAGAATCATCAACACACAAACTAGCGATTACTGTTAATCCAATATAATTTTTTAACCAATTCCGGATCACCACCCAAAAATGAAATTTTGTAAATTCGAAACGCTGTAGTATTTTATTTGATAATAAAGCATTTGTGAGCCATGTTTTGTCAAAATCTATAAATCCCTGGAAAATCGTATGTGAAAGTAAAATGTAAAAGTGTATGCAATTCAGGTCCAAAAGGTATAGGTATTGAGATTTCAGTTTCCTATAATATTTAAAATAGGTCACCGAGTTTTGTAAAATCAGTTTAGTGTAATTCAAAACACCAATCCAGCATCGTAGCGTGGGTATGTGCCGCCCGGGGATGAACCCAGGTTTTCCGCCCCCACCCCCAGAAAATATATATATGTTCTAAAGGAAATACACTTTTTTTTAGAAAGTAATGATAAGGACATTATTCTTTTTTTTTGTTATAAATAAATAGGAAAGCTTTCATTTAAAAATAAAATTGAAGTTTTTTGCTTTTCTTCATGGCACAATCTTTAATGTATCAATGTTTTCAGCCATGGCTTGCTCAAAATGCAAAATAGCTATTACATTACGTAAATGGTGTACGAAAATCATAACTGCCAAACCTCACTTTAATTTCTACAGTAACCTCATCTTATGAAGACTACAACTTTATTCTCAACTATTTCTCTATATAACATGACTACATATTCGCTTTGATCGCCACAATTTTCTCTCTCGTTCTTTGACTAGAAGTTAAAATTAAAATCTCCACATACAGTTTTAGTGAAAGTCAAGGCATCCTTTAAGTAGTCCATTAGTTTCTCTGTGAGTAGCCTTTGCAAAGCATTTTTTGCACAATACGTTTGTAAATAATTTCACGCTTCATTGACTTCATAAAGTAAATATTTCCAAATGTCCATAAAAAATTGCATTGTGAGTAGCAAAGTTCCTGCAACTGTTCGTGTGTTTAAATTTTCGTCTGCCTCGGTCAGTTTTTCTATAGCTTTAAAAATATGTCAAGATTGCTTCATGGTAAATTCACTATTTTGTATCCTGATGTCAGTTTAATACCTTGCCTGTAGCAGCAACTAGAGCTTTCTAAAGTGTATGGATATTGTGAAAATGCGTAAAAACGCTCTAGTGCTCTAAAAATTGAAAGTTTAATTCAGGTGGAACGGCATGTAAACAAAAAAATATTAATAAACTGAGAGAAATTAGACATTGCGATTTACGTCTTAAAGTCCATTGAACTCCTGTAAACCTTCCAACTTCCAGCAGTAAAGCAGTAATAACTCACGTTTGGCCTCGGCAGTCGCTCATTTTAAGACCATCAGCTTTAAAGTTATTTAAAATCATATCCGAAATGTCGTAAGACGATTTTTTTTTCAATGAAATCTATGAAAGATTCTAAAACGTCTTATCTCTGATTTTCAATCTTTACATATCACACAACTGGATTGTATGATCCTGATGTGAAATATTAAGAGCTAACGCATACAATGGAATAATATTTGGTTTCATATACCTGAAAGTGAAAGATTTATTTTTGGCTAACCGCATCTCCTAAAACAGCGATGGTCTCAATATGTTTTGCAAATTTTGTTCTGTAAGCACTTTGTTAGCAGATGCATAAGTTCCGGAATATTGCCAATATTTGCATTAGTATATTCCTCTCTGTGACCACGAAAAGTCAAATTCTATTTTGCCAAGATTTGATAATGTCAAGCATTATAACACGAACTTCTTGCCCCTTTGTTTTCTTTTCTTTTTCCAACAATTTATTATTGTTATTTTTTAATAGTCTAATCTTTTTTTATCCGATTTCTGATTTTTTTCCTTTTGCAAAAATTTATGAAATGTTAAGCACTTGTTCACCATTGGCTACATTTGAATTTATTTTGTGTCAACTATAATTCCATTAGATGAGCAACTTTGTTCATTATTTTTTGTTTATGCTACAAAACAGAAGTCATTAAAGTTAAAATAATGATGCTTTAGGAGAATACGCCATATAAGTAAGCTAACAATTTTTCCCCAGTCATTTAATTACGTTAAAATCATTCTCACGTTACCCTTCTCATCTTTATTTGGGTGTAAGGTCCATTTCTATTTTGAAGAAGTTAATGTTAATAAGTTGGACACTCTTTCAATCTTGCTGTACTTATACTAATCTATGTATATCAATTTAGTCCATGAATGTTGTTAACATTTTAGTAGTTGTTGGAATGTAATAGATATAGCAATTTTAGCTTCTACAAGATGAATGGCTGACAAACTTGAATCAGTTATAGGTACCAGCACATCAGTGTCATGTTCCTATACTACCTAAGCCCCTTTGTTATTCATTTCAGTAGCTTTAGTATCAGGAGAATTTAATTAGATTCATTATGGCGTTTAAAGTTTTGGCATTAGAAAAGTTCACGTATTTTAACAGATCCTTCATTTCTTTCATTAACTTTAAACTTGGATTTTCTTTTGTTTTCTTATACTTAATTTAAAGCTTTCATTTTTATAAACTAATTAAACAATTAAAAATGAGGAATTCGCCGCCATAAACAAAGTGCCGACCTTAGCATTAGATTGGCTAATGTTTACAATTGATAGGGTACATCAATTTTCGCTTCTACAACAGGAGCGGCTGTCAAATTTAAAGAATCCATTAAGTTAACAGCAGATAAATGTCGCGTTCTCGTGCTACTTAAGCCTCTTGGTTTTTCTGTTCATTAGCATAAGTAACAGAAGAATTCACATCCAATATTGAGTTTGAATTTTGGCAGAATAATCGTTCACATATTTTAGGATAGTTGTTGAGCCTTCTCGTCCATGAGCGGCATCCACCGATCGTCGTCGGCGTCTGCGATTCCTCCAAGGTCATAGGCCACCTACGAGAGACCTCCAGGCATCTCTATCCTGGGCAAGCTTCTCCAGGATCTTCCATTCATGGCCAATTCTCTTGATATCTGCCTCCAATTCTCGACGCCAAGTGCTTCTTGGACGGCCTCTTTTCCGCTTACCCTGTGGGTTCCATTTCAGGGCTTGTTGTGTTGTGTTAGAAGCAGGTTTTCTTAGTGTATTACCAATCCACCTCCACCGCTTCTGGAGAATCTCTTCCTCAATTGGCTTGGCTTCTGCTTTGTCCGCTGCCACAGTTCCTGGTTCCTGATTTTGTCTGGCCAGTGAATTCTGAGAATCCTTCTTAGACAGTTGTTGATGAAGGACTGGATTCTGGTCAGGTTTACGGCCGTTGTTCTCCATGTCGCGGCTCCATATAGCAGCACAGGTTTTAACATAGCGTTAAAAATCCTTACTTTTAACTTGCTGCCTAAGCTGTTAGAGACCCAAACATTCTTGAGTTGCTGGAAAGCTGCTCTTGCTTTTTGAGAATTTTACTCTTCCCTTTGTGAATGTTGAGACCCATGCTAGCAGAAGTGGCTGCGACAATTTTTGTTTTCTCCTGCATCTGTTGTTTGGTATGTGCAAGAAGGGCAAGATCATCAGCAAAGTCAAGATCATCCAGTTGATCCCACAAGGTCCATTGGATGCCATTCCTTTTCTGCTGTGTAGATTGTAGATTTTTTCATCACCCAGTCAATGGCTAACAGGAAGAGGAATGATGACAGCAAGCAACCTTGTCTCACACCAGTCTTCACCTGGAAAGCATCTGTCACCTGCTGGCCATGGATAATTAGGCAGTTTATCCCTTCGTACATGTTTCTGATTATATCAGTAATCTTCTGTGGCACCCCGTAATGCCTTAGCAATCTCCACAGGGTTTGCCTGTCAACACTGTCGAAGGCTTTTTCATAGTCAACAAAGTTGACATAGAGCGGCGAGTTCCACTCTAGTGACTGCTCTAGAATGATGCGCAGTGTCGCTATCTGGTCCGTGCAGGATCTGTTGGTGCGAAAGCCAGCTTGTTGGTCCCGCAACAGAGGGTCTACAGCGTTTTTCATCATGTTAAGTAGTACACGGTTGAAAACATTTCCTGGGATGGACAGCAGGGTGATGCCTCTGTAGTTCGAGAAGGAGCTTAAGTCTCCCTTCTTTGGGATCTTGATAAGGTATCACTCTTTCCATTCGGAAGGAACTTGCTCCTCTTCCCATATCTTCATAAACAGAGGATGTAGCATTTCCACACTGGTCTCCAAGTCCGCCTTCAGTGCCTCTGCTGGGATGTCATCAGGTCCCGCAGCCTTTCCATTTCTGAGTTGTTTAATGGCCCTGCTAATCTCTTCTTTGGTGGGACTATTACAGTCAATTAGCAGGTCATTATCGGCTGGTTGGATATCTGGTGGATTACTTAGTTCAGGCCTGTTTAGGAGCTCTTCAAGTGCTCCTTCCATCTCCCTCTCTGTTGCTCCTCACTTGGTATGGTGTTTCCCATTTTGTCCTTTACTGATTTTAGGATAGTACTAGTAAATTTTTTCTCTCATTAATTTCTTTTTTGGTTTCTATTTTATTTTGATAAAAAAAACTCCTCTTTCTCTCGAAATTGTCTTTCATAGAAGCTAATTAACAACTAGGAATTTGTATCCCCTAATAAAGTGCCGCCCGGTGCATTTGTCCCCCCCTCGCTACGCCACTGCATCAATCCTTAAGACAACGATTTAAAATATATTTATAAGACACATGAAACAGAAAGATAAAATGAGTCCCCAGAATAAAATGGTACACTGTGTAGAGTTCAAACATTTCTGACTTTTGTAACTAAGACAAGTATAAGGATTGAGTCTACAAAATGTTAGCCTCTTGTGTAGAGTGAAAGTTGTAGAAAGCTTATTTGAAAGGGGAAAAAAATATCATTTGCGCCTTGCCTGGAAAAAATGAACTGTTCAAGCCCACTTAACTTTTGTAAATTTTGAATAAGATTCAGCCTTAAAATTTAATATGTGTCTGCAAAGAAAGCTAGAGACCTAACGATCAGTTATTTATTGAGAAAAAACATAATAGGACTCAAGCAAAAAAAATCTTTTGAATCAGTGTTATGAAAAATTGTGGAGCAGTTTTCCGAAATTATTGGAGGAATGAGGAAACAAAGAACAATTTAAGGATAATTTGAATATGTTTTTATTTCACATTTTACTATTTAAACATCAAAGCCCAACGAGCACGCTAGTACAGTATTAGCGCTTTGGAAGAAAACATTTATTCATTTAACTGGAAAACCAGCTCGACTTTTATAAGTTGCGAGACGAATTTCAGCTTGTTAGAGAGTTAGTAACAACTCAATGAGAGCTTTTAGTTTATTTATATATTTAGATAGACACACAGCAGCTAGTTACATAGGTAGGTAGGCAGCTGTGTAGATATTCTGAACTACCAGCAACAATATTAGGTATTCTTTGTTTTAATAAAATATGTGCCTGTAACTACAACAGTAGCTGCTGTTTTCATTACGACGATTTATGCCAGTAAATGGATGTATGTATCAATGACTTAACAATTATGTCCCTTTACTTATAATCATATTCTTATTTCCTTCTTTATGCCTTTCATAAATGAAAGAATAAATTAATAAAGTTGACTTTTTTTACAGGTTCCCAGTGATATACGTAGAACAACATTCCTCCTTTATACAGAACGACGTATTCTATGGATGAAACTCTACCTCCCCTCTATCTCTCTCACTTTCTCCTTCTTTCTCTTTCTTTCTCCTTCTTTCTCTCTCTCTCTTTCTTCTTCTCTTTCTCTCTCATTGCGGCTCACAAACATTTTATGAAATGAAAATTTTCGTTGGATATCACAATTAAATTTAATTTAAAAAATAAAAGGTTGGCAAATAATTTAATTTAGGCTTGAGCTGAATTAAAATGTTTAAAAACAAGCTCGCTGAATTAAAGTCTGGAGTGTCGTCAGCATACACTACTTTCTGCCTTTAGCAAAGAAGGAGTCACTTCAACTGAGGCATGTTATGCCATCGCTTTGAATATTGCTCTTTCTAAACAGACTTAGTCTAACAGAACTTTGCACCACAACTTCTACCTACCAGTTGTAAAGAAACTTGCTAGTTAAAAGTTTCAAAGATTTCTCTGTAGAATTACTAGAATCATTGTCATAACAATGAAAGTTAACTATAATTTTGGGTATATATGCAGTGTGCACATACATTTTTTAAAAAATACGTACTTAAATATTTGTCGATTGTGTAACTGTAAGGCATATGATTCTTCAAAATACCATTATTGTCTTCGATTATTTAAAAAATATTTTAATAAATCAAAAAGAAATATTTTTTTTGAAAGTGGGTTCGTGACCCACGGTGCTTTAATGTTGTTCTCAAAAAAAATATATTTAAAATGGCTCTCGGTTACCTCAGGTCTGACTATCCCTGATATAGTAATATAATCGTTGTTGTTTTTTTTTGTGTTTTTTTTACAATTTAATTTTTTTTTATTTTTTTTTCAAATTAAATTTCAGAGATAGCGCAGAATTTTGCCTGATATCGTTGACTGCTTTAAAAAAGTTCAAGTTTAAAATTTAATAATACAATTTTAGAAATATAGAAAATACAAGTAAATAGTGTATATTCTCTCTCTCTCTCTCTCTCTCTCTCTCTCTCTCTCTCTCTCTCTCTCTCTCTCTCTCTCCCCTCTCTCTCTCTCTATCTATCAGCGCATTTTATATGCCCCTAATGTGTCTGCAGTAAGAGTTCCCTATTTCCCCTGTTCGCGGAAAACTATTATGTGGGGCCATGTATTATACAAAGCACTATAGTTAACACAACAGACTCGGGAACTGCCATTGATTCAAGTGTTAGTTGAAATCGTCGTTAATCAATATCACTGCCTAGGACAGATCTGCTCCACTGCACAGTTCATATTCGAAGTGTGTCTACACACATCACGTTTATTTCCCTAGGGTGTCATAAACAATAAATTAAGTGTAAACAATTACATATCATATTTACATTTCAGTATATAGTAATTATAAAAATTAGAACTCTAGTTATTTAATAGTTAAATGATATGAGGACTCATGAGCACAACTACTTAAAGTTAACAGTAACTAGGTAGCCGAGAGGTACATTTTAAATAATTTGAGAACTGTCAAGTTATAGACAGGAAGTAGACTTTAAACATATAAAAAATACATAATTCTTCAGTACGACGAACTTCATGATTACCGAAAAATCATAAAAAATAAATGGGAGAAAAATCTGAACAAATTGTTATTTCGAATTGAATAATCAGATCAATATCTTTCGGACACAAAGTAAGTGCTTAGTCTTATTACATTGTGTATTTGTTTCTGTAATTTTACTGCAATTTTTGCATTTTCCGACCGCCATCTTGTTTTTTATTTGCCACGTCACAATGATAGCGGCCATTTTTAAAAATGTTTTATTTATAAAAGATACGAGTCAATATGCATGTGTAGGTATCTTGAAAAGGATGTATCTTATCAGCTATTTGTTAATTTTTCGTTAATTTAAGACAGGGTATCGGACTTGCAAAGGGAAAAACATTTTCGTAATTTTACTACGCAAACAATTTTGAGAGCTTATTAATTCGACTGTATTTATGCTTCAAAACATTGTTCCGCTAAAATTTAATCTAAAAATAGAGCATTGCTCATTGACCTATGACATATTCCAGTTCTAGAAAAGACCAACTCTATGCCTATATAAGGGGAAAATTATTCACTGTATGTTCCTTTTTGATACGTCAAGCTGGGTTAATTCCATATCGCGTAGTGTGTCAATCTCGTGGCATAGCTGTAAGTAAAAAATTTTTAGTAAATAATAATAATTCATGTTTATTTTGTTATCATGAAGTCTCTGAATAGTAATAGACGGACGATATCTATTATTAAAAGTTTTTGTAATTAAATTTAATTAAATTCATAAAATTGAATGCAATGTATTGCATCACACTGTGTCGCAGTTGCATCGACAAGTATGACGCCATCTTGCTTTTGTTTGGAATTCCTGTTGACTAAACCGGTGTGAGGCAACCAAAGAGTCGCATTAACAATTATTTAGTCGTTCATGTTCAAAACTATATACCACATTATGGAATTATATACATGACTTACAAATATGTAATAAGAAATTAAGATTTACTGTGTTTTTATTATTAATTTAGTTTTTCAGACTTGATTAATTAGATTTTAGAAAGTTACTCTTAATTATTTGCTTATTGGTGTCAATTTTATTATAACTATTATTATTATTATTGAAACTAATTTTATTATTATTATCATAATAACTATTTTTATTTCTAACATTATTATTTTCCACAAAGGCAATCACATTATCCGATCGGGTTTGTTACCCCAAAATAACCCTGTTGCATAACGAGATCCCATTTTTGATTAATTCCTTTCCCTTTTGTAAAATATTTATTAAGAGATTTAGATTTAGTGTGTTTTGTTATAAATTTAGTTTTCAGACGTGAGTATTTAAATTTTAGGAATTAACTCTTAATTATTTGCTTATTGGAGTAAATGTTAGTATTATTATTACTATAAGTACTATTATTACTATTATCATCATCATAACTATTTTTATTACTGACATTATTATTTTCCGCAAACGCAATCACATTGTCAGATTAGATTTGTTACCCCAAAATTAAAATAACCCTGTTGCATAACGAGATCCCAAAATGGATTAATTCCTTTCCATTATGTAATGCCGTTTCCTTTAAAAAATCTAACTCTAGTGGTGGGGCAACAATCTGTATTTGATTTAAAGCCATCCAATTCCAGATGACATCCTTTTCCCGTGAGATTCCTTTCAGGCTTCTCTTGTGTCTTTCTGTTAGATCCTATTTCAGGTCCGTTTATGCAGATATCAACTAAGAATCGCTTAGTTTCATCAATAGACAAAGTCATATTATAATATGTTCGGGTAGATGATTTAGACCATTAAAAGTGGCGGTGTCCAAAGTCTAGCCCGCGAACCTCATCTTAAATAATTAGTTGCCAGGTAACGACGATAAATGATGTCGAAAATCGATTGCGATATATTGATCGCCAACACAGGTTATTGGGGTTTTTTTTAAACAACGAAGCGATGTGCTGTTTTGTGTTCGAAGTTCGATGCCGTTCGATGGCAAGATCTGTGACGTATTATTGATTATTTTTCCAACTCGGACAAGGAAGTAAATGTGGTATCAGTGTAATTTAAATTTTGAGACAGTCTTTACATCAAAATGTCTTTACACAACATTTCCGTTCTACATATTTTATTTATTTTAAGGCACTTAATACGAGATAAACATTTATTCTGTAACTTTGTCATTACCCTTCCCATGTAAGTAATTTCTAATTATGGAAGAAGACATTTATTAAGTTTCAAAAGCGCTATATTATCGTCCGCTTCTACCCATAAACAATTAATCTTGCATGTTAAAAAAGTCATATAAATTAAAAAGACTAACTCAATGTATGTCACTTTTGTTAAATACATGTATCTTAATCCGGTCCACACATATGTCTTTTAAATGGTTTATGACCCAGTGGCGTAGCTAGGGGTTTGGGGGCCCGGGGGGCTTGGCCTCTATGTTAGGCCCTACATTTTGACATTCGACATCATGACATGAGATAATGTACACTCCTTTGGGCCCCCCCCCCTCAAATGGTGGCCCGAGGGGACTTTTGAATTTGGGCCCCCTACCCATTCCCTAGCTACGCTGCTGTGCAAAAAGTTTTACACCCCTAAGTTAAACATATCAGTGAAGTCTAACAGATGAGTCTAGTCTAACAGGATTTCAAAACATTAAAACAAGATGGCATCCTTCATCCCAATGCAACTGTAGCTTAGTATCCAAATTTCACTATAATGACTTTTTAAATCGTCTCTAAAAAAGGGGGACTTTTTAAACGATTAATAAAAAAGAATAAATTTGATTTCTCAGAGAAATTCAAGAAACAAAACGTCCCATTGGACCAAACAAAGAATAAAGATTAAGCCTCATCGTGCTGAATATTAATCTAGATCTCGTCCGTCTATTTCTATTCCAATAATCTGAGTCAAGAATTTCCAAAACATTTTGCATAGAGGGCCGTATTCCACGAAGTTAAAATATATGGGGCCGCATTAACATAATACATAAAAATTACATATTTTAAGTCCCCGTTATGGGCTTTTGAATTATATTGTGCGTGTGTGCGCCTGTTTTGTGTATAAGTGTATAGTTGTAATTTATAAGAGAAATTTATTTTTGGGACATAAATGAGACAATACTATCGCAATTCTAAAGACATTATAAATATATTAGTCCATCATTCGAAATAAATAATAAAATGCATACTTTAACAAAGTAACTAAAGACGAAGACGTGTGTAAAATCGTGGCATAAAACTGTCTTAAAATTATAAGTACACCGATGTCACATTTATTTCCTTTTCGCGCTGTCAAATATAAACAATATTACGGCTATTATTTTTGCTAAGGACGTCAATGAAATGCTAATAAATGCACATAACTTTTTTATTTAACCAATAATGGCAAACATTAAAACGTCATCTATTTTTTCTATAAGTTCACGTACTCTTACATTGTATACAAAACAACACAAAATTGTGTTGGCAAAATAATATATAACACTGGTCTACACGAAAGTCATTAATTTCTGAAAGCTTGTTAAAAATGATAAACTGTGATGTGCTCCGTTTGTGTGTATCACGTCAAGTTTTTAAGAAAACCTCAAAAATGTGTTTACATGGTATATACTTATTATATAAGAAAAGTATATAATGAAAAGTATGCCATTTTGTTTTCCCATGATTTGGCGTGAGCCTTCAAATCATGTGACAGACTGCTATTTTTGCATGACGAATGCTGTTTAATTCACCAAGAGGAGCAGGCACAATCAGTGAAGATTGTTAATTGATTCATCAAAGTGCAGTATAAAAGCATTTCTTTATTTAATGGAAACACAGTATCATCACTTCCACTAGTACACTCGGTAACACTGAAAGAGACATATGAAAACATGAAAATGTTGCTCAGTTCTTTGAATTATGACCAGCACGAGTGGTTGATATGTAGGAACTTAAAGGTCATAGCCGTCATATTAGGGCTCCAAGGAGGGTATTCAAAATTTCAATGTTTTTGTTGCCTCTGGGATAGCAGAGCGAGCAGACAGTGAGCATTATGCCAAGAAAGTGTTGCCACCAAGAGAAGACTTTACCCCAGGAAGCTACAGTCTCAAGTTACAGCCTTTGGGAGAAGCACAAGTCTTAATGAAAGCTTTTGTCAAGAGTATGGACCATACAGCCTCTGGATTTCTATATTTGTCATAAAAATTTCCACATATAATTGAATCAAAGTTGACTGAAGGTATCTTTGTTGGACCGCAGATCTGAGAAGTAATGAAAGATGAGGAGTTAAATTGGCCACAGTTGAACTGGAAGCCTGGAATAGTTTCAAAGATATTGTAAACAATTTCTTAGGTAACTTCAAGTCAGACAATTACAAAAGTCTTGTTAAAAACAAGGTAGCCTAATTTCGGGCTTCGGGTTTCCGCATGAGTGTCAAGTTTCACTTTTTAGACTCCCACGTTGACTACTTTCCTGCAAATCTTGGTGCATACAGTGAAGGTTCCATCTGGAAATTTTTTCAATGGAGAGTCGATACCAAGGGGGATAGAATGTGAATATGATGGTCGACTATTGCTGGTCATTGAAACGTCATAATCCTGGTGCTGCTCATAAACGAAAATCACTGAAAAGACAATTCACAGAGTGATAGATAATTAATAAATGTAAGTCTGATTTTATGATGCGCTTTGGTTGATAATTCTATAACTTCCAATAGTTTTCTGCATCTCCAGAGTGGTTATCAGTTCTTAACGATTTTGTTTACTTTTTCCACAAGTGACATTTTTAAAGTTGTCTTGTGTTTCAATCGCTCAAATTTTAAATTATTTTTTAATATGATCATGTGCTGAAAATTTATAATTTCAACAAAAACATGTCACGTATTTGTACAATTAATAAAAGAAACTTATCAAAATTATTAAATTCCTTGATTTCAGCATTGAAGTACTGGTAAAGTATAGCATTTTTCAGAGCAAGCGCTGAATACAGACATGGCTAAACGAAAACTTGAATGTAAGTAAAGAAATTTACTAAAACATATTTAGAAATGCCGTAAATAAATATAAATAGTTATTGGAATAAGGTAAGTTTACTTATTAAAAAAGACAGAGCAAATTTCATGTATTATAGGTTAGTACCATCTTTGGCAAAGAATTCAAAACAAAACAAATATATTATTTAATCTACAATGTAAAATTTTCGAAGGTTAGAATGTAGATAAGTTTTGAAATCAAGCATATGATTTAATATATCACTTATGTGTATATATATATATATATATTAGGGCTGGTACTGATTTTAAAAAAATATTCGATTAATCAGGGGCATCGATTAACTTCGATTTAAAAACGCACATATAGATCCAAATATTTGTATCTGATCTGTAACAATCCATGACTTACCTTTAGAGTTGACACAAAAATGTAAATTCAAACTGTAGCACTGACGTAAGTGATACATTCAAACTGTAGCACTGACGTAAGTGATACATTCAAACTGTAGCACTGACGTAAGTGATACATTCAAACTGTAGCACTGACGTAAGTGATAAATTCAAACTGTAGCACTGACGTAAGTGATAAATTCAAACTGTAGCACTGACGTAAGTGATACATTCAAACTGTAGCACTGACGTAAGTGATACATTCAAACTGTAGCACTGACGTAAGTGATACATTCAAACTGTAGCACTGACGTAAGTGATACATTCAAACTGTAGCACTGACGTAAGTGATACATTCAAACTGTAGCACTGACGTAAGTGATAAATTCAAACTGTAGCACTGACGTAAGTGATAAATTCAAACTGTAGCACTGACGTAAGTGATAAATTCAAACTGTAGCACTGACGTAAGTGATAAATTCAAACTGTAGCACTGACGTAAGTGATACATTCAAACTGTAGCACTGACGTAAGTGATACATTCAAACTGTAGCACTGACGTAAGTGATAAATTCAAACTGTAGCACTGACGTAAGTGATACATTCAAACTGTAGCACTGTCGTAAGTGATACATTCAAACTGTAGCACTGACGTAAGTGATACATTCAAACTGTAGCACTGACGTAAGTGATACATTCAAACTGTAGCACTGACGTAAGTGATACATTCAAACTGTAGCACTGACGTGAGTGATACATTCAAACTGTAGCACTGACGTAAGTGATAAATTCAAACTGTAGCACTGACGTAAGTGATAAATTCAAACTGTAGCACTGACGTAAGTGATACATTCAAACTGTAGCACTGACGTAAGTGATACATTCAAACTGTAGCACTGACGTAAGTGATACATTCAAACTGTAGCACTGACGTAAGTGATACATTCAAACTGTAGCACTGACGTAAGTGATACATTCAAACTGTAGCACTGACGTAAGTGATAAATTCAAACTGTAGCACTGACGTAAGTGATAAATTCAAACTGTAGCACTGACGTAAGTGATAAATTCAAACTGTAGCACTGACGTAAGTGATAAATTCAAACTGTAGCACTGACGTAAGTGATACATTCAAACTGTAGCACTGACGTAAGTGATACATTCAAACTGTAGCACTGACGTAAGTGATAAATTCAAACTGTAGCACTGACGTAAGTGATACATTCAAACTGTAGCACTGTCGTAAGTGATACATTCAAACTGTAGCACTGACGTAAGTGATACATTCAAACTGTAGCACTGACGTAAGTGATACATTCAAACTGTAGCACTGACGTAAGTGATACATTCAAACTGTAGCACTGACGTAAGTGATACATTCAAACTGTAGCACTGACGTAAGTGATATATTCAAACTGTAGCACTGACGTAAGTGATACATTCAAACTGTAGCACTGACGTGAGTGATACACTCAAACTGTAGCACTGACGTGAGTGATACATTCAAACTGTAGCACTGACGTAAGTGATACATTCAAACTGTAGCAGTGACGTAAGTGATAAATTCAAACTGTAGCACTGACGTAAGTGATAAATTCAAACTGTAGCACTGACGTAAGTGATACATTCAAACTGTAGCACTGACGTAAGTGTTACATTCAAACTGTAGCACTGACGTAAGTGATACATTCAAACTGTAGCACTGACGTAAGTGATACATTCAAACTGTAGCACTGACGTAAGTGATACATTCAAACTGTAGCACTGACGTAAGTGATAAATTCAAACTGTAGCACTGACGTAAGTGATAAATTCAAACTGTAGCACTGACGTAAGTGATAAATTCAAACTGTAGCACTGACGTAAGTGATAAATTCAAACTGTAGCACTGACGTAAGTGATACATTCAAACTGTAGCACTGACGTAAGTGATACATTCAAACTGTAGCACTGACGTAAGTGATAAATTCAAACTGTAGCACTGACGTAAGTGATACATTCAAACTGTAGCACTGACGTAAGTGATACATTCAAACTGTAGCACTGACGTAAGTGATACATTCAAACTGTAGCACTGACGTAAGTGATACATTCAAACTGTAGCACTGACGTAAGTGATACATTCAAACTGTAGCACTGACGTAAGTGATACATTCAAACTGTAGCACTGACGTAAGTGATATATTCAAACTGTAGCACTGACGTAAGTGATACATTCAAACTGTAGCACTGACGTGAGTGATACACTCAAACTGTAGCACTGACGTGAGTGATACATTCAAACTGTAGCACTGACGTAAGTGATACATTCAAACTGTAGCACTGACGTAAGTGATACATTCAAACTGTAGCACTGACGTAAGTGATACATTCAAACTGTAGCACTGACGTAAGTGATACATTCAAACTGTAGCACTGACGTAAGTGATACATTCAAACTGTAGCACTGACGTAAGTGATACATTCAAACTGTAGCACTGACGTAAGTGATACATTCAAACTGTAGCACTGACGTAAGTGATACATTCAAACTGTAGCACTGACGTAAGTGATACATTCAAACTGTAGCACTGACGTGAGTGATACACTCAAACTGTAGCACTGACGTGAGTGATACACTCAAACTGTAGCACTGACGTAAGTGATACATTCAAACTGTAGCACTGACGTAAGTGATACGTTCAAACTGTAGCACTGACGTAAGTGATACATTCAAACTGTAGCACTGACGTAAGTGATACATTCAAACTGTAGCACTGACGTAAGTGATACATTCAAACTGTAGCACTGACGTAAGTGATACATTCAAACTGTAGCACTGACGTAAGTGATACATTCAAACTGTAGCACTGACGTAAGTGATACATTCAAACTGTAGCACTGACGTAAGTGATACATTCAAACTGTAGCACTGACGTAAGTGATACATTCAAACTGTAGCACTGACGTGAGTGATACACTCAAACTGTAGCACTGACGTGAGTGATACACTCAAACTGTAGCACTGACGTAAGTGATACATTCAAACTGTAGCACTGACGTAAGTGATACATTCAAACTGTAGCACTGACGTAAGTGATACATTCAAACTGTAGCACTGACGTAAGTGATACATTCAAACTGTAGCACTGACGTAAGTGATACATTCAAACTTTAGCACTGACGTAAGTGATACATTCAAACTGTAGCACTGACGTAAGTGATACAATCAAACTGTAGCACTGACGTAAGTGATACATTCAAACTGTAGCACTGACGTAAGTGATACATTCAAACTGTAGCACTGACGTAAGTGATACATTCAAACTGTAGCACTGACGTAAGTGATACATTCAAACTGTAGCACTGACGTAAGTGATACATTCAAACTGTAGCACTGACGTAAGTGATACATTCAAACTGTAGCACTGACGTAAGTGATACATTCAAACTGTAGCACTGACGTAAGTGATACACTCAAACTGTAGCACTGACGTGAGTGATACATTCAAACTGTAGCACTGACGTAAGTGATACATTCAAACTGTAGCACTGACGTGAGTGATACACTCAAACTGTAGCACTGACGTGAGTGATACACTCAAACTGTAGCACTGACGTAAGTGATACATTCAAACTGTAGCACTGACGTAAGTGATACATTCAAACTGTAGCACTGACGTAAGTGATACATTCAAACTGTAGCACTGACGTAAGTGATACATTCAAACTGTAGCACTGACGTAAGTGATACATTCAAACTGTAGCACTGACGTAAGTGATACATTCAAACTGTAGCACTGACGTAAGTGATACATTCAAACTGTAGCACTGACGTAAGTGATACATTCAAACTGTAGCACTGACGTAAGTGATACATTCAAACTGTAGCACTGACGTAAGTGATACATTCAAACTGTAGCACTGACGTAAGTGATACATTCAAACTGTAGCACTGACGTAAGTGATACATTCAAACTGTAGCACTGACGTAAGTGATACATTCAAACTGTAGCACTGACGTAAGTGATACATTCAAACTGTAGCACTGACGTAAGTGATACACTCAAACTGTAGCACTGACGTGAGTGATACATTCAAACTGTAGCACTGACGTAAGTGATACATTCAAACTGTAGCACTGACGTAAGTGATACATTCAAACTGTAGCACTGACGTAAGTGATACATTCAAACTGTAGCACTGACGTAAGTGATACATTCAAACTGTAGCACTGACGTAAGTGATACATTCAAACTGTAGCACTGACGTAAGTGATACATTCAAACTGTAGCACTGACGTAAGTGATACATTCAAACTGTAGCACTGACGTAAGTGATACATTCAAACTGTAGCACTGACGTAAGTGATACATTCAAACTGTAGCACTGACGTGAGTGATACACTCAAACTGTAGCACTGACGTGAGTGATACACTCAAACTGTAGCACTGACGTAAGTGATACATTCAAACTGTAGCACTGACGTAAGTGATACATTCAAACTGTAGCACTGACGTAAGTGATACATTCAAACTGTAGCACTGACGTAAGTGATACATTCAAACTGTAGCACTGACGTAAGTGATAAATTCAAACTGTAGCACTGACGTAAGTGATAAATTCAAACTGTAGCACTGACGTAAGTGATAAATTCAAACTGTAGCACTGACGTAAGTGATAAATTCAAACTGTAGCACTGACGTAAGTGATACATTCAAACTGTAGCACTGACGTAAGTGATACATTCAAACTGTAGCACTGACGTAAGTGATAAATTCAAACTGTAGCACTGACGTAAGTGATACATTCAAACTGTAGCACTGACGTAAGTGATACATTCAAACTGTAGCACTGACGTAAGTGATACATTCAAACTGTAGCACTGACGTAAGTGATACATTCAAACTGTAGCACTGACGTAAGTGATACATTCAAACTGTAGCACTGACGTAAGTGATACATTCAAACTGTAGCACTGACGTAAGTGATATATTCAAACTGTAGCACTGACGTAAGTGATACATTCAAACTGTAGCACTGACGTGAGTGATACACTCAAACTGTAGCACTGACGTGAGTGATACATTCAAACTGTAGCACTGACGTAAGTGATACATTCAAACTGTAGCACTGACGTAAGTGATACATTCAAACTGTAGCACTGACGTAAGTGATACATTCAAACTGTAGCACTGACGTAAGTGATACATTCAAACTGTAGCACTGACGTAAGTGATACATTCAAACTGTAGCACTGACGTAAGTGATACATTCAAACTGTAGCACTGACGTAAGTGATACATTCAAACTGTAGCACTGACGTAAGTGATACATTCAAACTGTAGCACTGACTTGAGTGATACACTCAAACTGTAGCACTGACGTGAGTGATACACTCAAACTGTAGCACTGACGTAAGTGATACATTCAAACTGTAGCACTGACGTAAGTGATACGTTCAAACTGTAGCACTGACGTAAGTGATACATTCAAACTGTAGCACTGACGTAAGTGATACATTCAAACTGTAGCACTGACGTAAGTGATACATTCAAACTGTAGCACTGACGTAAGTGATACATTCAAACTGTAGCACTGACGTAAGTGATACATTCAAACTGTAGCACTGACGTAAGTGATACATTCAAACTGTAGCACTGACGTAAGTGATACATTCAAACTGTAGCACTGACGTAAGTGATACATTCAAACTGTAGCACTGACGTGAGTGATACACTCAAACTGTAGCACTGACGTGAGTGATACACTCAAACTGTAGCACTGACGTAAGTGATACATTCAAACTGTAGCACTGACGTAAGTGATACATTCAAACTGTAGCACTGACGTAAGTGATACATTCAAACTGTAGCACTGACGTAAGTGATACATTCAAACTGTAGCACTGACGTAAGTGATACATTCAAACTGTAGCACTGACGTAAGTGATACATTCAAACTGTAGCACTGACGTAAGTGATACATTCAAACTGTAGCACTGACGTAAGTGATACATTCAAACTGTAGCACTGACGTAAGTGATACATTCAAACTGTAGCACTGACGTAAGTGATACATTCAAACTGTAGCACTGACGTAAGTGATACATTCAAACTGTAGCACTGACGTAAGTGATACATTCAAACTGTAGCACTGACGTAAGTGATACATTCAAACTGTAGCACTGACGTAAGTGATACATTCAAACTGTAGCACTGACGTAAGTGATACATTCAAACTGTAGCACTGACGTGAGTGATACATTCAAACTGTAGCACTGACGTGAGTGATACACTCAAACTGTAGCACTGACGTGAGTGATACATTCAAACTGTAGCACTGACGTAAGTGATACATTCAAACTGTAGCACTGACGTAAGTGATACATTCAAACTGTAGCACTGACGTAAGTGATACATTCAAACTGTAGCACTGACGTAAGTGATACATTCAAACTGTAGCACTGACGTAAGTGATACATTCAAACTGTAGCACTGACGTAAGTGATACATTCAAACTGTAGCACTGACGTAAGTGATACATTCAAACTGTAGCACTGACGTAAGTGATACATTCAAACTGTAGCACTGACGTAAGTGATACATTCAAACTGTAGCACTGACGTGAGTGATACATTCAAACTGTAGCACTGACGTGAGTGATACACTCAAACTGTAGCACTGACGTGAGTGATACATTCAAACTGTAGCACTGACGTAAGTGATACATTCAAACTGTAGCACTGACGTAAGTGATACATTCAAACTGTAGCACTGACGTAAGTGATACATTCAAACTGTAGCACTGACGTAAGTGATACATTCAAACTGTAGCACTGACGTAAGTGATTTTTTTATAACTTAAAAAAACGTAGATAGTTAGTTTAATTATAAAACCTATACAGTGTAGAAGTAATTGCTAGTCAAGAAACAAGACATCAACACCCTGTGTTCTGGGTAACAACTGCCTTTAATCAATCTCTACAATCCACTCCATGTTACACCGTGAACCTTACAGTTATTGCCAGCAATTCTCTTTCAGTTCACGACCACGCACGATTATAGTTGACATCACAAACCACGTGTTTCATACTCAGTCAACTCACAAGCTCATACAATATCAATACAACAACACAACACGTCTCTCGCATACAGCATACTGTCTGTCACTTTATAAGTAGGCATCACTTTAGCCAGTCACGCAGACAAACCGAAGCGTTTACATTTTCTGGAAGCAGACATGATCGCATTTTATTGACGATGTATCCTAAAGAACTTATCAGTCATTCACACGAAAAAGATGTTGACGGTGTAACAGGTCAGATTAAACCCCTGGCCAGAATATACCCCGGGTGTTAAACTGGCCTAGGCCAGAATATACCACTTTGACAACATAAGGATATATAGTAAAAAATGAATGAATGAATATTTAGACATTCAATTGGTGTTTTAGCTTTGTCAGAGATGTTAAACTCATTTCTTAAGTAGGAAAGATGTTTTATTTACAAAACAATTATTATATTAATTTTTTTCACATTTCGATGTCTGATAGGACGGTAACTTATTATCTAAAGTTACAGTCTACTCAAGTATATATGTAATCATCTTTTTTTTTAACTTTAAAGTTGACTGATTCAACTGATAATTTTAAGCGTGATAGGACTATAGTTATAGCTTTTCAAACGCCGGCAAACATTTATTTCGTGGACCTCGCTTATTAATCAAATCATTAAGTTTAGTTATTTATAGTAAAGCAAAAAAGATTTTTTTAAAATTATTGAATTAAATTATGCAGGAAGTTTTTGTTTTTTTTTCCTTCGCATACATTTTAATGTTACTTGCGACAACAGCATAGGGGCCATCCATAAAGTACGTTACGCTCCAGAGGGGGGAGGGGGTGTAAGAAAGTGTGACAGTTTGCGACAGGGGGAGGGGGGTCCAGCCTTGTGTGACGTCACGGTGTTTTCTATTAAATTTTAATTATTTTGTTAATAAAAAATATATTTTTGTTCGAAAGTGTGACGTACTTTGGGGGGGGGGTCCTAGATTTGTGACAGGTGGAGGGGGGGGGAATGGTCCAAAATAGCGTGACGTACTTTATGGACGCCCCATAAGCCTATCTTCATTTGCTTTTTTAAGTAAAAATATCATAGCGCCTTTCCCTTTTAAATCCTATATATTAACTTGTGGTGTCTGAGCCCTTGATTGCTTGCCGGAAAAACTTTGGATCGATTTTTAACCCACTTCCTCGTATACTAGCGAGCTGAAATTTTGCAGGCGACACGTGCCGATGATAAAATGACATCAAAATTTCAGGTCGATTGCATGTACTGTAACTAAATTAATGAATATTTAGATTATCTTTATTTATCTCTATGAAACATGTTAATTTTTTTGCTATAGTGTCGTGGTGCGTATTATATTGAACGACCTTTCCTGTCGCGCAATAAAGTGTGTATTTTATTGACAATACTTTTTATAAACATATTCCTGATTAGTGTGAATTATATTAAACATGTTTTAAGAGACATAGCTACAATTTTGTATTTTTGGATTGTCCTGCGCTGCGTATTATAATGGACATTCTTTTAGCTATGTCTCGTACATAACGGATTTATAGTAAAAAACTTGGCTTTTAACAGGTTTTTTTTTAATTTAAAATCTTTCTGAATATACGCTGATCTGCAAAATAGTTAAAAGAATAGGACAGGACTAAAAGTGTGGGAAACATCGTTTGACTTCCCTAATGTTGCTTGTCGTATTTTCGAACCTTTGTCTGTAGCTCGGTTTGCCTTTGCGGCGTCTTAAGACATTCAAAAGAAACCTTTATTCCAGAAGCGCAAATCATTTTTATTTTTTAAATCAGCGCAATTCATTTTTACCTGTGTTACTCTTAAAACAGTATGGTAAACCTTGTTGGATTTCGTCAATGTTGGATTGTCCGCTTTCCGTACCTGCATCTATTGTTATGAAGCACGGATTGTGTTACGTTTAATCTGCATTCAAAACGACCTCTGACCTCGTCACGCCCTATTATTTTATTCTAAACCAGCCGTATTTCTTGTGAAAGGCATACATATAAATGAGTAGCACAAAGTTGCGAATGGTGGCAACCTTGTTGGATTAGGCCAATCTTTACAGAGTCGACGAATCGGATTTCGTAACTTTAAAAACACATTTTGGTCACTATAAAATAAACTCCAAAGCGACCAGAGTGCAAAGTTTGTCAACCATGGAAGACCAACTGTATGATCAGCTTTTACAATTCTACTCTGCAACGAAAGTTAAGTACCCCCCAATGAATCCATGACTAACATTTAGAGAAACGGTCAAATGCCAAGTCACAATTTATATAAACTGCAAAGCCTTTTCAAGCAAAAAAAAGATATTGATTTTTTACCATTGTGTAAGGGGAAGTTCTCAATAAAATTCACCTTCCAAATATCCCGAAGACTTTGCATGTCAACACAAATTTCGATGGTCATTTTGGCAGAGATAAGACAGCCACAATCTCTGAATGCTGTTATTGGAAGAGAATGAATCATGACGTTCACCAACATGTCAAAGGCTAACAAAATGTTTTGTCCTAAAGCCAAAATCCCAGCAAGAAGGCACCACCACTGAACAATATACCAGTGCATGCCACATCTGTACATGCCTCAACCAGGTGCACTCCTTTTGAAATTATTTATGGACGAAAAGCCAAGCTACCTACGGATCTAAGGCCTGCGGAAGATGGAACAGTATTGCCATTACATTATTTGAACAATGTCAACACCCATGTGCTTATCACACTTACAGCAATTTTAAAAATGCTGAATCTAACCGTGAGTACCAATATTCACCCAGGGCAGTCGCATAAAGAGTGCAACATAGATCGCAGAAATACAAGCATTCAAGAAATAACTGATGATTCCATAGTTTATATAATCCTTAATGAAAGACGCCTAAGATGGCTAGGACAGGTGAAAAGAATGAGCCCGTGTCGCATCCCCAAGACTATCCTATATGAAGAACTGGTATCGGGAAAGAGGAAGACAAGTCGCCCACGTCTCCGATTTAAGGATGTCTGCCTGAGGGACTTGAAAGCAGCCAGAATAAGGACACGTGACTGGGAGTTTAAAGCAGAAGACTGATCTACATGGCGCACAGTTGTCAGAGAGAACGTAAAGTAGCCGAAGAGGGCAGGATAAACGAGGCTATAGACAGAGGAGCTGGGAGAAAGGCCAACACATTGGGAAGCACAGAACTCGTTTGCACCATCGTCTCACGAGACGGAAGGATGCTGATGCCTACAATGTCAGTAACCTAAAAGTTCACAGCAATAAACAGGGTTCTTCACCCAATCAGTGCCTTGATGATTCTGTTAAAGGTACTATCAATGGGAGCCTACATCAAAAGGAACAAGAAAGCACAGGTGAAGAAACATCATTGTGATACAACCTGTCACAAAACAAAAGCAGATTCGGACTTTTAAACCACTAACAATTTCAAGAAGAAAGCGTCTTAGCACAACTATGGCCTTACTTTTGACAAGATTGTATATTATGGCCGCACTCGAGTACAACCCAGGTGTACATATTATACGAAAACAAAGGGGGGGCGGTTACTTCAGGGCCATAAGCTACATTCTGACATGAACAGAGGACAACCACATCCTCCTGAGAGATAAAGTAACTCAACACATGAACACTGGCATTACATACAGAGGCGTCACTAGGTTGGTGTCACCCTGGGCGGTGTCACCCCCTCACGACTTACCCCATAGAAATCCTTCGTGTCTTCAAGTGCCAAATTACGGGAACATATAGGATTTTACATTTTGGTGTCACCTCTTGTGATTTTATCACCCGGGGCGGCCCACCCCCACCGCAACCTCTAGTGACGCCTCTGATTACATAACAACTACATGACTACTTGAAACAAAATGTCGAATGGGTTGCCTGGGGAAACAAGGAAAACTAACACTTACAACATTTAAGACTCTAGCAAAAATGCAAAACTAGACATAAACCAATGATAAGCGTAGGACGTAATAATCTTCCGTATAGGAGGAATGATACGATAAGGGTAAGAAATCCAAAGTGTTCGCAAGCGTTTGAAAAGCAACAAATATAACCACTCTTAAATTATTGTTTTAAAATATTAATGTATTGTTTGATTAATAAATGCTAAATGAAAAAAGAAAAACGCTGATTCCATATATATTTATTGTATAGACTGTAACTTTTGATCTTGAATCGTCGAAATTATATAATATTTCATATTTTTAAAAAACGAGACCACGACATCATTATTTTCAAATAAAAGGTAATTAACCTTTCATTCATCGTAAAATATTTTATAATTATTATTTTATTTTAACTTTAAAAAATTTGCTACTTAAGAAAGAGTTTAATTTCTCTGATTTCGCTAAAACATGAAGAGAAAGTCTAAAAAGTCACTCATTAATTTTTTACTATATATCCCCATGTTGTCAAAGGGGTATATTCCGGCCTGAGGGGGTATATTCTGGCCTAGGCCAGTTTAACCCCGGGGGTATATTCTGGCCTTGTTGTTGTTATTGTTGGCTTCGTTATGTCTCGTAAGACGACGGAAGTTTCTGTGCTCATGTGGGATCCTCGCGCATGGCCCTGCAGCTTTTGCTGTGGCTGTAAAAGCCCACTCGTGAATGGCAGCCTTTGCCGCACTTCTGACACTGAAAGGCAGCACATGTGGTTGGCTGATTTGCTCTTCTTTTCCTCTTTTGGCGGTCCGCGTCTGCAGGTCTCTTTCTCCTGCTTCTAGCACGGCAGTCAACGCCTGTCTCCATCTGTACCTGTCCCCAACGAGTTCCTCCCAGCTATGTATGTCGATGCCATAGCTTTGAGGTCTCTCTTGCAGACATCTTTGTAACGGAGGTGAGGCCGGCCTGTAGTCCTCTTTCCTTTGGCTAGCTCAGAATAGAGGATGTCCTTGGGGATTCTGCCATCCTCCATTCTGCGCACAGGGCCTAGGCCAGATTATACCCGGGTATATTCTGGTAAGGGATTTAATCTGGCCTGTTACACTGGTACACAAAGAATTGTTTGCACAAAACAACTAAGACAGGAAAACGATGGTCGTTAAGTTTCCACCACATAAGAGGATCCTCTGTTTCTGGAATGGAAGTTTCTTCTTGGTACCACGTCAGCTCGGCGTGTGTATCACGTCAGCTTGGCCTCATTGCCACGTAAGCTCGGCCTGTGTACCACGTCAGCTCCACATGTGTACCACGTCAGCTTGGCCTGTGTACCACTTCAGCTCGGCCCAAGTACCACCATAAGATGTTTGCTCAACTTTTCGCTTAAATATTTAACCTTAACTGTACTGTCATTAGTCATCATTTCTTTTCACGTGTGCACGTCTAAATAAATAATAATAATATTAGGGTAAGATATGTAAGTAACATAAAATATAAATTATTATTTTTTTTACACAATAGAATTATTTTCTTAAAGTTTAATCAATCAAATTAATTTTAATCGATTAAAAATTTTAACAATTAATCTATTTATTTTTAATTAATTTACGCTTCCCTAATATATATATGTTACCAACGTAAAACATTTTAATCCAAATTTTGAGTAATTTATGGTATGATTTTAACTGGTTTCCATTGCAACAATACAGACGACTCTGCTTCTACGTCAAAGGTTCAAGAATCGGACAGTATATCATCGTCAGACGAATGCAATGTGCAATTAATGGTAAGTGAAGACATTGATGTTTGGAATAAGTAGCCGATATTTAGACTATTAGATAAAAGGAATCAAATTCCTAAATATCCCTAAACCTGTCATAACTTCTCTATATAATTAGAAGTAATAATGAATTTTAATGAGAAATATAATCCACATGAAAAGGAACTTATTAACGAATCTAACAAAACCTTAGGCTTTATAAAAAGAAACTTTTACCGATGTAATAAGAATTTAAAATTAAAATCGCTGCTACCTCACTATGGTGAGACCTTTACCAGAACATGCATCTTCTGTATGGGACCCATGCACCAAATAATATATTGATAAACTATTATAGAGCAAAATTCAAAAACCCGTTTCCAGATTCATTACTGGAGAATATTCAAAACTGACAAGAATAACACCATTAGTTAAATCATTAAACATTTTAAAGGTATCCTGATGTCTATTTATAAGGAAAACTTCAATTATTGTTCAATAACTAACTTACCTGTGTACCCGCGTTCCCCGCGATGTGATTAAAAATGTCTATCAAATATTCTAGGTTAACGAAAGGCCCTTTTGGTAACAATAGTAAATCAACTAAATTATTATTTCTTTTAATTGAAGAGTCAAACAAAGTTAAAGTTATTAGTGTAAATATTTTTCCCTGAAATTTTCCCACTTTCCCCAAACCATCCCATATTTCATTATGATCCTGTTACATTACGGGGTCCCATTTGTATGTAAAATCCCGCTCTCTGTTTTGATCCCGTTTCCTATGGAATTCTCGTTCCCATGTGAGTTACCAATTCTTTCAGTATTTATTTTAATGATACCCAATTGGAGATAGGTCCAGTGTCCTATGAGTTGTGAGATCCAGATTAGGCTTCTTGGCTGATAGATTTTACAGGACGAATAATATATATTTATTAGGGCTGAGGAAATTAACGATTAATTTCTTGATTAATAGTTTAAAAAATTTAACGATTAAAGTATTTTTATCGATTAATAAACCCATCACTAATAAATTATTGGAAGTCAAAAAGTAATTTAAAAAATAATAATTAAATAGCGGCCGATAAATAATAAATTTCCTGACGATAACATAAACATTTTGGTTTTAAACTACTGACTGACGGGAATGTTCAAAATGTTGATAAAGTTTTCCTACTATGGTTCTAACACTTCGCCTACTTATCAAACCAAATGAAAAGCGTATTAAGCTAATCGCAGTAATGGAGTCTGACTCAGAGACAAAAAATACGTGATCGTCTTGAAGCAATCTATCTTCTAAGACATTTAGCTAGTCTTTACCCGCTTAACAAATAACGCTTTGCGTTTTCCTGCCAAATTTCATCAATAAACAAGCCCACCTATGAGCTACCTCTTACGTCTCACTCTCACGGATTCTAACATTTCGTAAGATCATTGTCTTTATGCCTAACTAATTCAGTGGCATACCTAAACGCGAATCTCAAGCTAACCAAGCGTGCGCCTCACCTCAACCCAGATCTCCAAAGTACTGTGATCTGGGCTACACCATAAATTTACCGTATCGGGTGACTCCAACCCTAGCAACGACGCTCATTGTTTAAACGCTTGACCTAATTTTTGTGTGTTCAAGTTTTGGCATGTGCTGTGTTTCTTGAGACGGCTACACATAAAGTAATCCCTTTTAAGAGCGTTTTTTTTTACATTTATTTTAAGAGTAAACTTTAAAATTTTATAAATTTACAAGCCTTGGCCACTTGGATTTGCTAAATTTCTGCTGTAAATTTAGTAAACGCTACCGGTAATTGGCAGTCCATAAAGTACGTCACGCTATTTTATTAACAAAATAATTAAAATTTAATATAAAACACCGTGAAGTCACACATGGCCGGACACCCTCTCCCCCTGTCACAAACTGTCACACTTTCTTACAGCCCCTCCCCCCTCTAAAGCGTGGCGTACTTTATGGACGGCCTCCAAATGATAGTCATACTATTTTAAAATTATTATAATGCACACACAGAAATCGCAAATTTCGTTTAAATCCTAACCACAGTTAAACGTAAAGAAAGTCATCTGTGTCACGTTCTCGTATTACTTAAGATTTTACTTAATCTTTGTATTTCAGCTCATTTGTCTGCTATTCTTTTAAATAACTCTGGGCAATTAACCTACTCGTAATATGTGTCTATACGGGCATACACCCACTTAGCCCGCAAATTGCTATACCCCTGACTAAGCTTATGATTGTTGACCGTTTTGTGCATACCTCAGTTTCCTCAGTTCCCTGTGAATGATTATTCAGCTCGGCTGGTTATATTGTCAATTAGACCCGCTCATCACTTGAACCAAATAATGTCAACACACTTGTCTTTTTGCGTAGTTGATTAAAAGATGATATATAATGGAGACATTCCAGTGTTATTTAGATTTTCAACAAGAACTTTTAATAAGTTTTACTTATAACATCATAAATTTTAATTTTTTGCTTTAGGGGCCGTCCATAAATGACGTCACGCGATTTTGGCAGATTTTTTACCCCCTCCCCCCCCCCTCGTCACGCGTCGTCACAAAAAGTTAGACCCCCCTCTAAAAATACGTCACAAAGCTTTGACTTTTTAAAAAAACACCTTATTTTCTATATGAAAATAAGTATGTTTCAATAACTTTTATTGTCATTTAAGCATTTATTATTTATTTATTGAAGGTCTACATTGTAATATTGTAACACGCGTTTTTTAAAACGTTTAACCGGCCTTCCGAAAACGAACTGTTAACATCCTTAGATTACATTTTATTTTAATGCATACAAATTAAACAATGACTATTAATCATCACTGTTAACGTCTTTGCTTAGAAAAAAATTATTTTAAAATAATATTTTTAATTTATTTTTTTTTAAATCCCTCAATTGACTGACTGGCATCCCTTAAGAAAGAGGTCCGCGAACAGGGGTAAATAACCTCATCTGGGGTCAAAGGGAATTCTTGGGGGTAATGCAGACTGATTTGGGACATATAACATCCACTACAATCCACTAGATATATTAAAATACGCCATGTGTACGTGTACGCTTGGAACATATGCCCATTATTGAACCGTTTCCTTCCAGAAAATGCATTTTTTAAAATTTGACAACTATGTAGATTTCTTACCTACGTACTATACGAAGTACGAAGACACCTAAATCCACCCTACTTTCATTTATATTGACACGAGTGACAATAATCTTAATCCACATGACTTGTCTGTATCAAATATCCTTTCTGTGATATTTAAAATTAATGCCTTAAAAACTGAGCTAAGAAGAAAATTTGTTTTTTGCTCCTCTCGAATGGCGATGTCAAGAATTTGATGCATTCAATAAAGTTAATGAATACTTGACTAATTTTAAATGGGCTCATTTATCATTATATCTAGAATGGCCAGGGGCGTTTGACCACAAACCGATCGAACAATTATATCAAACAAACAAAATTATAATTCTATCAAATAGATTCCCTCCTCATCCCCCTTTAAAGAAAAATGATATTCCGTGTCGTTTTGACTTAAAATATCTACACATAATCCTATTCAGATCATTTTTAGACACTTGTCATGCTTGTAAACTCACCAGTAGCATTTTTGGGGGAGGGGGGCTAATGACGCTCCCCTAAATCTCCGAGTCATGTGAGCAGGACCAAGAGTCTCGGGGTTTGGGGAGGGGGGCGTAACGCACACATAAACTTGTATATTTTGGGGTAACAGGGAAAAAAGTCGCCTGCCGTGATAGAACCAAGCGGAGCTGCGGTTACATCACAAATGCTTTGATATCAACATTAAACGAAGCAGGGTAATAATTTCATACGTTATCTTGGGCGTTATGTAACTAAAGGTTTATAATAAGACTTAATTTTCGTGTCTTGATGGCTTACGCCAACCAGCGTCTGATGGTCTACCGACTGGCTCATTGAGAAGCACTGATTTGTTTTTTTTTAAATGGGGGGGGGGAAAGTTATTAAATGAACTGTAAGCGACCAAATATTTCAGTGGAAGTTTTATTTAAAGTTAGCCTTTTGATGTCACGTCACATTTCTTCAACCTCCCTCCCTCCCCCTCATCACACATCGTCACAAAAGTGTGACCCCTCCCCCCCCCCTTTGTTAGGTGCGTGACGTCATTTATGGACGGCCCCTTAAGCGAAATTAACCATTAATTACTCGTTCATTTTTTAAAAATTAACGACTACTTTTAAATTAATCGTTAACAGCCCTCATTTTAATATACATAGGGACTTTCATCTCCATTTTTAACGCAGTAAATTCATCAGAAGAGCTGTTGTCATTTTCTGTCTCTGAGTCAGACTCCATTACTGCCATTAGTTTAATACGCTTTTATTTAATTTGATAAGCAGGTGAAGTGTATTAACCATAGTAGGCAAACTTTATCAACATTTTGAACATTCCCGGCTGTCAATAAATTAGTTTAAAACCAAAATGTTCGTGTAATCGTCAGGAAATTTGTTATTATTTATCGGCCGCTATTTTTTATTATTTTTTATTTAATTTTTGAATTCCAATAATGTGTAAGTGATGGGTCGATTAATCGTTAAAAATAATTTAATCGGTAAAATAATTTTAACGATTAATCGAGAAATTAATCGTTAACCTCCGCAGCCGTAATATATATATATATGTATATATATATATATATATATATATATATATATATATATATATATATATATATATATATATATATATATATATATATATATATATATATATATATCGTAGTACTAGTAGTAGCCTTAATTATATGCCAGTAGTAGTAAGGAAAAATACCTTGCTGCAATTAATTGCCTGTTCACCGGGATTGTTTTTGAGCTTTTAATCGCCCTTTTCATAAGGTTTGTCTTAAAAAACTTACTCGGGAATTTTCCAGGATATTGAAATATTTTGACTAAAATTATATCTCGGGTCGGATATGATTTTACGCCCATCAGGGCCTCGAGTTCCAAAAAAAATGGAGGGTAGGTTGAACGTGACCCGTCGCGCTTTAACTTTTACTCATGTTCACTAGAAAATAGAAGATTAATGCGCACATCAACGATCAAATAAATACCACACTCAGACATACCCCAAAAATCACATGTCTAGATCTAAATGCAAGAATAAAGATATAAAACTCCTACTTCTAACTGTTTTTAATGGGAAGCAGCTATTACAGGCTGGCAAAAAGAATTAATATGTAATGGTTACAATTAAATGACTGTTAAGTAATCTACATTCTCTTTTGGGTCGAGCCGTTAGGCTCTTAGGACCCGGTTCATTTTATCGCATGCGAGCCTCATCAAGCGGGCATCGCCATAGAGGTACTCCTCCGCAGGTACCGTGACTTCTTCTTCCAAATCCTAGCACAGCTCGGGGCACTCTTCGAGTACGTGGGCCACCGTCTCCTCCGGGTGGCAACACAGCCGACAGGCCAGTTCCCTTCTAGTGTTGAATTTTTACAAGTAGCTTCGTATGGGACAATGTTCAGTTCTCATTCTAGTTATGAGCGTCTGATTGCTACACCCAATTTCCCACCAGGAGTCGCTTTTGTTCGGTCGTGGCATATACTGGAATACTTTTCTGACCGTGCTTCCAGACGCCCAGCCCTGAAGTCATTTCTCTCGGAAATGGTCTTTAAGCCACGATCTGACCCCCAGCTGGGTCATCGGGCGAACGGGTTGGGGCTGAGCTGAACCTTCTCTCGCCAACTTATCGACCCTGTCTGAATGAGGCTCGCCACTGTGCCCAGTGATGTACTGAAGACTGAAGGACTACTTTTCCGCCTCGTGCTAGGATTTCACCTACTGTTTCCAAAATGACACTGACCGTTTTCGTCTCCAGAGAGGATCGACCCACAGTCTCGAGCGAAAACCGTGAGTCGGTGAAGACTACGACAGTCGGGAAAACCTTTCTTCTTGCTAGACGTCGGCGCACATCCTTCAAACCCCTGCAGATCGCCTCCAGTTCGGCGTCGTGACTACTGTATGCGGCTCCGCACGGCCCTGACAGTTCGATACTATCAGGTCCAGGTTGGGGGTATTGAATCAGTACTCCGTATCCACTTCTGCCATCCTTGAAACGTGAGCCGTCCGTGAAGACTTTTACCACGCTGTCGCCATAAGCCTCGATTGTCTTCAGAGTCTCGTCTCGCTGGATCTCGACGAGACTTGCTTTCGTCACCGCTGTATTTGCCAGTGTCAAACGTAGTTCAGGCAAGTCAAAGCTTTCATGTGGCCCTCAAGCAGGGACCAGTCGCATTCGTTCCCTGTTCTTGGGTATGAGGAATGAGTCTTCTAGTTCGTAGACCGTATCCATGAAGGATGGTCTTTTCATTCGGGTCCTCTTTACCCATCGGTCTTGCAGTTGGAAGCAGGGTTCGTCATGCTCCAACCTACGGTATCGCTCTACCATGGTCATGATTGCCTTTTCTCACCTTATCGCCAAGGGTTCTACGTTTGACATAATTTCTACAGCGGCTGTGGGTGTCGTACGCAACGCCCCGCATACAAACCGTAGAGCTTGGTTTTGTATTCGATCCAGTCCCTCTAGAGCCGTACGGCTCGCAAAGGCCTGGACCGCGCGCGGGAGGCTGTAGTCAATGGCACCCCTCACACTACCGAGATAGAGAGCTCTCAGTAGTCTTGAGTCCGCACCCCAACTAGTGCTAGCCAGTTTCTTAACCAGGGACAGTTTAGCTGAGGCTTTGGCGCACAATTCACGTACATGGTTATGTAGTTGGACCTTCTGGTCCAACTTGATTCCCAAGTACGTTGGTGTCCGATCCCAATTCAATCTTTTCCCGCATATCTGAAGCACCACCTCGTGCTTCAGAGCATTTCGTCCATTTGTGTGAATGGAGTGGTCCGTTTTCTCCGTATTGAACACTAGGCGCCATCGGTTGGCGTAGTCCTCGATTCGATTCAGATCTTCCTGCAGCCGGTTCTGCACTGTTAAGTAATAAATGTACCAATTATATATATATTTTTTACATCTCTCTATTTTCAGAATTTACATGTTAAAACGAACGCCCAGCAAGAAACGGAGGAAGATGATAAAGCATTGGGTGATGGAGGTAACATGGTTACCAGTAACACTACAAATGTATCCACGAACGCCCAGCAAGAAACGGAGGAAGAAGATAAAGCATTGGGTGATGGAGGTAACATGGTTAACAGTAACACTACAAATGTATCCACGAATGCCCAGCAAGAAAGGGGAGAAGAAGATGAAGATTTGACATCCATTGATAAAATCACATTCTCATGGAGAATTGTTTTTGCTAGGTTGTTGACTCTAATAACCAAGATGAACCCATTATATTTACATTTTGTGGATTTAGAAAATGTATGTAATTTTTTTAAAGTAAAAGATTATGATGAGTTTTTCCAAAAACTAGACATGTCAAATTCAGTATTGATCTTATTTTGTAATCAAACGTTTGACTTGTTGAAGATTCAGGAAAATAATAAAGTGCTTCAAACTCTAATAAAAAGTGGTAGGGTGTTGGCAGTGAGAGCTCCGGGCACTGGCGCGAATGCAGCTGATGTTTGTATTCTCAGAGCATTGCTAGACTGTTATAAGAAATTATCAGAGCATTTAACTTTTTTTTGTCATTCAAATGATTTGTTTTTTCATGATTTAAAAAAAACGAGACGTTTTCGAAGGCGATATTTTATTAATCAATTTCCAGGTGATCAAACAAGTACATCAGAAAATCTAACCAAGTGTGATTTACAACATTTTGAAATAAATTACACTCTTTTAAATGACATCGACCATATTATTCTTTTGCAATTTGAAACGGCGAAATATATTTTTGAAAAGACAGAATATATTAAAACATTACTTACCGAAGGTATGCCCAACTATAAAATATTGTTAGCTGTCAATGTCAATGAAGACATCAATTTTTTGAAAACAAATGAAGAATATAGATACTTTAAGTCAAACGGAAAGATTATGGTTCTTAGGGCTAAAAGCACTTTAAAAGATTTTTTTCAAGAAGGCGTTTTAATAATTTTGAAATGCCTTCATTTATCTTTGCCAAGTGAGGTCGTTTTTTCTGTTTTCTTCGAAGCTATGAGAATTAAAACTGTTAAATTTAATAAATGGTGTAAAGGGCGTGATATTACCAAAAACGGATTAAAGCAATACAAACTTTTCATTACTGAAATTTATATTGACCAACAAAATGTTTTACATATATTTGACCCTGTCACCCAAATTGAAAAACAATCAAAGAATAGATATTTAAAAACCAACTCATTGAAATTTAAAGAAAAACTTACATGCACATTACTTGAAGTTCCGTATAAAATAATGGAGCATGTTATAGATCAATCAGCATATTTTTCTGAAATTGAAATCGTTATCCATTCTAAAGACCTTAAGTTTTATCCTTCGCTTGTTGAACAAATGAAGGAGGATAACATTAATGTAAGACAATTTACACATAGTTGGTATCTCTTGTTAAAATATTATATATTTACTTTAATTTTCTTATCCTTTAAGTATTTTCAGTATTTTAATATGATTATCTTAATTTGTGTTAATTTTATCAAGATGTTCATACGGTTGATGATATTTCATGGCCTTTTTTTTAAATTTGGTTTTTATTTCTAATTGAAAATTGTTTTAAGGGCGTGTTTTGTTTCATATGGTTAATGTTCGGTTTGTGTTTTAAATATCGTTTTTATATGTTTTTAATTATAAATACATTTTTTTTCTTTTATCTTTTAATAATTGTTGCTTGTTTTGTTTAATTTGAAATTATTAGACGTTTTCTTGAAAACCTTCTTATTTTATTCTAAAAAATAAACTTTGTTATCTTTCTTTACATGTTTGTTTTTCTTCAATTTTTTCACAGGTATTAATACAGTATGCATTTATTGTTACAAACTTGAAACAGCTTTTAAGGTAGCTAAATGGAAAATATTAAAAATCATAGATGCGAGTTGAGACATTCAAAACATCAACAAAAATAAATAAATTAAAAGAAAAGTTGCAAATAACTGATTTAGACGTCTTTAGGTATTGTTTCTTGGTGAAAAACAATGGAAACAAATTCATAATGGTGGTAGTGGATTTTATTGACATTTGTTTAGAATAAGATACGTTTATAAACCAATATCATTGCGTTTGACGTTTGCCTTATAAAGTATATCGTGGCAATTTTTCGCTAATTAAATCACTTTAGATATACTGTCTGAAAGATTTTTAAACAGTTTGAAGGGGCTTGGGTTCTTTAGAAGTACAAATTAATTGTTGTGTTGATTGTTCCATAGATCACCTCGAAGTAAAATATGAATTAAAAAGAACTTTTCATAAAAGAAAAATGTCTATGAATAATGGGAAAATTCATGGACTTAAGATATTTGAGGGGGGGGGGTTGCTGTCTTCGCTGTGAGACAAGTTTCAATAGATAGAGAACCTTTGTGACATTTTTATTAGTTCTTTACTTATATGTGTAGGTGGGGGGGTCGATCCAAATTTCATAGCATTTGAAGTATGCATTGAATTGGTAATAGAAAAATGAGCCCCCAAATCAACATAATTCTATAGTTGTCTTCTCTGTACAATTGTAAAAAGTTAAAGAGTACAGATTTGGAAATATAGCGTCTATATGTCTGCCTGAGCAGGACAGTTTTATTTCAACAATGATGCCGCTTGCTCATACTTGGTCGGCAAATTGATTACACATCTTTACTATGACAAAAATGATGAATTTTGACCACGGGATGAGAAATGTGCTGTGTATATTATACTAGCACGTTTAGATGATTTTAATCCAAAGAGACATAATTTGTGGAAATGAACGTGAAGGGTAATGGCAGGTAGCGGATGTATTATCTGAAACGGAACGGTCCATCAGTAAATAAATATACTGAACTGTGACAATGACGTGGTGATTGAATCCTTTAATACTTGTCTTCATCGTCGGATACACGCGTCAGCAGGCCATGTGGTACCTAGGTGTGTATCTTGTCTGTTGTCCGGCTGGTCAGATTGGCAGATCCATGGGAAACCCGCTAGGAAAATTGATGAGTAACTAGGAAGGTCAGTTTTTTTTTAAATTACATTTAACAACCCTAATTCTGAATTCATTTTACCGGTATTAAACATTTTGCTGTATGAGTGCCCTAATTTGTTCTTCATATTTTCATTTCAAATTGTAAGTTATGAATTAAATCTACGTTCAATAGTTATGGTAAGCCTTTTATATTTGGAGTAAATGATATAAATACAAGAACATGTCAGTTAATGCATGAAAGTTCTTGTGTTAATGTGCTCTTGGAACAAAGCCAGTGTCTGTATAACACTTGGTTATCGACGCTTGTCTGAAGAATGACACAGAGCGGCAGTTTGTTGGTCAATGGCAGTCTACATTCTAATTCTACAATACAACTGTCTTCACTCGTAAGAATATCCAAAAATCTCTGGAATACAGTTATCTATGGCATGGTAAGTCATTTTAATTCAATGTTAAGTGACCTATTTTAAAACATTTGACTTGTCTTTGTAAAACGAAACGATGAACTGGGCAATAAATAAAACGAATAGAAAACTGTTGGCGTTATTATGTAATTCATTGACGTAACTACATGCTCTAACAAAAAATCATTAGTCTTTGAAATACATTATTAGAAACAGAAGACACATCTAATTCCAAAGTATAAAAAATAAAATTCCAGATTTAGAGCTACTTATAAAAACAGAAGAACCAGAAATAATTGCTGGTTCTGAAACTTGGTTGAACCCCAAAATATATAACTCGGAAATTTTTTACAGCAATTATAATATTTTTTAGAAAAGATGGAACAAAAAATTATGGAGGAGTGCTACTTGCAATCAAATCAAATATCATAGCTGAAGAAATTACTACACAACCAAATTTTAATATAGAGTCCCTTTTTATTATTATTTTTTTGTTGGTAAAATAGTTACACCAAACTCAGCACCACTTATTGTAGGCAGTTTGTATAGACCACCGAATACAAACCTAGAATACATGAAGAATCTTTGTAGTCAATTAACATTCATAAAAGAAAATCATAAAAATGCTGTACTTTGGATTATGGGGGACTTTAATCTTCCGGTTATAAATTGGAAAAACTATACAACTGATACTGCTAACCATCAAACTAATAAATATATTAATGAACACTTTATAGACACTATAAACAACATAAACCTAGAACAGATAGTAAAAAAATCAACAAGGAAAAATAAAACACTAGATTTATTCATATCAAATAGACCAGGACTGTGAAATAATTCCTGGACTGTCCGACCAGGATATTGTTAGGGTATCCAATACAATAAAAACTAAAATGAATAAGATACCTAGAAGAATAATCTATGTTTGGAATAAATGTAATTCAATAAAACTACACAAATCAGCGGCTAACTTCCAACAAAACTTCGTAAATAAATTTAACACAAATAGCCCAGTAGAAGAAATATGGAAAGATATAAAAACAAATCTAAAAACTATAATGGATGAGAATGTTCCAACAAAACTAACATCGAATAAAATTAACAAATGATGTTTCAATTCTAAATTAAATTAGCTATGCAAACAAAAAGAGAGAGAACTTATTTAAGAAATGTAAGTCTACCAATTGAAACAGGATACACAAAAAATACTTAAAGATTAAACACTTGACACAAAAACCTAATCTAAACCTCCAAAATGAATATATAAACAATATTATTTCTAAATATAACAATAAAAACTTATGGTCCTTTATCAAATCTTAAAAAATGGAACCTACATGAATAGCCACACTAAAAGACTCAAATAATAGAAACTATAATAATAATGACACTAAAGCAAATATCCTTAACACATATTTTGCATCATCATTTTCTGCTTCAGGCGACAAGGAAGTTTTAATAAGTTTAAATAAAATGGAAGAAATAGGTAACATAACTGTAGACGAGATAGGTATACAGTCACTTCTAAAAAACTTTAAAATAAACAAAGCTACTGGCCCAGATGAATTGCCTGCAAGGTTATTAAAAGAACTAAGCAACGAACTGTCCCCATACCTTGTAGTTCTTTTTCAAGCCTCTCTAAACCAGGGTAAAGTGCCCCAGGATAGGAAATTAGCTAACGTAACTCCACTCTTTAAGAAAGGGGATAAATCAGACCCTGGTAATTACAGGCCTGTATCACTTACTAGTATCACCTGTAAATTACTAGAACACATAATATATAGTAAAATAGTTAGCTACCTAGACAAATATAATGCCCTATGCCCACATCAACACGGCTTTAGAAAAAACAGATCATGTGAAACACAATTAATAGGTTTAATAGCTGAACTATCAAAAGGCTTAGACAATAATGATTAAATAGATACAATATTACTAGACTTCTCAAAAGCATTTGACAAAGTTCACCACCTTAGTTTACTTAAAAAACTTAACTACTTTGGAATATCAGGTCCCTTACATCAATGGATCCAAGACTTCCTTTTGGGCAGGGAGCAAGCTGTAAAAATTAATGGATCTAAATCTGCACCAATAAAGGATTACTCAGGAGTTCCACAAGGAACTGTGCTAGGTCCCCTACTCTTTTTATTTTATATAAATGATTTACCCAACAACATCTCAACAGTAACAAAATTTAGGTTATTTGCTGATGATTGTATAATCTATAGAACAATTAAATCCAAAACAAGATGGCAAAATTTTACAAAAATACTTAGATGAATTGATAAAATGGGAAACTAACTATAGTATATCTTTCCACCCAGAAAAGTGTCAACTGTTAATAGTAACAAAGAAAAATAATAAAAATAAAAAAAATACTTCATTCATTGAAAAGAACTTAGTGGCGTTGCTAGGAATTTGTAGGGGTTTAGGGGCCCGAGGTAGGGGGCTTAACCTCTTTGAGAGCCCCATATACATGGCAATGGCGTAATATTTAATGTAAAAACATTTCGGACTCTAATTTTGGGACCCCTCTGAAGTGGGGGCCAAAGGGGGCTTTCCCCCCATACCTACGCCACTGATAACTAACCCAAACAAAAGATGAAAAATACTTAGGAGTCATAATAAATGAGAAACTATCATGGAATCCCCATGTCAATGAAGTTATTAAAAAATCAAACAAAACCTTAGGCTTTATAAAAAGGAACTTTAAAAAATGTAATAGAGATATAAAACTAAAATGCTACCTCACTTTGGTGAGACCTGTACTAGAATATTCAAAGAATTGCAGATGAAAAAGAGAGGCAAAGACAAATAATTGAAAGAGAAGAAAGAGCTGCAAGAAGAGAACTTGAACAAATTAAAAATGACAACTTAAAATTACAAATTGATCTAGAGAGTAGAGGCCACAATCCTGGTAATGACACAAATAGAAAGTCAGCACCGAAGGACACTATCAAAGCTAGAAAATATGATAGCAAGAAATAAAAAATGGATGTTTATCTGGATTATTTTGAATCCATAATGGCCATGAAAGGTTATGATGAAGAAGATTGGCCAGCACAACTGATGACTCAACTAACTGGAGAAGCATTTGAAGCTTACAACAGTAGAGCCAAAGAAGACAAAAACATATATAAAAATGTCAAAAAACACTTCTATGTCATTTCGGAAAGTCATAAAATGATTATAGAAAGGAATTTCATGAAATGAGAATCAAGATGGACAAAGATCGACAGATCATAGTACATGAAGCACAAGTTAAATTAACAAAATGGCTGGAACTTACAGCAATAGATACAAGCAATCCAAAAGCCATACTAGACATGGTGTTAATTGACAAGTTCTTAGAAAATGCAACACCAGCTCTATTCACATATTTTACTGATAAGAAAGTTCGTACTCAAGCAGAGCTGAAAAATGCATTACGCACATTCAAGAACTCTCATCCGAATGTGGAAATGGATAAAAGACAAGATATCTTTGCAGCAATGCAAATTAAAAACCAAGAAAAAAGACAAGGAATGAGAAACCAGAGTCTCACAAACCAAGACAACAGACAAACTATTTGCTGGTACTGTAACAAGCCAGAATATAATGCGAGGCAGTGTTACCACAATAAAGGACAACCAAATAGGGTGTCACCTAATGGCAGCCCTATAATAAAGAATACAAAAGAAATATCAAGTCAAGATCACTTTGAAAACAAAGGTAGACAATCATGGAGAGACAGATATAATCATAATTCCATATATAGAGACTAGTTTGTGCTGCGGCACCGATGCGCCTGCGGCACCCCCTTTTTTAAGCCCTTTTTCAAAAGCCCAACTAACTTGTCCTTGTATGATAAATACGTAATATTAAACTTTCTTAAATGTACACAAAGTATTTTATAATAGGTTTCGTTTGTTGTTTTTTTTTGTCAAAAGCCCAAGTAACTTATCCTTGTATGTTAAATACGAAATATTCCTGAAATATACACAAAGTCTGTATATAATATTTTTTTACAGTGCTAATGCCCACACGATTTTTAAAGTAATTTTAGAAAGCAGTGCACCAAATTACTGCACCAAAAAAATAACTCTTTGAGTCAGTCAGCACTGTTTACAACACAAATGCTGACGTCATAGGTTCGTGCGTTGTTTGGTTAATTAATCTGGAAACCAAAAGGATTATGATTTTCACGTCTATATTTTCAATTAGCGTTAGGCCACAGTGAGTGAGTCAGTCATACATCATTGAGCGTAAATATATATATGATTATAATCCAGGTACACGATCATGGAAAGGCAAATATTGTTTTGATTCCAGAAACAGAAATTATGATCAACCATGGAGAAAGAATGAAAACCAAGACATGTATGATAGAAGAAAGATTAATCGAGATGAAACATGTACTTGTGACATTTTAGCCACTATTGACAATCACGTATATGGTAAAAGGAATGAAGGCCATAGTAGCAGAGATAGAGATGGTACTGGTGAGTCTGGGACCATTTGTGTGGAATCATCTGAAGTAGGAAGAATAATTGGTTGTGTATTAAACAGAATCAAAGACATAGAAACAGTGGTTTTCGGATAAAGGTTTCTAGTGACAGCGACTCATCTGGCCGAAATTCTGTTGAATTATCTGGAAGCAAAAATACTATCTCAAAAGCTAAGCGACTTATTCAAGATTCTGGAATTGATATTGTGAATGGAAATAATCGTTGGCATGGTTGGTGAATTATTTAACATTTAATAGGCTGAAGAAGCATTGAAAGCCCAACGTTTTGAATTCATACTCGTCAGCTGAAGAATGACTTTTCTTAAACTATGCTATGCTATTAGCCGACTACAAATTTGACATTAAACCTGTTAAATGAAAGGACATGTGGTTGCAGACATATTAAGTAGAATGGCAATAAATAAAGACATTCTGTGAATTCCTCAATGATAAAACCAGAGACTGTATTAATATTAGCATTTTTATGCGATGAACAATAAAAAAATTAGCATTGTTTAAATTCCACTGGACAATATATCTAATTTTAGTTTTATGAATATTGATTGTTAAAAGTATTTTAATTACACAAAATTACAGATGTGTTTAAATTTATTTTACATTTTTTAAATACAGGTAGACTGTTGAAGTCCTACAGATTTTTTTCTCTCGATTTTCCTGTCTAGATATTGTGTGTAAGGCAATGACTGTCCATTGATGATAAATATTTGAAATTTAAATATTCCTGTAGATTAATTTGATTTTATTAAGACTAAAAATGTTGTATTTCATAAACATTTTTTTTAAGGATGGGGTTGAATGTTACATGATAATCACGAGATTAGTGACACAGATGTCATATGGGTAGAAAGGGCGCGACAGCAGTTGAAAAAGTAATGGCATATGTGTGGCTGATGTCTCCACGTTGTGAAACCTCAAAGTTATACTTTTGTATATAATTTGCATATTAAAGTTATTTTGTTGGCAATAGTATTTCAAGGATTTATTGCACGAAAGTTGGTATTGTGAGAACTCCTACAGAGAACACATATAACAAGTAAATCATTTACACATAGATAAGCGTAGGACGCAATAATCTTTTGTATAGAAGGAGCGTCTGTAACAGATAAGATAAGATAATGAAATTCATTCACGTTTAAAAACAGATTTTTAAATCCCTTATATTAACTTCACCCCCATCTCGTCATCTCTCTCTATCTGTCTTGGGCGGGCGGGCGGAAAAACAAAAGTCAGTCAAAAATGACCCACTTTCCGTAATCCGATCGAGCTGAAATTTGGCACACGGACCCGTCTCACCTAACAATGCATCGTATCAAAATTTTAGATTGATCGAACGTACCGTAATTAAATTAATGCATTTTTAGTTTATCCTTATATAACGTATGTAATTCAAATTCACTGTTTGTTAATGTTTTTCCCCACGTGAGAGTTTGAGTTGACGCGTTGACGCGACGCATCGAAGTACCGGCATGCTTTTATTTACATTTTACGTGTCACGCTGAGCTCGGTCAAGCGATCGGTGACCAGACTTTTCCCATCTCCCCCCACCCCCCAGGGTTGTGAAGTAAAGTTAAGTTAAGACGGATTCAGTCTGTAAATGTTTGTCGCGTTTGAAAATAATCAATACTGTTAGTTATGACTCATATATAAAGGATTTATAAACACGGACCCGTCTCACCTAACAATGCATCGTATCAAAATTTCAGATCGATCGAACGTACCGTAATTAAATTAATGCATTTTTAGTTTATCCTTATATAACGAATGTAATTCAAATTCACTGTCTGTTATTGTTTTTTTCCCACGTGAGAGATTGAGTTGATGCGTTGACGCGACCCATCGAAGTACCGGCGTGCTTTTGTTTACATTTTACGTGTCATATTGAGCTCGCAGGGTTATGAAGCAAAGTTGAGTTGAGACAGATTCAGTCTGTAATTGTTTGTCGCGTTTGAAAATAACCAATACTGTTAGTTATGTCTCCTATATAAGGGATTTATAGTCAAAAACTTTGTTTTTACGGGTTTGTTTTATTTAAATCCCTTATATTAACTTCGAAATCTTGTCTGTCTTCGTACGTCGGTCGGGTGGAAAAACTAAAGTCAAAAATGACCCACTTTCCGTAATCTGATCGAGCTGAAATTTGGCACATGGACCCGTCTCACCTAACAATGCATCGTATCAAAATTTCAGATCGATCGAAAGTACCGTAATTAAATTAATGCATTTTAGTTTATCTATATAAAATATATGTATCGGTCGCTATCGTTTCCATTTTACGGGTCACTTGACTTCACGCCAGCCAGAGGTGAACACATCTCGTGCTTTAATCAAGTGTACCGGCGTGCTTTTGTTTACATTTTGCGTGTCACGCTGAGCTCGGCCCAGCGATCGGTGACAAGACCTTTCCCCTCTCCCATCCTACCCCCCCCCGGGTTAAAAGCAAACGGGATTTAAGACAGATTCAGTCTGTAAATATTTGTTGCGTTTGAATATAATCAATACTGTTAGTTATGACTCATATATAAGGGATTTATAAACACGTACCCGTCTCACCTAACAATGCATCGTATCAAAATTTCAGATCGATCGAACGTACCGTAATTAAATTAATGCATTTTTAGTTTATCCTTATATAACGAATGTAATTCAAATTCACTGTCTGTTATTGTTTTTTTTTCCCACGTGAGAGATTGAGTTGATGCGTTGACGCGACCCATCGAAGTACCGGCGTGCTTTTGTTTACATTTTACGTGTCATATTGAGCTCGGCCCCCCCCCCTAGGGTTATGAAGCAAAGTTGAGTTAAGACAGATTCAGTCTGTAATTGTTTGTCGCGTTTGAAAATAACCAATACTGTTAGTTATGTCTCCTATATAAGGGATTTATAGTCAAAAACTTTGTTTTTACGGGTTTGTTTTATTTAAATCCCTTATATTAACTTCGAAATCTTGTCTGTCTTCGTACGTCGGTCGGGCGGAAAAACTAAAGTCAAAAATGACCCACTTTCCGTAATCTGATCGAGCTGAAATTTGGCACATGGACCCGTCTCACCTAACAATGCATCGTATCAAAATTTCAGATCGATCGAAAGTACCGTAATTAAATTAATGCATTTTTAGTTTATCTATATAAAATATATGTATCGGTCGCTATCGTTTCCATTTTACGGGTCACTTGACTTCACGCCAGCCAGAGGTGAACACATCTCGTGCTTTAATCAGGTGTACCGGCGTGCTTTTGTTTACATTTTGCGTGTCACGCTGAGCTCGGCCCAGCGATCGGTGACAAGACCTTTCCCCTCTCCCATCCCCCCCCCCAGGTTAAAAGCAAACGGGATTTAAGACAGATTCAGTCTGTAAATATTTGTCGCGTTTGAACATAATCAATACTTTTAGTTATGTCTCATATATAAGGGATTTATATTCAAAAACTTTGTTTTTACGGGGTTGTTTTATTTACTTAGTGTAAAATGTTATTTCAGATTTTTTCCCTCTCCAAACCCCTTATACGAAAGACAAACTCCGAAGTTTGTCGAAAATTCGAACTCTCAATACGAAATATGTATGACCCCTTAAACAAACATAAAATCAATAGTTTGGAATTGAGAGTTGATTTTTTTTAAACACATAAAATATCTGAGCCAAAATTCTGTGGTTCAAGTTATTATTACAAGACAATGAGGGATTCAAGCAGAGCCAATAACTGTAACTAAATTGATTTCAGTGATTGATTTCTGTGACATGGTGGTTACGTTACATTCGGATATCCGATATTTAAGGTGCCATTTAAATTTCAAAGTCTGTATGAAGCCATTTTTATATTTTTCACATTCGGACCAGGCGAAACATCTCTGTAAAGGAAATATGTACAAAGATTGATTCATCCACAATTATTTGACTAGCAATGGCATAGGAGTCTGAGCAAGAGATGTTCACCATGTGTAATCGATTTCTTAATTTCTTAATTTTCTTAATGGTGAAACCTCAAGAATGTTATTTTTATTAATTATACACAATAACAAAATTTCTAAATCATTTTAATGACTTTCTATCATGCACGCCTTAAAAAGTACGAAAGAATTTTAACTTTCTTAAATTAAATTTTTTTAAACATTCCCTTTTTTAAATCCTAATTTTTAGTTTTAAAATTATAAGCGGTAAACAACAGCTCTGGATGGCGGGACATATTTTTCATTTTCACAAGAAAATTATTACCCACACCTTCCACAAAGAACCAAACTCTGTAAGCCACGATATTTTGACCGAGGTAAACTGACCATTTAGTAGACATCTTAGGGGCAGAGGCGTAACAAGGTTTTTGGCGCCCTTGGCTAATTTATTTTTGGCGTCCTTGATAAATTGACAAGTTTCAGCTTTGCGATTTTTTCATTTGTTAAAACATAATTGAATTTCTCTTGTTTATTTATGACAATAATTACGTAGTTTGACAGTGACAGTTATACAACGTGAATATAAAAAATGCATAAGACAGGAACTATACTAATTTGCAGTTTATTATCTACTAAATAATACCAAATAAATTGGTGGATAAAACGGGATATTGTTGCGTTATTAAAGAATACAGCAAAACTTGAAGTAACCTGTATTATAAATTAAAACAATATTGTCAACGTGTCATACTCATTATCTCATACATAACGATAGAAACTGACAATTAAAAGTACATTTAAGTAAGTCCTATCAAACTTATATTTATTATAATTTTTTTCATTGGTTCATAAAAAATATATATGCCTTAGTATTTATTAGTAAGAAACTAACACTAAGATTATGACTTTAATTATAATTACATCATTAGTATTAGTAGTAGTAAGGTAAATAGTATGAATGAATAAAATTCACGGACTAACGAGCGAATGAACTAAAACAGTATATTCATAGTCATTGATTCATTTACATATTAAATTAAATTCACTCTCCCAGGGACGTTTTATTTCGCATTATATAATATACCAAATAATATAACCTTATACTTATATTTTTATTTAAAATTCTATAAAATTAACGTTTTGAAAATTTTCTGCAGGACCTTTTCCTCCAACAAAATGTTTACTACATACACGCATGTGTTTGGAAAGAATGTGGACAAAAAATCCTAATTTTTTGGATATATAAAATTTCCTAAAAATACGCTTGTAAACAAGTTTTTGGCTACACAAAAAGCTCAAATTATATAAGAATAACGAAGACAAGTTAATAACTGTCCTTACATACTACCCGGATGTAAACATATTTTTATTTAATTCTATTATTAGACTTCCGGTAAACAATGACAACCCTTATTGGCGTGTTGCAAATACGGTCGAACTTCTCTAAGTCATATTGGCTTGTTGCTAATACGGTCGGACCTCTCTAAGTCATATTGGCTTGTTGCTAATACGGTCGGACCTCTCTAAGTCGTATTGGCGTGTTGCTAATACAGTCGGACCTCTCTAAGTCGAATTAAAGAGGGGGAGGGTATCGACTTACGGAGTTTTCGAGCTAGGGAAACTGGCGTAATACGCCAAGATTAATCAAGGACCATGTTGATATTTAGAGAGGGGGGAGCCATAGCGGCTAGAAGGCTGGACAGGAAGAGTGGCGGTAATGTTTCATATGAAAGGAGCCAACTTGCTTTGACATTCCGACACAAGCCCGTGAGAGGAGACACCTTCCATCCCCTCCCCCACTTTACTCCCTTGACAGTGGGATGGGGATAGTAAGATTTTTCTTTTTAAAGAAAGACTGGAAAATCATATTGACATTTATATGATAAGAAGCCCCGCAAAGAACACAAACATAATAAAAAAAATATTATCATGGTTTAAATGAAATATATTTAAATATAATTAATTATTCACTTTTTGTTATGGAGAATAAAAGTGAAATATAGTCGGACCTCCCTAAGTCGAAAACCTCCCTATATCGAAGTAATTGCTAGGTCTCGGTCAAATTCCATAAGACTGATGTATTTTATATCTCCTTAACTCCAAGATGTTTTTACTTTCAACCTCAATTAGTCGAAGTTTCCAAGGTGTGTGGGTTATTATTCTGGAGTGACATTTCAGAACACGTGTTCCGTAGATACATGTTAGTGGACGTAAAATCTTATCTCAGTGCATTCCACGAGGGATTAAGCGACCCTTGCAAGTACTAAAAATTACAAAAACAAGAAAAAGGAGCGTTAACTAATTCGCGTCCCTTTGCTGCATGCTGTGACTCTTTAAAAAGAAAAATCTTACTCCCCCCATCCCACTGTGGAGGGAGGGGTGAGGGCTTGTGTCGGCATGTCAAAGCAAGTTGGCTTCCTTTCAAATGAAAGATAGACGCCGCCTCTCTTTCCTGTCAAGCCTAATAGCCGTTATGGCTGTTCTCCCCACCTCCCAATATCTACATTGTCCTCGATTTCGCCATTTTCCCTAACTCAAAAACTCAGTAAGTCTAATTTTTTTTTCGGGTCTTTTTGAGTTTGACCTAGAGAGGTCCGACTGTATTTATTTAAATACAAATTTAAAAATTAGAGATTTAGTGGCACCCTTTTGAGCTGGCGCCCTTGGCAACTGCCCCGATGCCAACCCGTTGTTACGCCACTAATTAGGGGACGAAACAGACATTTTAAAAAAAAATAATAAACTTAATATTAAATTTAAATACTAACTTTAAAAGTAAATTAATCGGCATCCTTCCGTCTCACGAGACGATGGTGCATCACCGTTAAGTTTGGTTGCATTTCCTCGAGTGGCTGTGCAGTCCTATCCTTGAGTGGCAGTCTTTACCACAGCTTTTACACACGAGATCTGTGGTTCCAAATGTTTTGGCATTTCTCCTAACTCTTCTGTCTGTAGCCTCCTCCATCCTTCGCTCCTCGGCTACTATGACGCCCTCTTTGAGAACTGTGCGCCACGTAGATCGGTCTTCTGCCTTACACTCCCAGTCGCTTGTGCGTATTCTGGCTGCTTTCATGTCCGTTTGGCAGACGTCTTTAAATCGCAGACGTGGGCGACATGTCTTCCTCTTTCCCGATGCCAGTTCTCCATATAGGAGGTCCTTGGGGATGCGGCCATTCATTCAGGGCTCATTCTTTTAACATGTTCTAGCCATCTTAGGCGTCTTTCACTAAGTATTGAGAACATGCTTTGGGTATTGGCACGCATAAGACCTCAGTATTAGGCACTTTGTCTTGCCATTTAATGCCAAGGATGCGACACAGGCATTTCAAGTGGAAGCTATTAAGCTTGCGCTCTTGGGATGTATAGGTGGTCCATGTCTCGCTCCCGTATAGCAGTGTACTAATGACGCAGGCTCTATAGACACACAGTTTGGTTTCTTCTGTTAACTTGGTGTTTTGCCAGACCTGTTTATTTAATTTAGCCATTGTGACAGCTGCCTTGCCAATTCTACTGTTTATTTCCTCTTCAATGGACAATGTATTGGAGACCTTAGAACCCAAGTAGGTGAAGCTGTCCACAACCTCCAAGTTTTCATTGTCGATATTGATGGTAGGAGGAGGTTGTGTGTCTTGTGCCATGATGTTTGTCTTTTTCAAGCTGATTTGTAGACCAAATTCTTTGCAGGCATTGGAGAAGCTTGACACGAGTTGTTGCAAACCAGTTTCTGTGTGTGCTGTTAATGCCGCATCATCCGCAAAGAGTAGCTCACGAATTAGGATATCTGTCGTTTTGGTCTTGGCTCGGAGGCGGGCAGTGTTGAAAAGTCCTCCATCAGCTTTGGTGTGCAACCAGATTCCATCACTGCTATCCTTGAATGCGTATCGAAGCAGTACAGAGAAGAATATTGCGAACAGTGTAGGTGCAAGTACACAACCTTGTTGAACTCCGCTGCTGACAGGAAAGGCTTCTGACGTAGCTCCATCGAACTGCACTGTGCCCTGCATATTATCATGGAACTGTCTGACGATGGCGAGTAGGTGTGGGGGACAGCCGATTTTTACCAGGATTTGGAATAGCCCGTTGTGACTGACGAAATCAAAGGCTTTCGTAAGGTCCACAAAGGCAATGAATCTGTTGCTCTCTGCATTTTTCCTGGAGCTGCCGTATGGAGAACACCATGTCTATGGTAGACCGACAAGCCCGGAAACCGCACTGAGATTCTGGATAGACACGGGATGCTAGACTCTGTAAACGTGTTAGTATGGCACGGGCGAAGGCCTTTCCTACAATACTAAGGAGTGAGATGCCGCGATAGTTAATGCAGTCACTTCTATCACCCTTGTTTTTATATAGTGTCACTATATTTGCATCCTTTAGGTCTTGGGGGATTTAGCCCTGTTCCCAGCAGAGGGACAGAATTGTGCAATGGTTGTAATAAAGCTGTATTGCCACTCTTTAGAGCTGCTGGTGGTATGCCATCATTCCCAGGGGCTTTTCCACAAGCTAGGTAATCAATTGCTTTGCTCAGCTCTTCCTGTGTGGGCACGGCATCAAGTTCTTCCATGAGTGGCATATCGGCAATGTCATCTAGAGCGTGCTGGAGACTGTGGTAACTGTTGAATACAGTTCCAGATAATGCTTAACCCACCGTTTTAGCTGTCCTGTCTGGTCTTGGATAATTTCTCAACTTTTGGACTTCAGGGGGGCAACTTTGGAGGTCAAAAGGGCCAGTTGCTTTCTTGATATTTTCGTACATGGCTTTGGCATTGCCCATATCTGCAGCTGATTGTATGCTGGACTGGAGCAGAGGTTAAGCCAGTAGGTATTTGGAACATTGACGTGCAACTTTTTGGGCATGCGACTTGGCTGTTTTTAAGGCATGCAGCCTGTCGGGTGTGGGCTTTTCCTTGTAGGCCATAAGAGCTTTCCATTTGGCTTCAGTGACAGGTTTCATCTTGTTCCAATATTCATCAAACCAGTCGTGTTTTTGTGAGATTTCTTGCCAAAGTCATGTATTGCTGATGTATAGATTGTGTCTCTGAGATGCGTCCATTTGAATCAATGGTGACGCATGGGGATGTCTTTGAGAGACTTTCCATCACTTTGTCAGTGAACAGCTGCGTTTTCACAGGGTCTTTCATGCAGAAGGTGTTGATACGTGGACATCCCTTCTTCTTGGTGTGGTAAGAGTTTTCCTCATTATTCGTACCTTGCTGGCCCCAAGGGAGTGATCCGTGTCGCATTTGGCGCTGTGATAGCTGCGGGTGAATAGGACGCTGGCTAGTTGTGCAAGCCTGGTGATGATGAGGTCCAGCTGGTGCAATTGCCGCGATCTAGGGTGTCTCCAAGATACTTGGTGTATATCCTTGCACTTAAAGAAAGTGTTGGTCACACACAAGCCTCGTGAGCAGCACAGTTCCAGAAGCCTCTGTCCATTCTCATTTATCTTTCCTCTTCCAAAGAGGCCAACGCATGTGGGCCAGGCTTCGTGGTCGCTCCCCACTCTAGCATTGAAATCTCCTAGTAGATTCCTGATAGATTGCCTCGTCTTTGTGGATGCTGGCTATTGCCTGGTCTAAAGCTCCATAGAACTGGTCCTTCTCTTCCGGGTTTGAACAGAGAGTTGGGGCATACACACTTATAATGATTGCTGGGCCCGCAGCTGTTCTGAGTCTTAGAGTGATGATTCTCTCCGTACCTGATGATGGGGGTTCTATGGATGGTAGGATAGGAGTGTGTTCTTAACAGCGAAACCTACACCATGCTGTCTTGGTTCATCTGTAGGTCTGCCTTGCCAGAAGGTGTAATTTGCCTCTTTTAGTGATCCGCTGTCTGGGAGCCTGGTCTCCTGAAGGCATGCGATATCAATTTTTAGCCTCTTGAGCTCTCTATCGATTATTCCTGTCTTCCGTGATTCTTTTATTGACTGCAGGTCATCAGTGATGCCGGGACACATAGTCTGGGTCTTATTTTTATTTTTTGTATTTCTTGGTGCAGGGCTTTATGGCCCACTTGTTGAGTGGAACTCTAATCTCCACGCACCCAGGCCATGACGGGATAGCACCTATTTGACTGGGGGCTTCCCAGTTTGAGGCTGGCGGTAGCTGTCAAGTGAGACTTTGGTAGTCTCTCCCACCGTCGGAAGCGGCCCCTGGAACCTAGCCCTACGTCAATTGAGCTTTTGGCTTAGAACCGGTAACTTCTGCTTCCCGTGTTTTGTCGACACCTTGCGGCGACGCTGGAGTGTCCTCTCCAGAGGTGATGCAAGCCTGGGTAGGTATTATGGAGAATTAGCTGCTGCCCATACAGCATATCCCCCCTCTCCACGAAATGGTGTAACCAAGGGAACGACTTGCGTCGATGCAGCTTGGCTGCCATTGACGTCGCAGGAGCTGCCGGAATGTACTTTTTTATGTTTAGACCGCCTGTATGTGCTCCATTTCCTGTTTTTCTGTCAGGGTGTACTCCTTATAGCCTTTCCCGAGTAGCGGGTGTGGCCGCAAGGCAGCGGAGGTTTGAAGTCGGAGTTTCCTTCTCCTAGATGAACTACCCGCTAAGGAAATCGAGCAAATTTAAAGTAAATTAGTACTACTATAAATACTAAAATTTAAAATAAGTTATTTTATATATAATAACTAATATTTAAAAATAAGTTATTTTAAATATAATAACTAATATTTAAAAATAAGTTAGTATTATATATAATTACTAAAATTTAATGGTAAGATGAATTTAGATTCATTGTATCATCTTGTGTGGTATTTCTAATAATTAGAACATTTTACTTCCTGCTTCGGTTTTTAAATCCTTTATATTAACTCGTGGTGTCTGCACCCTTGATTGCTTGATTGCTTGATTGCTTGTCGCCAAAACTTTTGATCGATTTTTAACACGCTTGCTCGTAAGCTAGCGAGCTGAAATTTTGCAGGCAGTTTTGTACCAATAATAAAAACAATGTATCAAAATTTCAGATCGATCGCATGGACCGTAATTAAATTATTGATTTTATAGATTATTTTATTTATTCCTATGTATCATGCTATTTTTTGAGACGGAAACAACCTTTCCGTCGCGCAATAAGGTGCGTATTTTATTGACAACTCTTTTTATAAACATATTTCTGATCGGTGCGCATTATATTAAACATGTTTTACGACTCAACTGCAATTTTGTATTTTTGGATGGTCTGGCGCTGCGTATTATAATGAACATTCTTTTAGTTACTTCTCGTACATAAAGGATTTATAGTCAAAAACTTGGTTTTTTACGGGTTTTTCTTATTTTATATTGAAACCCTTTAACGTTCCTGCTAACCAGATAAAAACAGTTTACATCTTACCTCACGATGTCACTTGTATATATTCACATTGTCATAATTTTCTTGTCATATTCTGTCCGATGCAGTTATAGCCACCAGTCTACTGGCCATCAATGGACAGCAGATGTCCAGCACTGAGCACTGCCATGCTGTTAACAGCGATGTCACAGTGTGTCCCATGCAGTTGTAGCCACCAGTCTACTGACCATCAATGGACAGACGATGTCCAGCACTGAGGACTGCCATGCTGTTAACAATGATGTTTTAACTGTGGACGTTACCTGCCCTGGCCACGTGACGTCATGCCTAATAGATGTGTACGTCAATGACTCAATGGTGGTCAACCAGAGCCTAAACCACGCGGTGGTCAGAGAGACTTTACATGACGGGTCACTGGTACAAGTGAGAGTGGATCTTACCGAACTGGACTCTGACAATAGAGTGACACACTCGGACATCAGCTGATTGGAAACTTTATAACATTTGTATTGAATTATTGTTTGTTTATATCAATAACTTTAAACACATTACTTAAACATCAACAATAATACCTTGACATAACCTAAGCACAGTAAAAAAAAATGTATTGTCAACACTTTGATTGTTCAAATCATTTTCGTCCCATTTGCATAGAGCTAAGCCAAACGATGAAGATACTCAAGAAAGATTCTGTTTTAGGGAGGATATAAGAATTCACTATACTTTTCAACCGATGAAAGAAATTTTACAAGAAAAGTATTCTTTTGGAGATTTTAATTTTTTTAGTAGAGTTCTCTACCCGTCCAATGGCAGATAGGAACCACTGTTGATGGCGATATTTTCATTGTGGGATACCACAAGGACACACGAGTGTGCGGCTTTGAGTTCAGTTAGATCACAGTGTGTTCTTCGCCTTGAGGAATCGGTTTCTACCAACAATATTCAAAATTTGTATGCAATAATAGGAGCCTAGAAGAAATTCAGAGATTACGCCCGGTGTGTGATTACAGACTTTAAGTACAATAATTTTATTCTACATGTTTATATAGACATAATAAAAAAAATGTTTTGTTCAATGTGTTTCTAACTTTAATGCGTACATTCTCAAAAATATAACTTCATTTTACACTCGCTACAACGCCCTACGCCGACACTTAAAATCCCATAAAACATACCAAGAAAAAAAAACAACTTTAAAGTCTATATAGATATTACTATGGCGCACAGAACTCCTAATGTCCTTTCTCGCGGGGATGGGGGCCCCAAATGTTTTTTTTTAAATATAAATAAATGTATGCATTATGAAATTGATTGAAATGAAAATAGGTTTAAAGAATAATCTTTTTCATTGAATGGGCTCGGGGGCACTAGATATCGTTTTTTGCTAGTGTGAGATATATAAAATAGACTTTTACGTTTTTATATACAAAGATCGTTTAAAAAAGAATGGGAAATAATATCTTTAAAATATTTTTTTAAGACATTTGGGGCCCCCAGCCCCGAAGAAATAAACATTATATGCTGAGTGCTCTTTGTGATTTGAATATGGGCTTCCAATGTTTTGTATACAAAATTTGGTTAAGATCCATTCATTTATTCAGTAGCAAGCGCATAAACTAATTTTTATATAGCTCATATAAGAAAAAATGGACCAGGGCCCATTTAGTGCAAGATAAAATCTATTAACACCTATTTATTTCAATCAATTTTATTATAGATATATTTAACTATATTTCTCAAAATCTTTAATAATTAAATGGGGAATAAAATTGTAAACGTTTATGAAAAAAGACATTTTTGTCCCCCAGCCCCGAAGAAATAGACATTAGGAAATTAGTGCCCTATAGCATTTCAATATCCGCTACCAAGTTGTTATATACTAGGTTTGATTTAGATCCATCAATTTACGCAATAGTTAAGGCTTAAACTAATTTTTATATAGCTCATATAAGAAAAAATTCCCATTATGGGTCCCCGGCGCCCCATGAGTGTTAAATTTTGAAGAAAAAAAAGTTGCCTATATCCATCCCGGGAGCGTACTCAAAAGTCTCCAAAAGTTTCATGGCGATCGGATGAAGGGTTTAGTCAGCTATAAAAGACATGCTTACATACATACATACATACATACTTTGATTTATATATATATAGATAGCCATGTTTATATGTTACGATTATTTATTTAATCTAAATAGCCTTTTTCCCCCTTGCTTTTTTCTCTTTTTTAAATAGTTTTACACATTTTAACATTTAACGCATTATAATGGGGAAAAAATGAAAACAAATATCTTATTGAATACTATTTGAAGTTGATAACATGTTGTTTTTTGTAAATCTTAGTTTAAAATTTTTTTTTAAATTAATTTTGAAAACGTCCAGGCAGGATGAAATAAATAATATGAACAAGCAAGCTAAACAATTTGACTAAAAATTTTCTTTTCATTACTTGACTTGTAGACATTTCTGACTCATAACGCTAATTTCACTGTAACAAGTATTGACACTTGATACGAAACTCATTGGCGTCACTAAGGGGATGAAGCAGATTCGGTTAACACCATCACAATTACACCATCACATGGTATGACACCATTACAATTACACCATCAAATGATATGACACCATTACAATTACACCATCAAATGATATGACACCATTACAATTACACCATCACATGGTATGACACTATCACAATTACACCATCACATGGTATGACACTATCACAATTACACCATCACATGGTATGACACTATCACAATTACACCATCACATGGTATGACACAATCACAATGACACATATTCTCCACGTCCGCTTACATCGCTTAAACTCATTTATAGATTAACTCGGATTCAATTATTCCTGGATGCGGCGAATTTCTGTCTTATTCCCTAAAGAAAGTAAATGAAGCATAATTGTTTGACAACGTCAAATATCTGAAATGAAACTATTGGTTTCAGTATGTGAGAATAAATAAAATTGTAAAAGGTCAAGAATGTGAAAATCAGACTCCAGGATAAAAACTAATTAAAAGTGAATAGAAATTTAAATGAATGTATAGATTAAATTTTGTGTTTATTTTTAACAAATGATCTTTTTCAAATCATAAGGGGAAAATGATATAAGTAATACAGTTATAATTTATAATATAAAAGATTTTTTATTCCCTTTGAAAATAGCCAAAATCATAGTTCAAGAGTAAACTACTATTGACATAATGGCTCTCAAAAATAGGCAATAGATTGATTAAATTATAAAGACATTTTTTAAACTACCAATTTCTATCCTACGGCACTTTAAGGCACATTAAAATTCTTACAATTACTTTATTGTCATCTTGGCACTTCATGTAACTCTTGATAAATTTTAATCTCCGTGATCAATTCCCTTTGTCTCTATCAGATGACGTTTGATAGTTTCGCTTGTGACCTGATGTCTGTGTGGGTGAATGACGTGTGATAGTTAGGCTTGTGACCTGATGTCTGTGTGGGTGAATGAGAGCGTTAGTATTCTTTGTTTTATGGCATTTTCCCATTTGGCGTTATTTAAACTCAACCAAGTTTTCAAGACTTGAAGAAATAATTTCTTATGATTCAGAAGGGCAATTAATTCATGATTTTTACACCACAAATAAAAAAAAAGGCTTTGAGGTGAGTGGAGTCTACAGGTATTGGCGGCCAGACCATTATCGTCTGCTGTGTTGGTGCAGACACAATTTCAGCGCGTGAAGATAGCGCTGTGACACTATTGATTGCGTTTGTGCATTGGAGGGTGTAAATAGAGATACCAAATAATTTGATCTTACTCAAAATTGAAAAAAAAATGTGAATCAAAGAGAGTGAGAATTCGACCAGTCCACGGACTTTGAATGCTAAAATTTCATGTCACGTGACTGTCAATTTTAGAACAGCTATAAATGTGAAGTGTTCCTGGTTTACTGACTACCCCGAACTATGTCGATCTTGTTCTCCACAAATAAACTTTAAAACAAAGCTATAAATCCTAAGTTGTTTTTTAAAGCACTGTGTGGACGTCCACCACTAGGCTACAGTTACTGGATGTACACCACTAGGCTACAGTTACTGGATGTACACCACTAGGCTACAGTTACTTGATGTCCACCTCTAGGTTACAGTTACTGGATGTCCACCTCTATGCTACAGTTACTGGATGTACACCACTAGGCTACAGTTACTGGACGTCCACTATTAGGCTACAGTTACTGGATGTCCACCTCTAGGCTACAGTTACTGGATGCCCACCTCTAGGCTACAGTTACTGGATGTACACCTCTAGGCTACAGTTACTGGCTGGATGTACACCACTAGGCTACAGTTACTGGACGTCCACTATTAGGCTACAGTTACTGGATGTCCACCTCTAGGCTACAGTTACTGGATGCCCACCACTAGGCTACAGTTACTGGATGTCCACCTCTATGCTACAGTTACTGGATGTACACCTCTAGGCTACAGTTACTGGATGTACACCTCTAGGCTACAGTTACTGGCTGGATGTACACCACTAGGCTACAGTTACTGGATGTCCACCTCTAGGCTACAGTTACTGGACGTCCACCTCTAGACTACAGTTACTGGATGTCCACCTCTAGGCTACAGTTACTGGACGTCCACTATTAGGCTACAGTTACTGGATTCCACCTCTAGGCTACAGTTACTGGATGTCCACTCTTAGGCTACAGTTACTGGATGTACACCACTAGGCTACAGTTACTGGATGTACACCACTAGGCTACAGTTACAGGATGTACACCTCTAGGCTACAGTTACTGGATGTCCACCTCTAGGCTACAGTTACTGGATGTCCACCTCTAGGCTACAGTTACTGGATGCCCACCACTAGGCTACAGTTACTGGATGTACACCACTAGGCTACAGTTACTGGATGTACACCACTAGGCTACAGTTACTGGATGTACACCACTAGGCTACAGTTACTGGATGTACACCACTAGGCTACAGTTACTGGATGTACACCTCTAGGCTACAGTTACTGGATGCCCACCACTAGGCTACAGTTACTGGATGTACACCACTAGGCTACAGTTACTGGATGTACACCACTAGGCTACAGTTACTGGATGTACACCACTAGGCTACAGTTACTGGATGTACACCACTAGGCTACAGTTACTTGATGTCCACCTCTAGGCTACAGTTACTTGATGTCCACCTGTAGGCTACAGTTACTTGATGTCCACCTCTAGGCTACAGTTACTTGATGTCCACCACTAGGCTACAGTTACTTGATGTCCACCTGTAGGCTACAGTTACTTGATGTACACCACTAGGCTACAGTTACTTGATGTCCACCTCTAGGTTACAGTTACTTGATGTCCACCTCTAGGCTACAGTTACTGGATGTACACCACTAGGCTACAGTTACAGGATGTCCACTATTAGGCTACAGTTACTTGATGTCCATCTCTAGGCTACAGTTACTGGATGTACACCACTAGGCTACAGTTACTGGATGTACACCTCTAGGCTACAGTTGCTGGACGTCCACTATTAGGCTACAGTTACTTGATGTACACCACTAGGCTACAGTTACTGGATGTACACCTCTAGGCTACAGTTACTGGACGTCCACTATTAGGCTACAGTTACTGGATGTCCACCTCTAGGCTACAGTTACTTGATGTCCACCTCTAGACTACAGTTACTTGATGTCCACCTCTAGACTACAGTTACTTGATGTCCACCTCTAGACTACAGTTACTTGATGTCCACCTCTAGACTACAGTTACTTGATGTCCACCTCTAGACTACAGTTACTTGATGTCCACCTCTAGACTACAGTTACTTGATGTCCACCTCTAGACTACAGTTACTTGATGTCCACCTCTAGACTACAGTTACTTGATGTCCACCTCTAGACTACAGTTACTTGATGTCCACCTATAGGCTACAGTTACCTGATGTCCACCTCTAGACTACAGTTACTTGATGTCCACCTCTAGACTACAGTTACTTGATGTCCACCTATAGACTACAGTTACCTGATGTCCACCTATAGACTACAGTTACTTGATGTCCACCACTAGACTACAGTTACTTGATGTCCACCACTAGGCTACAGTTACTTGATGTCCACCTGTAGGCTACAGTTACTTGATGTACACCACTAGGCTACAGTTACTTGATGTCCACCTCTAGGTTACAGTTACTTGATGTCCACCACTAGGCTACAGTTACTTGATGTCCACCACTAGGCTACAGTTACTTGATGTCCACCACTAGGCTACAGTTACTTGATGTCCACCTCTAGGCTACAGTTACTTGATGTCCACCTCTAGACTACAGTTACTTGATGTCCACCTCTAGACTACAGTTACCTGATGTCCACCTCTAGGCTACAGTTACTTGATGTCCACCTCTAGGCTACAGTTACTTGATGTCCACCTCTAGACTACAGTTACTTGATATCCACCTCTAGGCTACAGTTACTTGATGTCCACCTCTAGGCTACAGTTACTTGATGTCCACCTCTAGGCTACAGTTACTGGATGTCCCCCTATAGGCTACAGTTACTTGATGTTCACCTCTAGGCTACAGTTACTTGATGTCCACCTCTAGGCTACAGTTACCTGATGTCCACCTCTAGGCTACAGTTACTTGATGTCCACCTCTAGGCTACAGTTACTTGATGTCCACCTCTAGGCTACAGTTACTTGATGTCCACCTCTAGGCTACAGTTACTTGATGTCCACCTCTAGACTACAGTTACTTGATATCCACCTCTAGGCTACAGTTACTTGATGTCCACCTCTAGGCTACAGTTACTTGATGTCCACCTCTAGGCTACAGTTACTGGATGTCCCCCTATAGGCTACAGTTACTGGATGTCCATCTCTAGGCTACAGTTACTTGATGTCCACCTCTAGGCTACAGTTACTTGATGTCCACCTCTAGGCTACAGTTACTTGATGTCCACCTCTAGGCTACAGTTACTTGATGTCCACCTCTAGACTACAGTTACTTGATATCCACCTCTAGGCTACAGTTACTTGATGTCCACCTCTAGGCTACAGTTACTTGATTTCCACCTCTAGGCTACAGTTACTTGATGTCCACCTCTAGGCTACAGTTACTTGATGTCCACCTCTAGGCTACAGTTACTTGATGTCCACCTCTAGGCTACAGTTACTTGATGTCCACCTCTAGGCTACAGTTACTTGATGTCCACCTCTAGGCTACAGTTACTTGATGTCCACCTCTAGACTACAGTTACTTGATGTCCACCTCTAGGCTACAGTTACTTGATGTCCACCTCTAGGCTACAGTTACTTGATGTCCACCTCTAGGCTACAGTTACTTGATGTCCACCTCTAGGCTACAGTTACTTGATGTCCACCTCTAGGCTACAGTTACTTGATGTCCACCTCTAGGCTACAGTTACTGGATGTCCCCCTATAGGCTACAGTTACTTGATGTCCACCTCTAGGCTACAGTTACTTGATGTCCACCTCTAGGCTACAGTTACTGGATGTCCCCCTATAGGCTACAGTTACTGGATGTCCCCCTATAGGCTACAGTTACTTGATGTCCACCTCTAGGCTACAGTTACTTGATGTCCACCTCTAGGCTACAGTTACTGGATGTCCCCCTATAGGCTACAGTTACTGGATGTCCCCCTATAGGCTACAGTTACTTGATGTCCACCTCTAGGCTACAGTTACTTGATGTCCACCTCTAGGCTACAGTTACTGGATGTCCACCTATAGGCTACAGTTACTTGATGTTCACCTCTAGGCTACAGTTACTTGATGTTCACCTCTAGGCTACAGTTACTTGATGTTCACCTCTAGGCTACAGTTACTGGATGTCCACCTATAGGCTACAGTTACTTGATGTTCACCTATAGGCTACAGTTACTTGATGTTCACCTCTAGGCTACAGTTACTTATGTCCAACTCTAGGCTACAGTTACTTGATGTCCACCTCTATGCTACAGTTACTTGATGTCCACCTCTATGCTACAGTTGGATGATCAAGAAGCGTAACTGTGCTTTTCGCCCCCATGGCTAATTCATTTTTGTGGAAAATTTTAAATTATATAAAATAAATGCCCCGATACCAAGACGTTGTTACGCCTCTGCCCCAGGAACAAATCCTTGCCTTCAAATGGATTCTAACCAGTGACCATCGGTACGCCGTCGAGGAGCGCGATGCCACTCGACCACTGCGTCCCACAATGTATCATCTCTACGGAGCTAGTAGGTATGTATTATAGAATCTTGATCTCAACAGCTATCATTTTACTGGCATACGGTGGGGAAACAGCTCCTCAATAGGAATATGAATAGGAAGAAATATAAAAGTTCTAAAACGACTGTTCTTTTCCTAGCTATTGCATGCAACATTGTCATAAATCTTCCTGTTTACGTCAACAAATAAGGCCAATTATACTAAATGATTTTTTTTAAATTTAAAACATCGCTTTATTACCTGGTTTAAGTTGTAGTTTTAACGATTTAGGTGGACGCGGTGGTCGAGTTGCAGCGCGCTCAACTGGCGTACCGATGGTCATTGGTTCGAATCCATGTGAAGGCAAGGATTTGTTCCTGAGGCCTAGGGCGTCCCTGCGTCACCCAGCTCTGAATGGGTACCTAACATTAGTTAGGCGGCTGGGTAATGCGTGGAACCCACAAAGCCGTGGCCTGTAAACGCTGCATCACTTGCCAACAGATCATCTGTCATGGTCTGTGGACGCAATTATTATTATCTTCTGCATAGAAGGAGAATCTGAATAGATAAGATAAGATAACGATTTTCTACTTAATCATACTATCTCGCAATGTACGAAGATCTCGGTAAAGAGGATTACCAGAAGTTATTTACAACTAATTTACAAGCGAACGAATGGCTTCGATAGGAGAAACTGACAGTGCTTCAAACGACAGTTTTGCTCAAGAGGAACAAAATGGTAGCACCAGTGATGATGGAAAGCAAGTTATCTTTTTTCATGTTTACTGTCTCTGTCTGTATATTCTCTTATTAAATCTAGTTATTTTTATTTTTTAAATCAGGTATGCGTTTCAGTTATTTGAAAAATCCAATTGCCGCTGGCGCCCTTGTAATTTTACAAAAATTATTTTAGTTATGGCTTAGTATCAAAGTAAGTGTGTAGGTGGGTATATGGAAGTGATGTAACCACATTTAATTTTTTTAAGTTTATTATTTTGTTTTCTCATAATGCATTTTTCTTGATAATTTTATCAATAACAGTCACTTAATAACAGTAACAGTATAACAGGCAATTCTTGTGTACTTTTTACCAGGACCAGGGGGGTTCAAGTTCAGTAGCAGTAGCAGATTTTTTGTTAACTAAATTTAAATGAAGTATTTTAAACCCGTGTTTCAGTCTAAATGCAATATTCACACAGTAAAATTTAGGTTTAAAATTTTCAAACTGAATTTGTGAAATAATAGACTTATTTGATTCCCCTTAACAGTTCTGAACACTCAGGCACTAAGAAACGAATCAACAAAAACATTTTACGGAAGGCAGCAGACAACAAATTTAGTTACATCTGTGAATGGAATGACTGTCAGCATGTCTCCACCAGCATGAATGATTTCAATCACCATGTGTCTAAGCATAGGCGGGGATACACTCAGTGTTTGGGTACAGACCAAGAGGTTGGCACAGGTGAGACGGTCAGGGCAGTAGCAAAATGACATTGCTAGAAGAAAGTAAAGGTGTATGTTTGATCACAACCTACCGTATATACTCGTTCTATAGCCCGTTCGTTCATAAGCCGACCCCCCCCCCACTTTGGAAGGGAAAAGTATTAATATTAAAAGTTTATAACCCGATCGCAAGCCGACCCCCCAAAAATAATAGGACAGCTTTAAAAAAAATGGTACATATTTTTTTTAAACTACAAGCTAAATCGGTCATTATGACATTTATGATTGTTTATTTTGTACTGCCTATCTTTGTCTTTCTACTCTTTGTTAAGCAAGAGCTACCAGTATTATTTTTTTTTAAAATATTTGGTAAACAGTGACGAAAACGCGTACATTAAAATTCGTGGTTGAAAACAAAATTTGTAAAACAATTTATTAAAACATTCACAAAAATAAATAAAATGATTAAATAAGGTAAGTGCTGATCTTTAATAATATATTATAGTATAGCTTCTGATAGAGCAGTCGAATCTTGTAGAATGTAGAAAAGGACATAGATAAACTACAATAACAACACTGATATTCAATATCCATGCAGAAATCACCTATGACCCGCTCATAAGCCGACCCCCCCCCCGATTAATTAATCGATAATTTCGATTAAAGCCAAAAATAGAAATTTGTGACGTCATTAAACTGAACATTTCTCACAGACATTGAAAATTAAGAATACATAATGCATGTATTTTGAACTAAATGTTATGACAATGTGTTGATACTTGATCGGATGTTTGTGCTGAATGTGGTACGTCAGCGATGTATTTGATCCTTTAAAAGAGAATTGTTTATGGCAGTGAACACAGTAAACTTTTTCACCATCTTCGACTTTGCCATCAACAGTTAGCTTAAAAACAAAATTTTTGCTTAACTTTCTATTTATATGTTTAAATTTAACTGCGCTGATGCTGTCAGCCATTTTTTAGCAGACATCTGCCGGTCCACATAAAGTAATAAAATATATTATAATATTACGCGGGAGAAGTTTGTACATAAAAAAGATATAAATTATTATTAATAATTACTTATTTATTAATTAAAAAATTTTAAAATATTATAAATATTTTCTTTAATTTAAATCGAATTTTATCGATTAAAATAATTTTAATCGATAAAAAAATTTTAACGATTAATCAAGAAATTAATCGTTAATTTCCGCAGCCCTATTAGAAATATTAAAGTGTTTACAAAGAGATACAGGTCCAATTAACATTAGACCCTGATACTATTAGTTTTTGTTCACTGTTTTTTTGTATTGGATTGTGAATGTCTCCTGAAAATTTGATACCCAAATCTCTATAATTAAAAAATTTGATACCCATATCTCTATAATTAAAAAAAGTAGTGAGGGAAAGAGTACATACTTTTGAAATTTGGGTCACAAGTTTTGGAATAAATTATATAGGTTATATAAGGGACGAAAAAAAATTCACACAAAAGATTCAGAAATCTTCTATGAAAGATAGAAAAACAAAACATGTGTTTTTAAAAAGATCGTAGCAAGCCCTTTAAAATGATATATTGTTTAATTTTATTGGACAACAATTAAATTTTCTGTCAAAGTACCTAATAACTGGTTTATAATATTTTCAAAATACAATTTTGAACAGTGTGTAGGCCTACTACATTTACCTTAAATGAACTTTAATTTTCACAATTGTTGATAGTTGAAATTGTGCCAGTTTCTAACTTAACCGTTCTGTAATTTAAGATGATCATTGAAAAGGAAATTTGTCACATCATCTCTGGTTCAAATTTTCCACTAGAAACATTTTCATTATACAGTCGAACCCACTTAACTCGAGCTCGGTTACCTCGCCCACCCCATTATGTCGACGTTTTTTTTTGGAACGGCCAAATTCTCTCTTTGTCTTAGTATTTTCTCGTCGTTTAATTCGATTTTTTTAAGTCGCCGAAACCTCATAACACGAGCACAAAAAAGGGTCAAATTTACCACTTAACGTTGGTTATCTCGATCCCCATGACCAGCTTTTGAAAATGTTAGCTATGATTTTTTTATAACCAAGGGAAGGGACCAATTTTCTGCCTCACCAGGGTCTGCTGGTGACGTCACAGCCCGCTTGCTCAGCGCTGTTACTGTTACTTCTGGTACTATGCTTCGGTAACTAAGCGAATACATTTTATTTTTAATCAGTCACTAGCGAACTCCACAAACAGTGATGACGTGTATTTGTATATTTATAGACCAGAATATTATTATTATTAAGAAAACGCTTTGATTTTGATGTCACGTTCGCTCGCGTGTTGGCTCTGGTATTCTGCCGTAACACAATATAAAATTAACTCCTGGTAATAAACTAATATACCGACTAAGTCCTGATAAAACGGAGTAAACAGTCATATTAAGATGGAATTTATTTAAATACCATATTATGTTTCACTCGTTAACTTGCCATAATTATTGTATTTTGCCGCGCACACGACGAGCTACACTCGCCATTTTCCAAGGCATGCTCTGACTCAATTTAAAAAGAAAAATGTTCCTTCCCCCCCAACCGACTGTAGATGTATAACAGTGGGGGAGGGGAGGGAAGGTCTCTCTTCTCGCGGTCTTGTATTGGTATGTCAAAGCAAGAGGCTTCCTTTTATATAAACATCAAAGAACTGTCTAGCCTCCCCCCCCCCACCACCATCATTATCCCTAACTAGAAAACTCCGTAACTTGTCCCCCCCCTCCCCGCCCCTTTGAGTTCACTTAGAGCGCTGTAGTAATAGCCGTGACCTTTGACCGTGCAGTGCTTCGACAAGAAAATCAAATTAAAAATTGTTTTTAAAAAAAAGCATTCCTTAGCCGTAGGCGAAGTAGACTAAAAGTGATGACGTGTATATTATTTAGATACCAGAATAGGGAGAAAGCGATTTGAAGTCACCGTCGCTAACACAACAAAAACGAACTCCGGGGTAAAGGGCTATTACGGGCTTATTGAAGTTGCAGCTGAATAAATTATTTAAATTCCGCAGACTTAAAACTTAAATAAATAAGCCTAAATATTTTTAAAGATGAGTGTAAGCGGTTGTTCGATAGTTGTAACTACGTTAAACACTAGTCCTAGCGTAATGGTAGTCAATTATTAACAATATTTGCGACTTTTTTCGACATGCGTAGAACGATGCGCGAACGACTATATTTATTTGAATCTTGTTTGTTTTCCTTGGTCCTTATACAAATAAATGCCTTGGTATTTATTAGTAATAAACTTACACTAAGATTATGACTTTAATTATAATTACATCATTAGTATTAGTATTAAATAGCATGAAATAATAAAGTTCAAGGACGAACGAGCAAATGAACTAAAACAAGAGCCTCAGTCAGAGCCGAGTCACTAATTCATTTGCATAAATCATACTCTCAAGGACGTTCCATTTCGCATAATATAATATATCACATAATTTAACATTATATTGATATTTCGATACGATTCTGATTAATCGTCCCATCACTAATTAACGCACAACACGTATATAAAGAAATTTCAAGTGCATGTTAATATTTTTGCCGCCATATTGGTTTTCGTTTTAACTCGATCATCGGTTATCTCGATGCCATTTTTCATACCCCAACGCCGTCGACTTAACCGGTTTCGACTGTATACCAAAAACAGATTATTTATTTCATGCCTTGTTTCTTTACTTCAAGGAGAGTTTATGTTCTTCTGCCAGTGGCGTGATTGCAATGCCAACATTGAAGGTCAGGTGGATGACTTCTCACGTCACGTGTTTTACCACACATTCCACCAGTACCTCAAGTTCTTGGGGCTTCACATTCAGAAGGTGGAGAGTCTCAACAGTTGCCTTTTGGAAACCAATTCTCGTAATGTTATACCTGAACTGCCAGAGAAGTTGATGTGTCGTTGGTTGGATTGTGGGGTAAGTGGGCAAAGGGACTTAATCCTTCTGGTACCGACCAATGTTCCCTCTACGGTTCGTTGGTCTGTGTGCAAAGTGAAAAATCTCGTGTGCAATGTTGCACAGCATCCATTTTTTGTGCAATATTTTACAAAATTTGCTGCGCGCTAATTAAAACTGCTGCGCGGCCGCGCACCCGCACAGTTTAAAGGGAACATTGATACCGACCTACTTTTTTGTAATACTTACCTTAGTACCAAGTATTATTTTGCTAATTATTCCACCTGGCCCAGACATTATTTTGGAACGAGAAAAAATATGATAGGCTTGTAAATTATCTTTTAACTTTTTTGTTTTAAACAATCGATAATAGAGTTAGGATAATTATCTGTGTAGAAATGGAAAAGGATGTTAACAAAACTGTTGTTTTTTGGTTTACACTTTTCTTACATTAATCAATACATTAAATTTACGAGGATAGAAATTATTATAAAAATAGATTATAGAAATTAAGATGTATAAGAAAAACCATAAAGCTGCTATATCTGTGGGTCATATCCTCTTTTTTGTGTTTACCACTCTATGTGTCAAATATACGCGCTTAGGACGCAGGGAAACCATTTGGCTGATGAAAAAAGATGCGCCAGGTACCAGAAGGGTTAATGTCTGTAGAAGTTTTTTCAAATTGAATCCATGAGCATGTTACAAAACTTTTAAAAATAAAATAAGTACTGCTAGTGCTCGACTTACGACCATGATCGGTTGCTACAGACCGGTCTTAACACAATTTGGTCATAAGTTGAGTAAACTATGCGTACAGTAATGTGAAGTGATGCTATAAAATATTTAAGTTGAATTATATCATAGATTCATAAATTTCTTTTATTATGGTTATAAATCATAATTTTCAATATTCATTTTGTGCCATTTGAATCATCTCTACACTATTTTGAAATAAATCTGACATTTAATATGGCTAGTGATTGTGGTCATGAAGTCGTATGGTCGTAAGTTGCATGCGTTGTAAGTTGAGCACTAGCTGGACGGATTTAATATATTATTCCAGGACAATTATTTGTTGAGTATCTCATGTTGTTTTAATCAGAGAATTTTTTTTTAATGTTTGAAAAACAGTATTAGATCCCACTTTGTTTACAAGTGTTTGGTTATTTGTTTATTTTTTTTTAAATTATACATTAGTGTGAAATTATACAAAGGTAAGTTATTGAACATTGTATTTGTAAGCCTGAAAAAGACGCAACCAAACTAAATAGCATTTTGGCAAGAATCCTTCTTAGGATAACAACCATAAATGACAAGTAATTGTAAAGTTCAAATGTATCTGCTATGTGTAGTCCAAGTAGACATCAACCAATCTTTCTGTCAATCAACTGGGACTATACATGGCAGATAAATCTTGAGTTTTTACCTATTTCTTTTTTGTTAATGTTCTTTCAGCCTCAACCATGCCCTGTTCAATAACTTCTTTTCTTGCCAGCCTAACTAAAGTCCCACCCCCACCCCAGCACACTGTAAGAGACGAGGAATATAAAATTAAACAAAACAGTTTAAGCATTAATCATATACTATTCTTTTCTTTTCTAAGCTTCACCATCAATAGGACTTGAGGCTAAGAAGGCCTCTGGACTGCTCCTTCATAATCTTTTGATGCTGGTGAACTTTTTTTGTTTATTATTTTTCATTTATAAAAGAGATAGTAATATATATTTTCCCCCAGCTGATCTATGACAATCCCTACATCTTCTACTCACATGTCAGCCACCATTGTGAGGACTACCCCAAGGAATCCAATATAAGTTACAAGTGTAAATGGGAAGGTAAGTCAATATTTACAACAAGAAGGTTGTAGGAGTAAAGGGGGGGAGGGCACATTTTTTAGTTAATTTATTTTTACATTTAGAATCTTTTATTTATTTGTAAATTATTATAGTATAAAAAGGGTAAAGTAACAGGACGCCACAAAACAACACATTTTTTTTCTAGCCAGCCTGATTTCAGTCTCACCCCGTTTATATCCTTTAGTCAATTAAATTGTTCTTTCATTTTAAAAACAACAGCCCTCCAATTTTCAGTGTCATGTGCTAAGGTTTGGTTGTAGTTAACTTTGGTTGGGGGCCTGAAACAATATGTTTACTTGATAAATTAACTGTGTTTTGTTGACAGGTAGATTTGTAGCTGAGTCAGAAGCATTGATATTATTTTATATCTGTAGGCTGCCAGGTGCTGAAGAAAAGCTTGTATAAGATGAAGGAGCACATTCGCTCTCACACGCAGGCCAAGGTCGTCGCGTGCCCCACCTGCGGCAGCCTGTTTGCCAGCAACACCAGATTTGTGGATCATCTTAAACGGCAGGGACATGAGAACGGTGAGTACATCCATACATTTTTAAAACATTTTTGTTCTATTTTTAATCAGCAAGCTATCATGAATATTAAAAGAAAAAGCAAAGTTGCACCGTTTAACCATAATATGTTAAGGGGCTAGAGAATTCCTCACACCATATAGTTTAATTAGCCTTTTCCAAAGAAACATCTGAAAATGTTTTTATGGATTAAAAACAGATGCTGTAGTGTTTTGTTTTTTAAAATCTTGTTTGCCAAAATTTTTACTTTACAAAAATAGCAATGATATAACATATACTACAGTCGAACCCACTTACCTCGAGCTCAGTTAGCTCGACCACCCCACTTACTCGACGTTTTTTATTGGAACCGCCAAATTCTCTCTTTGTCTTAGCATTTTCTCATCGGCTAATTCGATTTTTGTAAGTCGCCGAAACCTAATACCTCGAGCACAAAAGAGGGCCAAATTTGCAACTTAACGTTGGTTAGCTCGATCCTCGTCGGTTGGCCTAGCAATGCACTCTGGCATTTTTAGTTCAAAACAGTGTTGTCATCTCGCTTTCTTCGAGACTTCCGGCTATTGTGTGATTCTACGAGATTTCAATAAAAATTACCAGATGTTATTATCTTCTTTCACTTTCGATCCATGTGTGAATTAAATGTATTCATCAGAGGTGCCCGTAAATCGCGCGTCTTTAATCCGTCATTATTTCGCAGTGCATGTTATATTATTATTAAACTTAATTCATTTTCTGATGCATTAATCATTTTATTTTTTAAGAGAAACGAATATCTTTAGAAATGAAAATAAAGGTTTGTATCGAGAATCGACAGTGGTTTTTATATAATTAAATAACAAATTATTATTCTTTTAAAGGTTTGTTGTTGCTTTGTTACTCTGTTACCAGTAAGATACGTGGCTGTGACACTAACATGCGCGTGACGATGAAATCAAATCATTTTCTTAATATTCCAGTACATGTATATAATATTATTAATATACACGTCACCACTTTTGTAGGTCGAATTCTGATAAGGAATGATTTGTTTAAAAAATTCGCTTAGACTTAGTTGCCAGCCGAGGTCTAACACACAGCCCACAGCGTGCTGTGATCAACGGTCAAGGCCGCAATAGTTTTATTTATATTTAGGGGTCTACTGATATGCCTTTTTGCCGATATGAGTATTTGTTATGACAAAAACCAGCGATCATATTTGATGACGTCATTCTTAAATTTATCACTCGTAATTTTTTGTCTTTAATATTAGGGGACTACCGATACGCATTTTTGCCGATATTACCGATATTTTTTTCCGATATGAGTGCCGATAGGGTATTTGTTAGGACAAAAACCAGCGGTCTTATTTGATGACATCATTCTTAAATTCATCACTCCTAATTATTTATATTTTATAATTAAGTGGTCTACCGATATCCAGTTTTGCCGAAATTACCGATTTTTTTTCCCTAAACGAAGTTTCCGATGTGTTTACAAGTTCCAGTTCATGACCTACATAGGACTCATAACAAAACGAACCGTCCTTTATAAAAATGTACAAGCATATTAGGTACTCCTTTTGAAACTTCAACCTTGACTCATAATTATTAATTCTAACCAATAGTTTAATGGCTTTTGCACACGGCCACCTTTTATGAATGAAACAATGAGAACAAAGTACAATAGTAATAGAGTGAAAATGAGGCTGAAGGTTGAATGGTTGCCAATTACAACAAGTCTTCACACGGTACATTTTGTTATTCCATAGGAAACTAAATGTTTTAGACATCTGCGATTCTGCGTGCATCTTTGCTATTAGAGCAATTACGTGAACATAATGTTTACATGTTATACATTTATTAGAGCAATTACGGTATAGTTGGCATCGGCACTATTTACACAGTATTTCTGAGTATACGAAAATCGGCCGATACCTAAACAATATCAAAGCACATGGCACACTGTATCGTGGCTGCACATATTAATACTAGGACTCTTTTGACTATTTCAATATCGGGGTCGATATATTAATTTGTCGAGATATTGTAAATCTAAATGATATTTTTTTTTGTTTCCGTTTTTTTTTGTCAAAATGTTACTTATTATGAAATATCGGTGACGTCAATATCAGGACCTTTACATGCTACCGATATTGCCGATATCCAGATATCGGTGCCGATATATCAGCCAGCCGATATATCGGTAGACCCCTATTTATATTACAAGTTTGATTGACTGAGGAAATTCGAGAGCGTTCTGATAGTAACAGATATCCTGCACGTCAAAAGCATTAAACTTAAAATTACCGTATTTATGTTTATTTTTATTTTTTTTATTCGCTGATTCGACTGGCATTGCAAACGCGAGTGGCTGTGACATGCGACGACGCGAGGCGAAAACTTTGACCTTTTAACGCATGCACAGACAATTATAAACTGGTAACTTTTTTTTTATTAAATGGAATCGAAACATGACAGAGACGTAATCAAAGTCCTTTACTTCGACATAAATATATATATATATATATATATATATAAAAATTCCAGATTAGTCATAACTTTTCCCGACTTTCAAGACCGAGAATTTTTTTTAAAGAATTCCCGACTTTTTCCTGATTGGGAACCATGGTTATATTTAAATTTTAAACGGTCCTTAAAAACGAACAGTCATTACAACCTAAGGAAAGAGTGAAGAAATATTAGGGTTCCGATACGATTAATCGTCCCATCACTAATTAACGCTAACTAATTAATCATGTACATAAAGAAATTTCAAGCACATGTTAATATTTTGCCGCCATATTGGTTTTCGTTTTAACTTGATCATCGGTTATCTCGACACCATTTTTCATACCCCAACGCCGTCGACTTAACCGGTTTCGACTGTATTATTAAGTGTCAAAACTACTTTACATTTTAAATTCAGCATTCGCATGTTAAAATGTTGTGTTTTTTTTAAGTCAATCTGGTTCTGAAAAGTTTAGTTAAATAGAAATAAGGAATAAAATGCTTAATTTATTACAAATTGTTCTTTTTTTTTAAATATTGAATTTAAAACATTTCAAGTCCCATCATTTTAGAAAAGGCTGCAATATAATACACTAGCCGGGTTACCCGGCGTCGCACGATTAAAATAATAGTCAACAGATTTTTAAAAAAAATATTTCAATTCATTCATTGAAAAACAATTTAAAAAATAAATTGAAATGTAATTAAAAATAAGTACATGTAATTTATATATTGCTTATATTAAGGCTTGTCGATAGACTATATTTTTGGTTTTTCCGTCTGGTGCAAAAATGAAAAGATTTGTTGGTGACCCAACTCTAGAACATGCCACATATAGCTGTCCGTGGGCAAAGCATGCTTCCTCAAGTACAATGCCTGCCACTTTTAAAGACTGTCCCTGTGCCTTGTTGATAGACATGGCAAATGCAAGCCTGATTGGAAACTGGAGGCGCTTGAAATCAAAAGGCATATCTGTTGGTATGAGTGGAATTCTTGGGATGAAGACATCTTCTCCTTTGGCGCAGCCTGTCAAAATTGTGGCTTCTATTACATGAGGTAAGAGATGCTTGATGCTCAATCGTGTTCCATTGCATAGTTTAGGGGGATCCAAATTTCTCAGAAGTATGATAGGAGCTCCGATTTTAAGTTCCAAGTTATGTGATGGCATGCCAGGAGGATCTAATGAATTCAAAAATTCTGTTGGATAGTAAACAGCTTGGGCCGGATCTGTAACCGTATCAATAGATTTGTAGTTGTTTGAAATGCCTGGTAGAAAATTTTGAATTTGAGAATTGATGCTGTTGACACTTGAATTCTTTGGAGCAAGAATGGCCCTTTCGCACAACCACTCAGGATTTTTAAACTGGTCTTGGATGTTTGGAAAAACGGCAAGTTTCAACTCTTCAAGTGACTTTGCTACAGTGCAAAAATTTGATGGGAAAGAAACTGTTCCTGATGCTGGGTCTACCTGCCACTTTCCATCGCCAAGTTGAAGCAATTGATGTGAGAAGTAGCCTGCTGCATTATCTCCATGTAAATGGACTCTCATGTTGGTGGTCAGAGTCATTTTCTTGACCTGTTTCCACAGAGTTGAAGCTTTGAGGAAGGCATTCAACTCATCGCTTGGTGTTGACCTTGGAATGACAGGCAAAGTTTGTCTAAAATCTCCAGCTAATACCACAACTGTTCCTCCCATTAGTTTTGTGTTTCCTTTTAAATCCTGAAGAGTGTTGTTCAAGGCTTCAAGAGCTCGCTTGTGTGACATTGTACACTCATCCCAGACAATGAGAGAACACTGTTCTAGTACCTTGGCCTTTCCTGATCCTTTTGATATGTTGCAGGTTACATTCTCAGAATGGTTCATGTTCAAAGGTAACTTGAAGGCAGAATGAGCTGTTCTACCCCCGGCAAGCAATGTTGATGCTATGCCAGAAGAAGCAACGGCTAGAGCAATACCTTTGTCTCGTCTGATTGTAGCCAAGAGCAAATTGATCACAAATGTTTTACCTGTACCTCCTGGAGCATCAAGGAATATGATTCCACCTTTTTTTGAGGTAACCAGTTCTAAGATGTGAATGTAGGCAGCTCTTTGATCCTCAACTAAACGTGGTTGATTTTCTGAGACATAGGCCATCAATTCATTTGTGTTATAATTTTGTTCTCGTAGAATTTCACTATTCTGAAGATTGTTTTCATTTCTTTGAGGCGTTGGTAACCCAAACTGGTCAAGGTTCCTTCCTGACATTGATACACACAAATCCTCCAACAACATAAGACACCTTTTGTAAATCTCATTAGAGAACTCAATTAGCAGTGTTTGATTCTCTCTCTTGGTTTGCAACATAATGTCCTCACTCAAATATGTTTTAAATGTATCCCAGAGAGCAAGTGGATTAGAAACAGAGCATGTTGTCAGCAAAATTGAAAACAGATGTCTCAAACGGGTAGGTGATTGAGATGTACACGCCTCCTCCATGGTCAAGACCCAATGGTGATCGTTTTCTAGTAGCCCTTGCATTTGGCAAGCTTCCCTAAATGTAGCACACACATGACCATCAACAGTTTTTAAGTCAGTGTAGGATGTTGGTCCTCTAACAACATGAAGTAGCATCCTCAAAAAGAAGCATTCTGCATTAGATGGGTGAACGGTGTACACACGTCCCAATGCATCTGAAGATTTTATCCCTGGATGATATTCAACATCTGCTCCTTGTTTTCGGCGTTTAAATAATTTTTGAGAAGCATTCCAAGTATAGTACCTTGGAACAACACAATAGAGAATGGTTTTTGCAAAGTCGTCTTGTTGGCACAGTTGAAAAAAAGCTGTCAAAGTTGTTCTTGGTGGCTCCAGAATTTGATGATATATATTTTCTTGGTTGAAGTATACTCTTTGCCCATTTTCAAGATGAACACTCAAGTGAACAACTGTTGGATACCGTTCATGAATTTGGAAATTCAAAATTCTCCAGACTGCTTCATTACTGCTGATGTAACGACCCATTAGAAATTTTTGCACCTCATCTGGATTCTCTTGGTTTCCTTCAAGACCAAAAACGGCCTGGTCACTTCCTTTATTGACGTACTTGCAGATGTATTTGATGGCCTTGACAGATTGGCAAGATTCGACATTTATGTGAGCTTGAAACATTTTTGTCAAAATTGGAGTGTAGGGAACCACCCATCTGTTGTCCATTTCTATTTCTTGATATGTTGAACCAACCTTCATTTTGATTTTTGCAGTAAAACCACCATCTCCTGGTTTACGGCGTCTGTACACAGGATAGCCATCTTCACCAGTTTTAGTTTCTTGTATCAAATTCCTTGGATATTTTTTTGAGCATTTCCCATCAACCATGCAAGCAGAGTTTCTGTTCAAGTTTCCACAGGGTCCATGCAGCATATTTTTCACAACAATTTCAAACAAAAAATTATCTTGTGTAGAGTTTGGTATTTCTGCTGAGATTACATTGTCAATTTGATTAGGTCGTAATTTTTTCATCAGCCAGATTAGGATGTGTGCATGGGGTAAGCCTCTCTTCTGCCATTCAATTGAGTACATCCAGCATCTCGTTTCACCATAGACATGACTTTTTGTAATGACTCCCATTAATTTTGATAGTTTTCGTTTGAAGACTCTAGCAACCAAATCATGTCGATCCACTGCTGATTGGCCAGGTAAAAGATGAGCCTGAATTTCTTGCCATAGTGGATTGCATGTAAAGGTGATAAACAAATCTGGCCTTCCATAATTTCTGACATAAGTCATAGCATCTTGAGTGTACTCATGCATGTGTCTTGGACTTCCTGTAAATGTTGCTGGCAAGATAACCATTTTCCCCAGATCATTTGGATTGGCATCATTTGCAATGGCATCTCTGAGGTGAATGTAGTCTTCAACTCTCAGCTTCTTTTGATTTAGACGGATGTAGAGCAAGCGTTCACTTTCAATTTTCGCGTACATATCTACGATGAATTGATGGAACAGCTGTCTAAATTTCAAGAGATGGTTATCTTCACCACTGCGAATCATGATTCGATATGCATAAAAGTCCATTGCTGTAACCTTTTTACCCAAAACATTGTTTCCCGTGTCTGGGTTTGTCTGAGGAATGCCAAAGGAGTACCCATCTTCACCTTGCCAAAACATTAGGGGATATTGCAGAGCATCATAAGAGCGATGAGTTTCTGCAACTCTTTGGAGAAGGTTGTTTCGCTTTTGAAGGACAATGTCACGTCTGTCAAATTCATTTCCTACCATGACAATGGCCACTTCATCAAATGTTGGTACATTGAACCGCCTTTGGTGTTCATGTCTTGGTGCTTTGTCAGCTCGTATCACAACTTTGTATTCATCAGTTGGCATTCTTTCTAGAGCTGTCTTGAAAATTTGAAGGTAGGCATTGTTTGCATGTAGGAGTTCTTGCAACTCCAAAACAACATTTTGTTGCAAGTCTGGAAAGTTTGCACATCTTTGTTGGACTTCTCTAGCTTGGTCTCCCATGAAATAGATCTGCAGAAACTGTGGTTCGCCTTCAGCTGGCAGCAGAGATCCAGCCCTGTGATAAATTTGGCCTTGAACTTTAAATGTTGGCATGAATCCTTGTTCACGAATTTCTTTGCTGGCACCAAAAGATGTCATTTGAAAGCATGAGTTGTATTTTCTGATGTTGGCTAGGAAGCGTTTAGACGTTTGAGATACACCTTGAAGCAAATGATCAAGTGGCTCAGGTGGATGTTGCAGAGTCTCTAGTTTAACTTTGCCATTTGAACAGCACATTCCAGGGTGCTCATCTTTCCATTTAAATGCACTGCAATGCTTGCAGATCAAGTTCATCTCACCAATGTTGACCTTTTCATGTTGATGGTATGGAATATCTGGGTCATATTGATGAGCAGCACCTTTTAGGTCTTGCTGCATTTCATTTCTTCTTCTGTTTAAATTTCCATTTCTCTGGTCTGCAAGTCTTATTTGGGTTTGTTTTTTTGTTTCATTTGCTCTTCTCATTGAAGATCTGACTCTTTTTTCATCAAGTCTTGCCTGTGTTTGTTTATTGGTTTCATTAGCTCTTCTGATTGAAACTCTTTCTCTCTCATCATCAAGTCTTGCCTGTGTTTGTTCACTGGTTTCATTAGCTCTTCTGATTGAAACTCTTTCTCTCTCATCATCAAGTCTTGCCTGTGTTTGTTCACTGGTTTCATTAGCTCTTCTGATTGAAACTCCTTCTCTCTCATCATCAAGTCTTGCCTGTGTTTGTTCACTGGTTTCATTAGCTCTTCTGATTGAAACTCTTTCTCTCTTATCATCAAGTCTTGTCTGTGTTTGTTCACTGGTTTCATTAGCTCTTCTTATGGAACCTCTTTCTCTCTCATCATCAAGTCTTGCCTGTGTTTGTTCACTGGTTTCATTAGCTCTTCTGATTGAAACTCTTTCTCTCTCAACAGCAAGTCTTGCCTGTGTTTGTTCATTCGTTTCATTTTCTCTATGTAAGGCTTGCTTCTTTGCCGTTTTAGAAACACGACCTAATTGAGTTTTTCTTTTTGGGGGCATGATTTCTCTGAAGAAAGATTGGAACATAATAGCTTATATATTGTTTTAGTGTACAACTGCTTTTAAGTATTTCCCTTTGTTAAAACTTTCTTCTTAAATACCATACTGAAGGTTCCCCCCCCCCTTTTAGCATCAATAAACTTATAAGTAACTTAGATAAATAAGTAACTTATAAGTAAATTATTAAATTAGTTTAAATTTTGCTACCCCATGACTATTTGTTTAATTCGGACACATCAATTGTGTTTAGACATTTGTAAAACAGGTGAAGTGTTAATTTAAGTTTTGGATATATAATTTGTTTAGTGATATTTTGTATTGATTATAAGATCCAAAAAAAAATATTCAGAAGAGATTTATTTAATTTAACCTTCACAAGATCAATAAATATATGTATTTAATTCATCCTTCTTAACATCAATGAACAGATGAATTTAATTTATTCTATTAGCACCACTAAATGGCTGAAAGGTATTAGATAAGCTAATATATAAACTTGTTTACTACTTCAAGTTTGGTTAGGTAGGGTTAGTTATAGTAAAATCTTAAAAAACACATTCTAAAGAGATTAATTTCATTTGTTCTTCTTAAGAATGTCAAGTTCTAATGATTTTTATGACTCACAAGGCTTCAACTCAATAAGTAAAAACACCATCAGAAGAATCAATATTTTAATTGAACAAAGAAATCCTTCAAGGCAAAATAATAACAACACTGTGCGTGCTCTCCGCTACAAAATCGTCCCTCTAGCATATCTCTCTATTGACGTCATCCCACACCAAACTACGTCACACCAAGCATGTGTCAAAATAGTGCGCACTGTGCAACAGTCAAACATTGACATTCCCAAAGCGGGAAAACCCCATCTAATATATAAAGATGAAAGTTTGTTTGTTTGTTTCTTTTGTTTGTTTTGTTACTCATAGAATGCCACACCGTTGGACCTAGGTGCTGAAATTTTGCATGGGACCCTCATTTGACCCGGGACAGGTCATAGGCTATGTAGTTTTTTTCTTATATAAAAAACTGACTCATCACTAATTGAATTCTCCAACTTCGCGTGTAGGTAGAAGCATGAAACTTTGGGAAGTTGTTGAGTAGCCTCTCACGACGATCATTTGCGTAAAAAAGTTGCAATTCAGTCATGGGGGCCGGGGGCACAAAGACGTTTTTTTCATTATATGGGCTATATGAAAATTGATATTTAAATATTTTTTTTGCTCGTTACCACCACGGAAGTGTACTTAACAACCACCCAGAGTTTTATGCTTCTAACTACACGGAATTAGTGATCTTTAGGTTCACTTGTGTTAAGTTTAATGACTTTCTTAATAAGTTCGTTAGCTAAAGTTTAAATAGTTAATTTGTTTAGCTTATGTAAACATAAAATTATGTAAACATGAAATGACAACATAGGTCCTAGGCCTTTATATGCATGTCAAGATCATTGATTCTTATTTTTAATAAGTAAGTTTATAGTAATGAGCAAGTTTTATTATGTTGTTGAAAATATTCAAATAGTTATTTGTTAAGTATGTATGTGTATGCAACGATTTACTTTCTTCTTATTTTTTTGTATTTCTCTTGATTAACTTCATTTAGTGCCCTCCCCTTTTCTATACTAATTTCTAACTTCCCATTTGACTAAAAGTCTGTAAAATTTACGAATCATACTAAAAACAATTAAGCACGACTCAACTCTGAACTAAAAGTAATTAGTAAAAATCGCCCTTTATCTAATTTCCAGAAACAAAAACAGGAATTTTTTTTTACAAAATATAATGTCTTATCTCAAAACGGGAATCAAAAAAGAATTGTATCCCTTGGTGAAACAGCAACATATAAGATTTTGGAATCCATCGCTAAATGGACCGTTTTGTAGAAAGGGACAAAAGTGAACAAATTATAGTCAATTTTTAGTCAATTAAAGTTAATTTAAAGGCGGGCGCTTAAAATGAAGTCTTATAATGCAGTACTGCTCCAAAAATAAATTGTATACTTTTTGATAGTCTTTATTTATTAGTGTTTTAATATGGAAATGATATATAATGCTTTTTTTTATATTTGTCTCTATGTTATACGATTTAAATTTACGGCTTTTATGTAATAGGTATAATTTTAAAAAAGAATTCAAGTATGTTTTGGACCATGTTTCCCGATGGGACATCATAGTTTGTAAATTATATTTCAAACAACAGATTTAGTTTCTGCAAAATAAATAAATTATTTACGAAATAGGAAAAAAAGATGCTATGTTTGACTAAACATCTATTTTTAAAATGGCTTTTGTTATTCCGCAACAGCGTAATGACCATGGCATATTCAATTCGCCGCCCAACTTAATTAATTGCTTATAGGTTCACTTGTATTGAGTTTAATATGCTTATGTTTATAAGTCCGGTAGAAAGGTTTAAATTGTAAATTTATAGAGCGTATGTAATAAAAAAAACACAGCATTGGTCGTAGGCTTTTATATGCATGTAATATTCCTTGATGATTTACGTTAATAATTAAATTTAAGGGATTGAGCAAGTAAAATAAGCAAGAAAAATTAATATAGAACACGCATCAAATTTTAAGAAAAACAAACGTATAGTTCCTCTAAATTACGATTAAGCTTTTTTGACTTGGGCAATTTCTTTTATTTGTTTAAATTAAAATTTGAGTCATTAGAAACAACATAATAAAACTCTTAATTTAAAAATAAATACCATACATCGTGTGACAAATGTAATGAAATAGTGTTAACAGATCTATAATATCAAGAAAGTATTTGTATAAAAGGCCACTGTTTTGTACCGCAAGGCCAAAACAAATATGAATGTTATTATAATAAAATTACACTGCTCACTTTTAGATGCGTACACGAAAAGGTGCGCACCGTAATTTGACAATAAAAGATTTTTGAAAGCGCACAGCTAAAAATAAAGTATTGTAAAAAATAACGCACCAAAATGAACTCGTTTTGAATGCCCGCATGAAGCTGTTCAATATCGAAATGAGAATTTATTTTGTCTTTATTTGGCTCTACATTTTCTGATTATGGGCCCCCTTACCCTAGGGGTGGTCACCTGGGGTTGAAACATAGCCTACGACCTGTCTAGGGTCGAATGAGAGCCCCATGCAAAATTTCAGCATCCTGGGTCCAACGGTGTAGATTTCCATTGGTAACAAACAAACACACAAACAAACAAACACACAAACTTTCATCTTTATATATTAGATTGCAGTTCTGATCACATTATTTTTTATAGTTAAATTCATTAACTTTAAGTTATCATCAAGCTTGAAAAGAACAAATACACAACAATAAAGAAAAGGTCAAACAAATTGATATAGAAATAGTTGGTTTTAATAATTTTTGCAAAAATAAATAGTATTTTGGCTTCTTCATCTTGCAACTTTTTTTAAAATTAAGACAATGGCTAAAGCCAGAGAATTAGTCACATTCAAATGCTCATCTGGCTTTTCAAAATGAAAACCTTATAAGTTTGGATATGTTTGTTTAACGCCTTTCTTATTCCGTATGCAAGAACAAACACATACAAGTTTTCCTTCTTACCGTCCGGAATTCGGGCGTGGAATGGGTTGCCTGAAGAATCCAGGAAAACCAACACTTTATCAACATTTAAATCTCTAATAAAAATGCAGGACTAAACACAAACCATAGATAAGCGTAGGATGCAATAATCTTCTGTATAGAAGGAGCGTCTGTAAACAGATAGGATAAGATCTCAGTACTTTTAACTTCTTTCTGCGCTCATTGCACTAGATCTGAAGAATTTAAACAAATAAATTTCAGCATAAAATTTAAGAAACTTCCCCCAGTAAAGGTATCACTAGCAGTCCTCTAAAACAATGAAAGTGGAAATAATCCCTTTAAAATTAACTCAGTGGAATTATTGCCAGTGGTCCTCAATTCATCGGGGCTGGCCTGGAATGCATGGCTGACTGTGTTTGTTTGCCCACTTGTTGCCAGGCAGAATCACTTATGTGTTCTATCACATAAAACAGTCTGCTTTCAATGAATCTTTAGAACCAGCCCGTAGGATTGCTTATACTAGGAGTTCATCGTTGCTCCTTTTGAACAAGCTAATGTCCATGGCTGATGATTGGCTCAATTATTTGGAGCTTGGCAGACTTCACAGAAGTCAGTTGGTTCTTGAAATAAATTTCAAGATGAGCTGATCAAGTTCTTTTACTGTTGCTTGAAACTTTGACCTTCACCTTGTAGAGCCTGGATCGGGAAGAGATAGTTGTCTGAGAAGAAAGGCATAATGGCGTCCCAGAGGCATGACGGGAGGTGTAAATAGAGGAACGGCAGCGAGCGGGCAATCAAGCCTTTGTAGTACGTGGGTTTGGGGTGAGTGGCCAGTAAGGCATCAGCCATGCAGTCTGTAATGGCAGAGAAATCTGGACTCAGGAACTCTCTGTAGTCTGGTGGAATAAAAGATGACAGTTTGTGTTATCAAAATAAGGAACAAGTAGAAATAACCTCCTAATTGTAGAAATATAAAACCCTGTTTTTAAAATCTCATTTAGTGCTGTTGTTTCAGATATTTGATCAGGGTTTTAGAAAATATTCTATAGTTTTAATTATATTTAACAGACAGACCAAGCAACATATTTTTGATTTAGAGAATTGTGTAGATTTATTTTTAGGTGCAAAATGAGCAAGTAATAGATGATTTACAGGGGACAAAATGGAGGACTGTTGATCAAACTGTGTTGACAAAATCCTCTGCATTAGTCCATCTAAGTTTTGAGCCAATTTTTTGTGTCTAAGTTTTAACTCTATAATTCAATTTTGTAAATACTTTTGTCGACCAAAATAAATTTGGCACTCTTTATGTAAAAAAAACATATTCTTATCATCACTTTCGCCATTTGGTTTAATGACCACGATTCTCTTGTACAATGTACTGCACATCATCTTAGGGCAGTCAGTGTTGCTCCCATTCAATGTTGTTGATCTTATATTGTCAATCCAGCCCAAATTATAATTTTGGCTCTTTTACTGGAGCTGATCGTGCTTTCCATCTCTTCACAAACAGTAAAAGTTTGTATGTCTTGTATTGTCTTGAACACTGAACCAAAGTTAAACATCAATCTAATCGACCGGCATCCTGGGAAGCTTTGAGAACTTTGTTAATAACAATTTAATTATACCGAGATGTTTTTTTTAAAAAAGATTACTTTAATTTAATTTTATCGTCCCCTACAATTGTTTTCATTTATTTTCCTGAGTCTGCATTTACGACAGTCCACCAATAACTGGTGGTCCAATCATCTCAAGTGTATTACTGTCCATTTCTCAACCATCTTAGTTGCCGTTTTGGGTCATCTCTCTGTGGGAATTCATTTGTTTTCTACATGATGCCCCAAAATTTAGTGTCTTATTGTGGGCTACAACCAGTCAATGCATTTCTGTTGACGTCAGCTTTTACATGCATGGAAGGAGCTGTTTAGAGAATTATTAGCTTATCACAAGGATGATGCTTGTTTATTTAGTGAGCAAGAGAACAAGTTTTGGGGACATTGACTCTTACAAAAGTTTCTTTTTTTATATTAGTAAAGACATTGTACGCTTATTTACTGAGAATGTTCTTGGATTTGGTATTTTATAAAGTTATAGGCCAAGGATTTGTAGCCCATTCATATTTATATAAAGTTATAGGCCAAGGATTTGTAGCACATTCATATTTATATAAATTTATAGGCCAAGGATTTGTAGCACATTCATATTTATATAAAGTTATAAGCCAAGCATTTGTTGCCTATTCATCTAATATATAAAGCTCAGTTGGTGTTTGTATCTTTGTATGTTTGTATGTTTCACTTTTCGACTGTAAGTTCCACAATCACGGAAAAACCAAATGACGGACGGGGACCAAATTTGGCAGGACGGTTCATTTTAACCTGCAGATGGTTTACGTATATTTTGTAATTGTCCCTTTTGCCCGAAAGCCATCAATTAAAATATCAGAAAATGTTGAGACAAATAGAGAAATATTAAATCTCATTTCGATATTGAACAGCTTTATGCGGACATTCAAAACGAGTTCATTTTGGTTAGGGGTCTACCGATATATCGGCTGGCCGATATATCGGCACCGATATCTGGATATCGGCAATATCGGTATCGGTAGCATGTAAAGGTCCCGATATTGACGTCACCGATATTTCATAATAAGTGACATTTTGACCCCCCAAAAAAACAAACGGAAACAAAAAAACTATTATTTAGATTTACAATATCTCGACAAATTATTATATCGACCCCGATACCGGTATTGAAATAGTCAAAAGAGTCCTAGTATTAATATGTGCAGCCACGATACAGTGTGCCAAGTGCTTTGATATTGTTTAGGTATCGGCCGATTTTCGTATGCTCAGAAATACTGTGTAAATAGTGCAGATGCCAAGTATACCGTAATTGCTCTAATAAATGTATAACATGTAAACATTATGTTCACGTAATTGCTCTAATAGCAAAGAAGCACGCAGAATCGCAGATGTCTAAAACATTTCGTTTCGTATGGAATAAAAAAATGTACCGTGTGAAGACTTGTTGTCATTGGCAACCATTCAACCTTCAACCTCATTTTCATTCTATTACTAGTAATCCTATTACTTTGTCCTCATTGTTTCATTCATAAAGGTGGCCGTGTGCAAAAGCCATTAAAAACTATTTGTTAGGATTAATAATTAGGAGTCAAGGTTGAAGTTTCAAAAGGACTTCCTAATTTTGCTTGTACATTTTTATAAAGGACGGTTAGTTTTGTTATGAGTCCTATGTAGGTCATGATCTGGAACTTGTATACACATCGGAAACTTCGTTTCGGGGAAAAAAAATCGGTAATATCGGCAAAACTGGATATCGGTAGACCCCTTAATTATAAAATATAAATAATTACGAGTGATAAATTTAAGAATGACGTCATCAAATATGACCGCTGTTATTTTTGTCCTAACAAATACTCATATCGGCACTCATATCGGAAAAAAATATCGGTAATATCGGCAAAAATGTTTATCGGTAGACCCCTAATATAAAAGATAAATAATTAGGAGTGATAAATTTAAGAATGATGTCATCAAATAAGACCGCTGGTTTTTGTCCTAACAAATATTCATATCGGAAAAAGAAATATCTGTAACATCGGCGAAAATGCATATGGGTAGACCCCTAATATAAAAGATAAATAATTAGGAGTGATAAATTTAAGAATGACGTCATCAAATATTACAGCTGGTTTTTGTCCGAACAAATACTCATATCGGCACTCATATCAGCAAAAAAAATATCGGTACTATCGTCAAAAAGGCATATCGGTAGACCCCTAATTTTGGTGCTGTATTTTTTTCCAATACTTTATTTTGAGCTTTCAAAATTCTTTTATTGTCAAATTACGGTGCGCACGTTTTCGTGTACGCATCTTAAATTGGGCTGAGTGGTACAAAGCAGTTGCCTTTTTTTACGGGCACTATTATCAAAATGGTTGGTAATAGATAAATCTGATAAATAACTAGGCAAAAAAAAATGTAATGACCAGCAACTAATACTGGGGAAACGGGTCAACACACTCCCGCTACAAAGTGCGGGTATATTTCTTGTATTTATATAAAGTTATAGGCCAAGGATTTGTTGCCTTTTCATATTTGTGTTAAGTTCTAGACCAAGTATTTGTTGCCCATTTATTTATCCAACTCACTTTTCCTTTTGTTGACTGGGATGAAGCAGGCCTTGCCGTAAAAGTCCCTCAGTTCCTGTCTGGCTTGTTCCCACCAACGATTGCCTGCTTCCTCTTTGTTGTACTCTAAGATACCTGCAGAACAACAGCATTTTTAAAATCAATATTTACATTTTGTTTAGATGTCATCATTTAGTCTAACATGTTGAGGTTTATTTTTACTATACAATTTTTGTATCCCTTGTCTGTTGGTTATAGTGCTCAGTGGATCTACCATGCCACAAAATCTACCACCATATTATGTATGTCAACATATTGTCAGGAACTAATGCACAATCTTAACCCAACCATCAGGCCGTGACCCTCGTACCTGTCTTAAACCCGCTGGGTATGATGGTAGACACATGTATCCCCATCCTCTTGTACTCGTACCTCCAGGTCTCTGTCAGGATGGCCACAGCTGCCTTGGAGGCTGCATAGATCCCCATGAGGGCCGAGGGGGCCAGACCTGGCGGACAAAACTTGTTATAATGTACTGACACATGGGGGGGGGGCAGACCTGGTGGACAAAACATGTTATAATGTACTGACACATGAGGGGGACCTGGTGACATGTTGGACAAAACACATAAGTTAAAATGTATCATACCTCATCTTTATAGTTTATTTATTAACAAAAACTCAAGTTTGCTAGCCACTTTGACCAGCAGTGGACCTGCCCACATTGACCACCAGTGGACCTACCCACATTGACCACCAGTGGACCTACCCACATTGACCAGCAGTGGACCTACCCACATTGGCCACCAGTGGACCTACCCACATTGACCAGCAGTGGACCTATCCACATTGATCAGCAGTGGACCTACCCTCATTGACCACCAGTGGACCTACCCACATTGACCACCAGTGGACCTACCCACATTGACCAGCAGTGGACCTACCCACATTGACCAGCAGTGGACTTACCCACATTGACCAGCAGTGGACCTACCCATATTGACCAGCAGTGGACCTACCCACATTGACCACCAGTGGACCTACCCACATTGCTAGCCACATTGACCAGCCTTGCCGTCCCTCTCCTGGGCTGTCTCAGTAGCGGCATGAAGGCCCTGTACACGTGGATGACCCCCATGAAATTGACCTCCATGATCTTTCTGATGTCCGAGTAGGCCATGATCTCCACGTTACCAGACATCAGGACTCCAGCGTTGTTGACCACTCCATGTAGAACTAATTGGCAATAACATAGATGTAAAAAGAAACAAGTAAACAACTTTTGTTGGATCAGGAAGGATAAGTCTGTAGATTCAACAATTTCTTAGTGCTGTTGATTTTATGATTGGAATTAGCTTGGAGTGCCATGCAATGTTCCCTGTAAGGTTCCTTTGTCTGTATGCAGGAGTGCCATGCAATGTTCCCTGTAAGGTTCCTTTGTCTGTATGCAGGAGTGCCATGCAATGTTCCATGTAAGGTTCCTTTGTCTGTATGCAGGAGTGTCATGCAATGTTCCCTGTTAAGTTCGTTTGTCTGTATGCAGGAGTGCCATGCAATGTTCCCTTTAAGGTTCCTTTGTCTGTATGCAGGAGTGCCATGCAATGTTCCCTGTAAGGTTAGTTTGTCTGTATGCAGGAGTGCCATGCAATGTTTCCTGAAAGGTTCCTTTGTCTGTATGCAGGAGTGCCATGCAATGTTCCCTGTAAGGTTCCTTTGTCTGTATGCAGGAGTGCCATGCAATGTTCCCTGTAAGGTTCCTTTGTCTGTATGCAGGAGTGTCATGCAATGTTCCCTGTAAGGTTCCTTTGTCTGTATGCAGGAGTGTCATGCAATGTTCCCTGTAAGGTTCCTTTGTCTGTATGCAGGAGTGCCATGCAATGTTCCCTGTAAGGTTCCTTTGTCTGTATGCAGGAGTGCCATGCAATGTTCCCTGTTAGTTTCCTTTGTCTGTATGCAGGAGTGCCATGCAATGTTCCCTGTAAGGTTCCTTTGTCTGTATGCAGGAGTGTCATGCAATGTTCCCTGTTAAGTTCGTTTGTCTGTATGCAGGAGTACCATGCAATGTTCCCTGTAAGGTTAGTTTGTCTGTATGCAGGAGTGCCATGCAATGTTCCCTGTAAGGTTAGTTTGTCTGTATGCAGGAGTGCCATGCAATGTTCCCTGTAAGGTTCCTTTGTCTGTATGCAGGAGTGCCATGCAATGTTCCCTGTAAGGTTCCTTTGTATGCAGGAGTGCCATGCAATGTTCCCTGTAAGGTTCCTTTGTCTGTATGCAGGAGTGCCATGCAATGTTCCCTGTAAGGTTCCTTTGTCTGTATGCAGGAGTGACATGCAATGTTCCCTGTAAGATTCGTTTGTCTGTATGCAGGAATGCCATGCAATGTTCCCTGTAAGGTTCCTTTGTCTGTATGCAGGAGTGCCATGCAATGTTCCCTGTAAGGTTCCTTTGTCTGTATGCAGGAGTGCCATGCAATGTTCCCTGTAAGGTTCCTTTGTCTGTATGCAGGAGTGACATGCAATGTTCCCTGTAAGATTCGTTTGTCTGTATGCAGGAATGCCATGCAATGTTCCCTGTAAGGTTCCTTTGTCTGTATGCAGGAGTGTCATGCAATGTTCCCTGTAAGGTTCCTTTGTCTGTATGCAGGAGTGCCATGCAATGTTCCCTGTAAGGTTCCTTTGTCTGTATGCAGGAGTGCCATGCAATGTTCCCTGTTAGTTTCCTTTGTCTGTATGCAGGAGTGCCATGCAATGTTCCCTGTAAGGTTCCTTTGTCTGTATGCAGGAGTGTCATGCAATGTTCCCTGTTAAGTTCGTTTGTCTGTATGCAGGAGTGCCATGCAATGTTCCCTGTAAGGGTCCTTTGTCTGTATGCAGGAGTACCATGCAATGTTCCCTGTAAGGTTAGTTTGTCTGTATGCAGGAGTGCCATGCAATGTTCCCTGTAAGGTTCCTTTGTCTGTATGCAGGAGTGCCATGCAATGTTCCCTGTAAGGTTCCTTTTTCTGTATGCAGGAGTGCCATGCAATGTTCCCTGTAAGGTTCCTTTGTCTGTATGCAGGAGTGACATGCAATGTTCCCTGTAAGGTTCCTTTGTCTGTATGCAGGAGTGACATGCAATGTTCCCTGTAAGATTCGTTTGTCTGTATGCAGGAATGCCATGCAATGTTCCCTGTAAGGTTCCTTTGTCTGTATGCAGGAGTGCCATGCAATGTTCCCTGTAAGGTTTGTTTGTCTGTATGCAAAAGTATAAAAGGAAAACTTGTGTGCAAAGTTGCACAGCATCCATTTTTTTTTGGGCAATATTATACAAAATTTGGTGAACTGCTTAGATCAAAGTATGTGTGACTGTGGTTTCTTGTTGTGACTTACTGGCATGAATTCGAATATTAATCTCAAACAACATTCACTTGTTACAAGTTTTTTTCTACCCCCATGTTTTAAAGATGCTTAAACTTGTCTATAACAGACTAAGACTTTTAACCTCCTCACCTTTGCCCTCCAACCTTTCGGCCACTGTGTCGGCCACCTGCTGGACCTGCTCTTGATTTGTCACGTCCATCTGCAGGGTGGACAGCCGGCTGGAGGCGGCCTTGACCAGACTCCTCTCACCTTCCCCTCCCATGACCAGACAGCCAGCAAACACCTGGAAGCCCATTTTGTCCAGTTTGAGAGCCAGTGCATGGCCGAGACCCTGGTCACAGCCTGTTTATAAACAATTGAAGTCAGAGAGATTATTGGAAGTCAGATTGGGTTATTGTTGCTAGACATGGAAGAGATGTTAAAGCTTAATTTTGTATTACCTTGTTGAGTCGCCTTATAGGACGGCATTATGATTGGCTTGTTGAGTCGCCTTATAGGACGGCATTATGATTGGCTTGTTGAGTCGCCTTATAGGACGGCATTATGATTGGCTTGTTGAGTCGCCTTATAGGACGGCATTATGATTGGCTTGTTGAGTCGCCTTATAGGACGGCATTATGATTGGCTTGTTGAGTCGCCTTATAGGACGGCATTATGATTGGCTTGTTGAGTCGCCTTATAGGACGGCATTATGATTGGCTTGTTGAGTCGCCTTATAGGACGGCATTATGATTGGCTTGGTAGCGCTCTCACATTTACAAAATATAGGTCTTCATTTATTTTATTTTTTAAAATTTTAATTAATAAGGGAAACAACCCTTTTGTCTTGTAGGGGCGTGTGATAAAACGTCATTACCTCCCTTGCATCTAGATATTACTTTGGGGCTTCTAGTAATTGGGAGAGTTTACGTGTGGTCACATCCATCGTAGCTTTGGAGCCCTCAAAAAAAATTATTATAATATATTTTTGTTTAATATTGTGAAATTTTATGAAATGGTGACAATTTTTCTTTGTCCACCAAGCGCGTGGGATAACGTCATTATTGTAGCAATTTGGTCATAATCACGTGTGGGTCCGATCATATCTTTCTCAACATATGATATATGGAGCACGGTGTTAATGGTGAAGAGAGCGGGAAAGTCTGGCCAGTTGTTTAGCGGAATTTAAGGAGGAAGCGAGGGTGGGGTTGGTCTTTGCTGGAGATCAGGGAAGCTGGTGAGGACTCAGGGATTTACAGATTACATTTGTTACACCTGGGTGGGGGTGGTTTGGCCGAGGAGACCGCTGTTTGTTTACCTCTTGTTAAACGTTGTTAGCAGCTCACCGCTAAGTGGGGCCGGCTCACTTTGCGCCTACACGTTGCCATGGTTACCGTTGACTTTATGACGCTATAAGTTGAGATGACATCAGTCAACGAGCCACTTGTTAATTTACCTTTGAAAATATGCCTGGAAATCTTTAAAATTTGTTCAGTGCCTGTTTTACCCTTTGTTTTAAGGTTATTTGAAGGTAGAAGTAGAAGAAAAAAATCTGATATTTACTGCACGGAATTAAGGCGCCTCGTAAAAAATCGGTCATGACAAATGGACGCAATTAATGCTCAAATTAATAGCATTAATTGTGAGTGTCCGCTGTCTTTGTCAGAGTTAGACGTCTTGGCGAGAAGCAGTCCGAGCTATAGACACGTGGGGGGGGGGTGCTCCACAAGACGGCGAGGCACTCAATGCTATGTACACGTATCGTGAGGTGTGTTCCCATAGACACAGCAGGAATGACAGACGACTCACCCACGCGGTGGAACTATTTTAGGTGTATTTTATCGACCAGCGGGCGACTGCGCCACAATGTAGAAATGATAAAATATGGCACTGATTAGTCGATCAATATGGGGTCCAGATGACTGAGGACGAAACTGAACTGTTGATAATGGACCGAGAGAGTAACGATAGCGTTTCTGCTCCCGTGGTCTATTTGGAGAACCACATTGATAGTGGCCAGTGAGAACGTTCATGATAAATGTGCGGTGCTTATAAGTAAAGTGGTCATGAAACGTGACTTTGACTTGGTGCACATTTGGAAGATTTCTTTGATTTTTCTTATCATTTTCAGACATACTTCCTAACATTTTTCAGACAGACTCCTTACCACTTTCATGCAGTTGTAACTCGCGAAACTTTATTTTTTTTAAACTTTAATGCCATCAGCGTGTCCTCAAGTTTCATACTGTTAGTGTTAGCATACAATTGTGGCTAAGTCTTTTTTTTTCAATTTTACACTTGATAAAGCGGTCACAGATGTTTATATATCTTTCACGCAACTACTAACTGCTGAATTAACACACAGTACTTGAAACAAGTGTGTAAGTAAAGAGAGTGGGTGTGGTGTGGTCCGCTTTTGTGGTCTTGCCATATTCATGATTGTAAATTATCATCTGTGTGTATGTTAAATAAAGGGGGGGAGGGCGTCATTTTCAAAGACAACAATTGTACTTGCACTGGCTGCTGTGACCTAGTCAACTACGAAAACGGCATGCCTTTCACTAACACTGAACACGCCCCATCTTTCACTAACACGCCCTGTCAATCATCCACTCACCTGTCAATCATCCACTCACCTGTCACAAGCACCGCCCTGTCGTTGACACCCATCCACGGACTAGGCAGGTCGTTGTACATGACGAGAGCGACCAGCGACAAGACGGCCACGGCCAGCAGCTCACGGCACAAACAGGTCAGTAAGAATGAGCTGACACACAACACGAGGGTGTCCTGGGGAGAGACACACGGACACTGACACACTGGGTCTTGTATGGACATAACTGGACTCTGGGCACTGACCCACTTGGACTTGTATCGATTTGAATACGTCATATACGTAACGCGTAACGAAAGCGTCACTACGTCAAACTGACCACTGGCCTCACCTGAATGATTCTCCTGGACAGGTTGACCGCACGTCTGGGGAATATGGCCAGCACCACCCAGCCGATGTAGCACCCCGTAATGGCCGCACACAGCTCCATGCTTGGGGGGAAATCAACGAGAGCTGGGGAGGACAAGGAATTGAACTGACCATCAGACAATCAATAAGGGCTGGGGATGGCAAGGAATTGAACTGACCATCAGTCAATCGAGGGCTGGGGATGGCAAGGAATTGAACTGACCATCAGACAATCAATAAGGGCTGGGCATGGCAAGGAATTGAACTGACCATCAGTCAATCAAGGGCTGGGGATGGCAAGGAATTGAAGTGACCATCAGTCAATCAAGGGCTGGGGATGGCAAGGAATTGAACTGACCACCAACGAGTGCGACTGCCCTTAAATAGAACAAGCCAGTCTCTAATGAGTTCGTGCACCTTCATGTAAGGCTTGTAAAGGCTATCGATTGAACTCAGCACACCACTAGCGCCAACACTAACATACAACTTGTACCAACGGAACCACTGTATTAGAACCAACCCACTGACTGTTAATTATCAAATCAATGTCTATTGGGGACGAACTCCACTGTAGTCCACTGGTCAGTGTCAGACCAAACTCCACTGTCGTCCACTGGTCAGTGTCAGACCAAACTCTACTGTCGTCCACTGGTCAGTGTCAGACCAAACTCTACTGTCGTCCACTGGTCAGTGTCAGACCAAACTCTACTGTCGTCCACTGATCAGTGTCAGACCAAACTCTACTGTCGTCCACTGGTCAGTGTCAGACCAAACTCTACTGTCGTCCACTGGTCAGTGTCAGACTAAACTCCACTAGTCCACTGGTCACTGTCAGACCAAACTCTACTGTCGTCCGCTGGTCACTGTCAGACCAAACTCCACTGTCATCCACTGGTCAGAGTTAGACGTAATCACATGGCCAAGAGAGTTGCGTGTTCTCGTTATTTCCTTGTATCCGCATAGAGAGTGAGGCGTCCCGTGTAGCGTCTTCTTCTAGGTCAGATTGACACATAGTCAGGGCCGTATCGCATGTAGGCTACTTCAGTGAAATCTTAACGAAATTCTCGACTAAGCCAGCACGGGGGAGGGGGGGGGGATTTTTTTAAGCTACCTTTACGATCGTTAAAACTTGTTCTATAGTTCTAGTGAGAGATTTGAGGTAGCCAGGAGCTGCGTGACGAGGTCAGTTGGAGATAGGTTCTGACCTCGGACATGTGTTACGGCACTTGGTTGCGTGTTTATTATTTGTGTAACAGGATACTTGCGACGTCGCCGTCCCTGGCAGTGTTTGCATGTTTGTATGACATGGTAGGTCACGTGGCTGATGCCCCCCCCCCAGTAGCCTCCGTGTTTACATACGGGATTAACTGATTAGCCAGATGACCAGATTAGGCATTAGCGCTGGGTTCAAGATATTGGTTTGTGTGACACAACGCTAAACTGTCACAGACTAACCAGACTAATTGACTAAGTGTCCACATTCTGGTGAGACTCAAGAGTAGATGTTTTGGTTGTCGAAGTCGTTCAGGTAGTTTCTAAAACACCAACAACAAAAAACAACTCAATGTTCAGATTTTTGTTGGCGTGATTATAGAGGTTAGGGCGCCACCAGCAGTACGTCTGGGTGGGGCGGGGGTGGCGCAGCTTTGTCGCCTAATGCGGTTCATATAGAATGTCGCTTTAAAAAATCTAGAAAAAAGTGATAGCTGGGGCGCCCCTTGGGGCGCACTTTCCTTCCTGGCACCCAGACTACGCTAGTCGTGTCGGAGGGGCGAAAGTTCCATTAAATAATGAAGTCACACATCCTGGTTCACCTGGTATTGTTTGAGTGTATGAAATTTAGTTGTGTCCCTTTAGACTTAGACCAACCAACAAGCACTCACTCGGCTTTTCAAATAGAAGAAATGCATAACTCACAAGCAATGTTCCCTTTAAGCTGCGCGGCCGCTCAGATTTCTAAACGACGTCGCGCGCCAGTTTAGAATTACTGCGCAGAAAATTTTGACAAATATGGAAGTTAAAAAAATGGATGATGTGTAAGTTTAAAGGGTTTATGTTTATTTTTAAATCCCTTATATTAACTTCGCGGCCGTCTCTCTCATCATCTCTCTCTGTCTGTCTTGGGCTCGGCGGGCGGAAAAACAGAAGTCAAAAATGACCCACTTCCCATGATCCGATCGAACTGAAATTTGGCACACGGACCCGTCTGACCTAACAATGCATCGTATCAAAATTTCAGATCGATCGAACGTACCGTAATTAAATTAATGCATTTTTAGTTTATCCTTATATGAGGTATGTAATTTAAATTCACGGTTTGTTTTTGTTTTTTTGCCACGTGAAATTTTGAGCTGACGCATTGAGGCGACCCAACGAAGCGACGGGCGCTTTTGTTTACATTTTACGTGTCACTCTGAGCTCGGTCAAGCGAATCGGTGACCAGACTTTTCCCTCTCCCCCCCCCACCCACCCCTCCCCCCCCCACTAGGGTTATGATGCAAAGTTGAGTTAAGACAGATTCAGTCTGTAAATGTTTGAAAATAATCAATACTGTTAGTTATGTCTCATTTATAAGGGATATATAGTCAAAAACTTTGTTTTTACGGGTTTGTTTTATTATTTCTTTTTTACTTTGCACACGACCAACGAACCTTAGATGGGACATTGCTCACAAGGTTGTGCGGCTCTCAGCAGTACCGTCAATGTTCCCTCTAAGATTCGTTGGTTCGTGTGCAAAGATGTTTAAATTGCTGCACGGCATCGGTCAGGTATCTGCGCGGCCACGCAGCTTAAAAGGAACATTGGTCTGAGTAGTACCGGGCCTAGGATTGTACCGGGCCTCAGATTGCACCGAGCCTCAGATTGCACCGGGCCTCAGATTGCACCGGGCCTCAGATTGTACCGGGCCTCAGATTGTACCGGCAGCACCGTTGAGTTTGGCTGACCCTCTATCCACGACCTGTTATCGTAAACTTGCCAAGTTGAATACCTCCTCAAGACAAATGTAGAAATATTGAAACAACTTCTTTACAGTATTTACAACAGTGAAAGACGAGCGTAGTGGACTGATTGGCCAATGACACTAGGACAGTCGCTTCTTTCTTAAACCATGTTTTGAATATACATTGTTGATGAATGACTTAAGTCAAGTACAATACGACTATGTAGGGCGACCAGACCTGGGATACCGGATTCAATCTGTCTTTTCAACTCAACTAACTCAGGTCTCATGGGGGGAGGCGGGGGATGTGTTTGACACAGTATTTACCTTGACACTATCTTACTTTATGGCGCTGTACGTATTGATCCCGTCATGTCAATATAGTCATAGACAGGCCGCCGTGTAGGACATAGCGGGATTGGGGGGGGGGTGTATTACATTGTCCTTAGCATTGGGTATTGTGTGTCTTCAGTCTGTCTTCATGATATAGAATGTCGGTAAGAATGTCTTATTTTAAATTACGTCCTGTACAAATCCAATTCAAAAATTCCCATTTTGTTTGTCACCCTGTATATAGGTGCACGCCAAACAACTGAAATATGTTGTACACAGGGCCAGATGGGACCTTTAATTTTAAGCCATATGAGATATGTGAGCCCTTTTTGAAGTCCGGATATTCTATAGTCTATGTCAGTGCAAAATATGGAGAGAGAAAAATTCGGGGGGGGGCTAAGTTATAGCTTGTTTAGCAAATAGGTAAATCCAGCACTGGTGTTATACTTGTAAACCGTAAACAAACAAACAAACAACTGAAGTACCCGGCGCATCATCATCTACAAGTACATACATAAATAGACACGTCTAAGAAACACAAACCAGCAAAGATTTTATGCACGCTTCTGACACCCGCTCACTTTGAACACAACCAACAAACCCACACAAACAGACCTACGCACCCAACCAACACACCTATAAACCAACAAACAAACCCAACACACCACCAACAAACCTATAGACCAACAAACAAACCCATCACACCACCAACAAACAAACCAAGCACACCACCAACAAACAAACCAAGCACACCACCAACAAACCTATAGACAAACAAACCAAGCACACCACCAACAAACAAACCAAGCACACCACCAACAAATCTATAGACCAACAAACAAACCAAGCACACCACCAACAAACAAACCAAGCACACCACCAACAAACAAACCAAGCACACCACCAACAAACAAACCAAGCACACCACCAACAAACAAACCAAGCACACCACCAACAAACCTATAGACCAACAAACAAACCAAGCACACCACCAACAAACAAACCAAGCACACCACCAACAAACCTATAGACCAACAAACAAACCAAGCACACCACCAACAAACAAACCAAGCACACCACCAACAAACCTATAGACCAACAAACAAACCCATCACACCACCAACAAACAAACCCAACACACCACCAACAAATAAACCCAACACACCACCAACAAACCTATAGACCAACAAACAAACCCATCACACCACCAACAAACAAACCCAACACACCACCAACAAACCTATAGACCAACAAACAAACCCATCACACCACCAACAAACAAACCCAACACACCACCAACAAACCTATAGACCAACAAACAAACCCATCACACCACCAACAAACAAACCCAACACACCACCAACAAACCTATAGACCAACAAACAAACCCATCACACCACCAACAAACTAACCAAGCACACCACCAACAAACATTACCGTTACACCGGTTATCCTGTTTAAATCCCAGAATGTTCACATCCACTTCCTGGGTCACGGACCGATCCTGTTGTAGACTGTCACAGATTCAACATCAATCTCAAGTATCTTACACTTGCCACCCCACTGTACAACTGCACACCAACTGATCCTCTCTCTCTCTCTCTCTCTCTCTCTCTCTCTCTCTCTCTCTCTCTCTCTCCACGGTCCGTCCAATCCACTTTAACCGATTGCCGACACGGCGTAGGTGCTGCGGTGCAAAGCCGACGATGAGAGAAGAATGAGAACGAAAAAAAAAGGGGGGGGGGAACCCGTGTAGGCAAGTGAACGTAAGCCTGGCTTAGTCGCCTCGCACACTTGTGCCAGGACCAACAGTTTCATTCCTGGTTCAGTCGATTTACACCCACACCCGCCCCGCCAACCCAAGGCTTGGGCTTACAGAGGCGGTCAGTTTGAAAAGTGCCATTACCGTCATTGTTTGGGTCAACATAGATAATATCTAATATTGGTCAGTGTAACTTGGGTATTGGTCAGTTCGGCATTAGCATTGGTCAGTTCGACATGGGTATTGGCATTGGTCAGTTCGACATGGGTATTGATCAGTTCGACATATGATGGGTATTGGTCAGTTCGACATGGGCATTGGCATTGGTCAGTTATACATGGGCATTGGTCAGTTAGACATGGGCATTGGTCAGTTAGACATGTGTATTGGTCAGTTAGACATAGGCATAGGTATTGGTCAGTTTAACATGAGCATTGGTCAGTTCGCGATCTTTAAATGTGAACCTACTAAATCTGAACATACCATTTGTCATTTTGTATATTTTCCCCTAGATTTCACTTCTTTCTTTGCGAAGGGAAATCACTTGGAAAAAAATCGGAATACTACTATTGTATTTTTGTTCAAATAATCTTTTAAAACGAAATTCTTATAGAGCGAAGAAATATTTCGGTCTCCTCAGTTTTTTGTTGTCACAATGTATTTTAAGTTTTGAAATTGTGTGCAATTGATGATGCCATGAATTGGTTTAGTTGCTTCTTATTTAACCACGTGTGCCTCGGACCAAGGGATTACCTTGTAGGATGATGTATCCATCACTGTAAGAAGTGTGTTCCCGTGGTTCTTGTACCTGTTACTAACGGCCAAAGCCCGAAATCGGCCACTTCGCGAAATGGTCGGCCAATTCGCGAAGTGGCCGGCCAATTCGCGAAGTGGCCAATGTTGCTGTAAATTAGCCGGCCAAAGCCCAAAATCCGGCCAGTTCGCGAAATGGCTAGGGTCGATTGGCCAAAGCCCGAAGAAAGAGGTCATGTGCAGATTTAAAGGTTGACTAATGAGAATAAGATTTAATACATTGATTGTTAAATACAAATAATACAAATCAGTTACAAAAGTTAAACTTAATAAGTATAGTAAACTATTTCTTTCTGTTATCACTTATTACAACAGGATGAACTTTTATGACATTTTGAATTACATAATCGTTTGTTATTCATACAATTGCAGCGATTTGTTGCACACTTAGTACTGCAATTGCATCGAGTGTAGCCTTGGCCACCAGTCAGTGATTGCGAAGACGCGACGGTTGGTAATTATTTCTCTAATGTGCCCACGGATTCTAGTATGAGCAGTTTCTCATATACAATGGAAAACTCGCTTCTGGAATACAGTTGTTTGAGAACACCATGTTCTGTTCCTAGCTTGTAGAGCCATCTTCAACGTTCATGACAACTGCAAGAACGCTTCTTGGATCATCGCGACCTTTTTCAACATCTGGTATACGAACGTGGACGTTATCCCCAACTGTCACTGGTGGGAATTTTGCATCTGAATTTCTAAGCATCTTCGCAGCTTGACCTTGAAAACTGTTGTGAGCTGCTGTCCTCTTCTTCCTGATTTCTTGTTTATTATGACATAGCCTGCAAGTTATTTTACCTCTGCTTTCTTCGTATCATTCACAGCAAATTCCAAAATTTGCATGCAGATCTCTGCCGCAGGATTTTTTTTTAAAATGGGCCGAACTACACTTAACACACTATACACACCTTTATCGCATGTTTATAGTCAGGCAACCGGTCTGAGCTTTCCGATGGTTCCATCACCAGCACGGCAGCATCTCCATTTCTAGAGGCAGTCTCTGCATTTATACTATCTCTATTTCTTTTTTGGACGTTGATAAGGTCTTCCTCCGTAGCTACATTATCGATCACCTCTCTGGGCAAATTAGGGGTACTCAGCCCAAATTAAGGGTACTCAGCCCAAATTAGGGGTACTCAGCCCAAATTAGGGGTACTCAGCCCAAATTAGGGGTACTCAGCCCAAATTAGGGGTACTCAGCCCAAATTAGTGGTACTCTGCCCAAATTAGTGGTACTCAGCCCAAATTAGGGGTACTCAGCCCAAATTTGGGGTACTCAGCCCAAATTAGGGGTACTCAGCCCAAATTAGGGGTACTCAGCCCAAATTAGGGGTACTCAGCCCAAATTAGGGGTACTCAGCCCAAATTAGGGGTACTCAGCCCAAATTAGTGGTAGTCAGCCCAAATTAGGGGTACTCAGCCCAAATTAGGGGTACTCAGCCCAAATTAGGGGTACTCAGCCCAAATTAGGGGTACTCAGCCCAAATTTTACTTTGCAGCCAAACATGACCTCATATGGCGACTGCTGAATGCCTTGGTGAAAATAACGGGTTTTTCATGAATTGAAACAAAATCTGAGACTTTCAGCACAATGTCTTGATTCATTCGTCCGCAAACATGTCATCATCGTTCACTGAACATCTTGGGTGGCACGTTCGACGGAACCTTGGCTTTGACTAAAACGCCTCGGTTTTCCGTGTGCCAGTTTTGTTTCAGGCCACATGTACTCACAATGAAACCACTGTGTCAGGATAATAAGAACTAGTCCGAATGCCTGGACCTTCACTGAAAAGGACAGTCCTACTCGATAAAATCGTCACAGTGTGGCACCCTTTTTTCCTGCCATGTACGCACCAACACACCAGAAGCGACAGATGTGCCGCTAACCGGGCAGTCTTCCATTACCACATCGGGCTTTGGCCAAGGATACCCAGCCACTTCGCGCAAATTTGCCGGCCACAGCCCGAAATACAATTGTTTAGTTGAATGTACTTCGGGCTTTGACCAGGCTTGTCGGCCAAAGCGCGAATTGGCCAAGTGGCCGAACTTCGGGCTTTGGCCGTAACATACCCATTGCATCGCTCACCTCCCAGTAGTCCAGCACATAGAGTTCCATGTTCCCTCATTAAACTTGGAATGTAATCCAGCGAACTAAATGTGGGTGAGACTGCAATCAGGCTTATAGTTATAGATAAGTAGATCGGTAACATGCTAAATGATTCGCCACGCCCACTCTCTCCTTTCCTATATAAGCTCTTACAACTTGCTTCCTCCGATTGCTCTCTCTGGCTCTGGATTTCCCCGCAGCTAAGTTTTAATTTCATCTTATTAGTTTGACTTGTCTTTGTTCTATGTGTTCGTTGACGAAGGCTCTTTGCCGAAACGTTCGTTGTTTTGTGACGTCTTGTCAGGCTCATACATAAACCTGTTTGCATGTTATCCATCTACGTATTTAATCCACAAATGTCCTTTCTTTTCCCCTCTCCATCTTTTTGTATTTCTTGTCATAATCACTCGCCGACCTCACCGAGAATAAAACAAATGCGTTTCCTTGTCCCTGGAGATCCAATTAAGGCGTACAATAAACAGGAAACCACTAAGGGCAACTGTGACGTCACGGGTGTTATGGTGGAGCCTCGCGGGTGTCCAGGAATGGTTTTTTTTTAGTTTTTTTTTAAAGTGTCATTTCGTGCGGTTGTTTTTTTGGCATCTCGTGAGGTTATTTGTGTCATCATTTATTATCTTAGTCTTTTGGGCCTGAAGTCACGTGCCATGACGGCCACAGAACATGTATAATAAGGAGCTTCAGAGTCTTATAAAATTGGTTCACCGACAAAACGGCCCGGGACTAAACGGCCCTGGACTAATAGATGTTAATGGAATAAAAATACACTTAAATATTAATTTTTATATTATTAGTATTAGTAGTATTTTTACTCACCCATTCATTGTCAGTTTTAGTTCACAAAAAACAATAATAATAATAACATTACAAAAAACAATTTAATAACAGTTACTCTATATGGTAGCAAGTCACAATTGTCTGTTTAGAAGAAATAATATAATAACATCACAAGAAATAATTGTACAATTTGACCACTTACTTAAAGGTGAACAAGTTGAACAAAGGTTAAAATGCAAAAAAATGTTGTTGTTTTTTTAATGTAAACAATTTGTCTAGGGCCGCTTTGGCCGGGGAAGTTTTGACGGGTCACCATAAATTATTTAGATGCAGTTCTGTTGGTGTCTCAGGTCCCAATCATCCACACCCTTCCGGCCCCAGGTAGACTGTTTATTCAACGTCAAGGGAAACATGAGCCCAGAGTGAAGCTAATCTTTTGAACATCTTTAATTTGACCTTGACCTCATGTTGTCTTCTCTTTCAGAGCAGAAGTTTGAATGTTCTCACTGCAACAACAGGTTTGGATCAGAGCGAATCCTCAGGGACCACATGCGACACCATGGTCAGTCTAAGTCCTAAGTGGTATCTTGTTCTCTCGCCTTACTCGTTTACTCTCGTTCTCTCTCTCTCAAACTCTCTCCCTCTATATCACTCTCTGTCTCTCTTTCTCTTTCTCTCTGTTCCTTCTCCTTTCCCAGCCATCTGTTTCTGTTCCCCTTCCTTTCCCTACAACTAGAAATTAGGAAAACACAATAAATGTGGCCTGTTTAATTCCTTTATCCCTCTGTCCTCCATCTCCTTTGCTCACTACACCCAGTCACCCCCTGTTTTAAACAGATGTTAGTGTCCTGTGTACTTCATCATATTCATTCGCATTTTAAAGAATGTTTTTCATTTTTTAAAAAGATGACAGGGGAAAAAATCCTTCGATTTGGCGCCTTGGAAAAAGAACCTGTAATACGTGTATCTGATACTTGCTTCTGATAAAGATTATGTCACATGCCCCCCTCCCCCGCCCTCCAACAACAGCAAAGTTTTTTTTTACCATCTGCCAATTAATGTGACACTTTTTCTTACATTCGTCTTTTCAAATTACAACATCACGGGGAAGCAACTACCGCTTAGCTCTGCTACTAAAATATATTTGGGTGCTCTCCCTTTATGATGGGTTTTAATGGGACTTTTTTTTTCTCTCTCAATTTTTCTGTTTTAAAGTAAACCTAGACTTACGTTGAATAATTATTTTTTTTAACATGCCCTTGACATTTTCTTTCTTTATATTAAAACAAAATGATTGTGTATTTGTAATCAATCTGTGTACGTCTGCTCTCTCAGTGAATCATTACAAGTGTCCTCTCTGTGACATGACATGTCACTCGCCGTCTGCTGTCAGGGATCACGTCAGGTACCGGCACTCGGACGAGAGAAGTTTCCAGTGCGAACAGTGTGACTTCAAGTGAGTCGTCCACTTCTTACATTTATGACATGAAACTCGTGCGATATTTGTGACTTCTCAATCTGACAGTGCAACTCACTTGTCATCATGTGACATTCAATCTTGTGACAAGACATTTAACTGGATGATTTGGGGAGTCTTTTTAAGAGCACCTGTTTTGAACAATTTTTCACCAGTAATTAAAAAAATTACTCTGCTAAAGTAACATTCTTGACACGGACACATCGTGAATGGCCATAGTGGTCAACTGTGACATGATGATGTATGTGTTGAGAAGATAGCCAGCTGTTTTGTTTTACTGGGGACCAAGTATTCAAACTTGACCTTTGGTCTAGCTGACATGTGTTGATTGGTCAGACAGCACTTCTGAGAGAGATATTCAATAAGATGGCTCTCCCTGAGGCTGGGGTTGTTTTAAGATGTTGTTTGGGTGATGCAATCTTAAGATGTTTTTGTTTGGGTAATTCAATGTGTAACTGGAAGACAAATGTGTGAAGAAAATCAGCATGTGTGACAGATAACTGATTCATAGGTGCATATTTTGTTTTGGACATTGTTTGACAAGACTTGACAGAGCAGGGATATATGTGAGCTGCCGGGCGTACATGTCTAACCTGTCATGACCTTGGGGTGTCCACTTTAACTTTTAATTAGGGGTCTACCGATATGTATTTTTGCCGATACCGATATTACCGATATTTTTTTGCCGATATGAGTATTTGTTAGGACAAAAACCCGCGGTCATATTTGATGACCTCATTCTTAAATTTATCACTCGTAATTATTTATCTTTCATATTAGGGGACTACCGATATGCATTTTTGCCGATATTACCTATATAGTTTTCCGATATGAGTGCCGATATGAGTATTTGTTAGGACAAAAACCAGCGGTCATATTTGATGACGTCATTCTTAAATTTATCACTCGTAATTATTTATCTTTCATATTAGGGGACTGCCGATATGAATTTTTGCCGATATTACCTATATAGTTTGCCGATATGAGTATTTGTTAGGACAAAAACCAGCGGTCTTATTTGATGACGTCATTCTTAAATTTATCACTCGTAATTATTTATATTTTATAATTTAGGGGTCTACCTATATGCATTTTTGCCGATATTACCGATATTTTTTTCCGATATGAGTATTTGTTAGGACAAAAAACAAACAGCGGTCATATTTGATGACGTCATACTTAAATTTATCACTCGTAACTATTTATAATTTAGGAGTCTACACTCTACCGATATCCAGTTATGCCGATATTACCGATTTATTTATTTATTTTCCGAAACGAAGTTTCTGATGTGTTTACAAGTTCCAGATCATGACCTACATAGGACTCATGACAAAACGAACCGTCCTTTATGAAAATGTACAAGCAAAATTAGGTACTCCTTTTGAAACTTCAACTTTTGACTCATGATTATTAATTCTAACCAATAGTTTAATGGCTTTTGCACACGGCCACCTTTTATGAATGAAACAATGAGAACAAAGCAATAGTAATAGAGTGAAATGAGGTTGAAGGATGAATGGTTGCTAATGACAACAAGTCTGCACACGGTAAATTTTGTTATTCCATAGGAAACGAAATGTTTTAGACATCTGCGATTCTGCGTGCATCTTTGCTATTAGAGCAATTACGTGAACATAATGTTTACATGTTATCCATTTATTAGAGCAATTACGGTATACTTGACATCGGCACTATTTACACAGTATTTCCGAGCATACGAAAATCGGCCGATACCTAAAAAATATCATAGCACATGGCACACTGTATCGTGGCTGTAGATATTAATACTAGGACTCTTGGCTATTTCAATACCGGTATCGGGATCTATATATTAATTTGTCGAGATATTGTAAATGTAAATGATAGTTGTTTTTTTGTTGTTTTTTTTGTCAAAATATCACGTATTATGAAATATCGGTGACGTCAATATCGGGACCTTTGCATGCTACCGATGCCGATATCCTGATATCGGTGCCGATATATCAGCTGGCCGATATATTGGTAGACCCCTACTTTTAATTCTCTGCTCCCCCCCCCCATGTTGTCAGCTTCCACCGTTGTCTACTCTGTTAAAGTCTCTTGTGGACAGAACCTTATAATTGATCTACTCGACTCACTGACATTTCTTTGCCTCTCTGCCATTGATTGACCAGAGCCAAGACCCAAACAGATCTCCGTCGTCACGCCGTGACTCACTTAGAGAAGGGGAAACTGTGCTGTAACAGGGAAGGCTGTGACAAGTCCTTCCAGCTGCGTGCTCACCTTTTTGAACACTACCTGTCAGACCACAAGGCACGTACATGTCTGCCATAAGATAAGCTCCTGTATTATTCATTAAGATAAGCTCCTGTATTATTCATTAAGATTATCCAATATTTGGAACAATAAGACAGTAATACACCAGAATGGCCCCAATAGTTTAGCACACCTGCTCCATATCAAAACCAAAAAATTGAAGTCTTCATACTCCAGGATTGCTTTAAGTGTAGTAGTGGTCCATTGTGGTTGATGGTAACCTGTGGGACCCACTTGTTTTCATCAGATGGTATAATGTACACAGAATAATATGATTAATTGAATTCAATGTTCAAGTCTGGAATTTCTTTTCTTAAATTCATCAATTTATTGGTTTAATGTCAGCCAGTTTACTGTGTAATTATTGTGTGGACACTGTCAATAATCTGTTTGCTTCTTCTCTCATCAGTCCAACCAACAGTACGAGTGTCATATATGCACCAAACGGTTCATACGAGGGACTCTACTCACCAGCCACCTTATGGAGAACCACAACTACAAATGGCCGTCTGGACATAAACGGTTTAGGTTGGTTACAGTTGTTCTTAGGGTGGCCATTCCATTTAGGGTCTAGCTGTTAAGTTACCGTATATACTCGTTCTATAGCCCGTTCGTTCATCAGCCGACACACACACTCCCTCTTTTGGAAAAGAATAGTATTAAAAGTGTGTAACCCGCTCGTAAGCCGACCCCAAAAAAATAATAGGAGGGCGTAAACAAAATGGTACACATTTTTATAAAACTACAAGCTAAATATAAAATCGGTCATTATGATTGTTTACTTTTGTTTAGGTTGAAGAACAAAGAGATTTGAATAACAGAGAAGATGGATGTCATTTTTATAGTATTTGCTAGAGGGCTTTTTATTGTATTAAAATCTTGTAGAGTGTAGACAAGGACCTACAATAACAACACCGATATTCAATGTACATGCAGAAATCACCTATGACCTATGAGCCGCTCATAAGCGGACACCCCAACCTTTTCCCCTAGATTTTGTCCAAAGAAGTCGGCTTTAGAGCGAGTATATACGGTAGGAAGATTTTAAGACATTCATCAAGGGGAGGTTATTGAAAAAAATGTGAAAGTAATTGCCAAGGTATTGTGATTCCCCGATATATCGCTCCATGAACCTGCAAAAATACTAATTACATTTTTAAGCTGACTCTTTTCTGCTGCCATCTTGCAGGGTAGCAATAATATTTCCCAATACACATGGCAGACGGCAGACTTTTTAAGTGTTTTCTACTTTTCCAGGTATGCACTCAACGACGATGGCATCAAACGTTTGCAGACCATCCGCTACGAGAGCATCGAGGTCAGTCAGCAAGTGCTTGGTAAGAGACTGTCTGCTCCAGGAATGCAGGCTGCTCGAGATCTCACTGATTCAGGGGAGGCTAGAGCATCAGAGACCGGCGATAGGATTCCAACTAAGGCCATCGGCTTAGATATTCACCAAGATACCAACGGGCAACTGGGAGACACGGAATCTTTTACTGAAAAGCTGAACGCTGCCAGGGGTGCCAAGAAGCAGAATAAAAATGGCAGGGCAAAACGAAATTCTGGAGGCAGACAATTTGAGGAGGAAGTTGGGACAAAAAAACGATCGAGGAGTATGAAGAAGGATGGCAGTACAGGGAATCCCCCAAAAAGAAAGAAAAAGTCAAATGACTCGGTAGATCCAATGAATTTTGAGGAATTAGTTGTTCCCTCGTGTGTCTCACCTCTGTCAGAAGCAACAAACTCTGTCCACCAAGAATTCAGCGAGGGAAGCCATTCTTCCCTGTCCACTAACCCTCTTACTTCAAGCCAGACTTTAAACCATTCACTGTTCACATACACGAGCCCCACTTCTGTCTCCCAACCAGGGACTTCTCAGATGTGTGTCACTGACCCCTCCAAGATGACATTTGAAGTCATCCATGCGTCAGACACCCACACTTGTCTGGATGGACACCCTGGAAGTTTGAGTGTTTCACACTCCGAGGTCGCGCCAGACGCACACACCACAGTTTACACCACCCTGGACTCGGTGGTGCTGCCTGCGCACTATTTCAGTTTTGAGACAAGTCCAGTGAAGCAGGAGTCCCACATGGGGTCTGCCTCTGTTTTCAATGCAGACGGGAATTCAAATCAACAGCAGGGCTTCTCAAAATTTCAAATCGGCTCCTCTTGTCTTGAGCCGTATAGCTACAATGTTGTGGCCCATGCTGTGTCCTCAGAACTAGACATGAAGACCCCTGAGAAATTATTTCATGCGTTTTGGAGCCCTGTTAAGAAAGAAGAAGACGCCTCGGCAGGACAGCCTGAACAACCAGGGTTGTCGCAACAGCTCTTTGATCCCAGACCCAACACAGGACAGCCTGAACAACCAGGGTTGTCACAACAGCTCTTTGATCCCAGACCCAATAGTTTATGTTTAGATCAACCTGGGTTGTCGTCCTCCAACCCTGGCAACCAGCTCCTGTACACAAACACTAACATTCCAGTTCCTGGCTCCACTGACTTTGTTGTCTCTATGCCATCATTTCAAACCAAACAAGAGTGGACTGAGCTGACCGGCGTCAGCACCGTGTCCACCTCCAGTGGTCAGCCTCTGTATATCATTGACCCACAAAACCACAACAGTGACCAGTGTTCAGGTTTAACATATGATGGCCTCGACGGTGACCCCGTTGATAACCGAGGCAGCCCGGTCTCGGAGCTGTACAACCTTCAAATGTTGGGAGACGTGGCCCTCAATGTCCAGGGGGGCACCAGAGAAGGGAATGACAGCGTGAGGCACGTCCCGACTTAACCTGCTGACAGATATTTCCCTTGATGTCATGTGATGTTTTGTCACACAGCTTTGAGACACATGACATTTGACCTGAGCTGTCACACAGCTGTGAGACACATGTCATTTAACTTGCATTTTCACCCAGCTGTGAGACACATGTCATTTGCCCTGTATTGTCGCCCAGCTGTGAGACACATATCATATGACATGAGCTGTCACACAGCTGTGAGACACATGTCATTTGGCCTGAGCTGTCACACAGCTGTGAGACACATGCCGTATGACCTGCCCCGTCACAGCTGTGAGACACATGTCATATGACCCGAGTTATGACACAGCTGTGAGACTCATGTCATATAAACTGAGCTGTCACACAGCTGTGAGACATGCTTGAAAAGATAACCTCATTACTTGGTCTTGTATTGTTCTAACCCTTTCAAAACAAAGGACTGCAATCTCAAGTATGGAGTTTTGATTGCAATGTTAATTATGGAGTCTTTTTTTATACATATTTATTATTTACTTGACATGTTTTATTGACATGAACCAAAACACAAAACATTTCATTTTTTACAATTTTTTTATTGTCCACAAGGCAAGAATTTAGCTTGTTTGTTGACTTGTTTCTTATAATTATAATAATAAAATCTATGTCAATTTAATCTTATGTGTTGGCTGCTGTCCTTTGATAAAATACAAGCTAGTGACGTAAGGCTGGGAATGGGGGTGAGAACTTGGTGTGGCTTTGAGTGAAGATTTACGTTAGAAGATGCTGGGTACAAATGAAGGCTCTCTTTTTTTATTTATTTATTAATTGTGGAAAGTCTTTGATCAACTACCCTGACCTGACAAGTGATCCACATTCTCAAACATCTAAAAGGCTGACGGAAAGTCTGAAATCTGTTAGAAACCGTCCAATTTTCATGACTCCGAGCTTCAGCCAAAAGACTAGTCAAGATTGGTCTTTACATGGCGACCACATGTGATGTGTAGATTTTGACCATCCCGTCCACCTGTGTTAGGGCCACTTGACCCTTGTGGCCAGCATAGATGCCGCAAGGTTTGACCAGACCTTGGTCCGCAGTGAGAATTTTTCTCATGACGTTTCCCGAGTCATCCAGCAAGACGACGGAGTTAGTGTCCCTGTCGGCCAGCAAGGTGAGTCCAGACTCGTGAACTGTGACCCCCAGGGGACACTCCAATGGCACGCTGCTGCTGGACTTCAAGGTGAAGGCCACGTGGCCGGACTGGTCCAAGCGGAAGAGAATTTTCTTCCCGCTGTCCGAAACGATGATGTCGTGCTGTCCGGTGGTCGATGCGCTGCCAGGTTTGGCCGCGCCCCCGGGAGGGGATGAGGTCCGTGGCACGTCGTTGATGTTTGAATACGCCACCGCGGGGGTCAAGTACATCGGCCTGGCTATGGCCGCCCGGTCCGCCTTCTGTGAGAAGATGTTTCTAATGGTCTCCCCTCTCTCCGTGAGAATGTCGATGCAGTCACACTGATTGGTCGCCGCCACCATGACCCCGCCCCCAAGTGACGCCAGGAACGAGTAGAACTTCCTCACGCGGACCGAGTTCAGGATCCGGACGGTGCCGAACAGAGAAAGGAAGTAGATGACCTTCTTGTTCATGACGGACACGGCGGCCTTGCTGTGGGACACGACGACCACACGGCTGGGGACCGCCTCGATCAGCACGCGGGTCAGCAGCTTGCCGAACGGGTTGAACTTCTTGACGCACTTGTTGTCCCTGTCCGTCGTGATGACGTCACCGTTCACGAGCAACACGATGTCCGTCAGCAGCGGGTCCACCACGTCATCGCGCGTGCCGCCATGGAAGCTGGTCATCAGGGTCAAGGACAGGTCCACTTGACCTCCCCTCGCCGGGGAAGGTTCTTCCTCCGCGTGCTTCTCCACCCGCAGGGTCCCCAAGGGTGACGACTGCAGCGTCTGGATGCAATGTTCGTCCTTGACGAATGTGACCCCGGTGACCTCCCTGTCCTCGCGCTGACCCTCCATCCTCTTCCTGTCGGCCTCCACGTGGCACGCCAAGGTCGGCAACAGCGGCAGCAGCTCGCCTTCGCTTTTGACGCTAAACGAGAAGTTGAGGACGTCGAGTTGTCTGTTACATGCTCGCGCCAGATTGCGCGCGTCTACCTCGCGCTCCGCGGCGCCTTGTTTGATGCTGTCTATCATCCGATTGGCTTCGTCTGTCAAGAGTTTTTCCTTGGCGAGAATAGAGTTCACCAGCTGCGTCCTTGTTGTTTTTATATCGAACAGCAACTTTGTGCGCACTGCCTCTATCTCGGCCAACTTCCTTGCCTGGTCCTCCTGCACCTTTTGGCACTGAACAAGATTTGCGGTGATGATGCTGTAGATGTTGTCCAGCGCGTCTTTCTTAGAATCCACGGCTTCTTGAATTCCAACTAGGTTCTTGCACCGTTTGTGGAAAGACGCCACGCACCTATCGCATGCCAGTTGGTCGCATTTTGTACAGAACTTGTCTGCCAGGTTGTCGACGTGCATGCTACAAGGAAACACGACGGGCGGTTGGGGCAAAGATGGCCGCCTGGGGCCGTCATCCAAGTCGGAACTGACGTCATCGTCGTCGTAATCCGGCGTGACGCTCTCGCGTCGAATTTCTGATGCCGGAAGTTCTGCCAGGCGGCGCTGCAGGGCTTCGTGGGCGGCCTCGTTTTCGACGATTTTCTCGAAAGAATGCCAAGGTCGTGCTTGGACGGACCTGCGGTTGTCTTTGTCCACCACGCAGAGCGGGCAGAAAAACTTGTCACGTGACTTTTCGCTACATTCATTCCTGAGACACGGCAGACAGAAGACATGCAGACAGGGCAGGAGGTGTGGGTTGTTGAGTGCCTGGTTACATATACTGCACGTTAAACTTGTGCTGTCTGCTTCTGACGTCATTTACTGGCATCAAGTCCTTCTGATGTCCTTCAGGATATCAGACACCATAGATTTAAATTTAATCAACTAAGCGCGTGATTTTAGTGGATAAGATCGCCTTGTTTCTTGTAGGTCCCCGCGACTGAAGGCCTTCAGAGTTGATGCCATCAGTTGTAGTTAGTGTCAGCTCATGTAAAATCCTGGGGAGACTGTAGTTGGTTTACCACACGGAAACGTTCTGTGGAAATAGAGGAGAACCGCACGAGTTAATGGAATGTTAAGCTAACAAGTATGTGTTATACGCCTGGGTGTGTTAGCTTGTTATTGGTTGAGTACAGGGTAGGACAGCATAATTGTAGTTGGGGTACCTAATTAAACTATGGCAGGTCGTGGTGTGATAGATTGATGTGGGATAGGGGTGCGGGGGTTAACGCCTGATGTGTTGAGATCCATTATCTTGTAGTCTTATTTCTTTGGCGTGACACGCCCAAACACTCCAGGGGATTAGATCTTAAATAAGTGGTTCCCGATCTGTGCTCCATGTCCACTTCTTAAGGGATCCTCGATTGCTCCGTGTGATAAAAAAAATATTTCCCATAACATTACAAAACTTGATATTGTAAGTCATATAGCAGGCCTCAAGGGATCCCCCATTAAAAATAAATTCTAAACAGAGGCTAAGTCTAAAAAATTTGAGAAACGCTACGTGAAGTAAAGACATTATGGGCTGTTATAACTGATTGAATGTAATCCTCAATAGTGAATTGTTCTTTGATTCCAATCTGACACGGAAGAATGAACAGGAAAGGGGTGGGGGCGGGCCTAATGGTAATTACTGTTCTATAAAGCTGTAGTCCCAGGCCTTAGGGGTTTACATCGATCTGATTACTAATTATAGAATTCTGAGTAGAGGAGCCACCAGTACCTGCCCTGCCCCCCCCTCCCCTACCCAAACTGATGATATCTGACTTCTGACGCTAACTGCATTATTGATCAAAGTACTTTTTTTTTGTGTCAAGTCTTTTGATACGGGGAGGTAATAGGGCGCTTAAGGCAGACAACTCAAATTTAATTATCATGAATTGTAACTTACTTACAGTTTGGTCAAATACTTATGGTGTGGTGATCGTTCATAGTTTGAAATTTTCAAAAAATTTATAAGAAGAAAAAATAATAAATTCATTTATTTAAAATTATGTCCTTTTACTGGAAAGGCGTCCCAAGGACAGGTTTATAACAGTTTATTACACTCCTTGAATCATGGACGTAGGAAGAAGGGGCATCCGCCTTGTGTGGTGCTTTTTCCTGTGCACGGTGGGTGGCGGCGGATTATTTTTTTAAAAACTAAACGCCGAATTTGTATTTTTAAAATTTGAGAACGAAAAATTTCTCGTCTTGCGGACGAATCATTATTAACGTGACTGCTTATTATCACAAGAATGTATGAACTGGAAATGACTCCATTGTTACGTATGTTGTTTTGATGGTTGAATAGACATTTCTTTTAACTCGTTATTATTGTATATTTTTAGCAAACGTCCAAATACAACAACGCGTTAATTAACACAAATACTTTTATTAACGTTTGACTCAAAATAATTCATTAAAAACAGTTGACATGGGTACATAGGGGGCGCCATGAGCAAAATATTGGGTGGGCCATGGCCCACCTGGCCCACCCTGTGGCGCCCCCCATGCATGAGTATAATTCATACTTTTTTAAAACGACAATTTAGTTCGGAGTATTGTCTAATTAATTTAGAAACATCTGAGTTTTTGCTTGACTTCATACTCAATTACTCTAGTTTTTGTTTGTCCGTCGTGATTAACGACGACCATTCTCATCACATTAGCCATGTGTGTCGGTTGGTGATTTGTTTCCCGAAAGATGTGTCCCCATGTCGGACTGGAGCTGGTTGGGATGCCATCTGGAGGATTTCGAGCACGATCCTTCCTGGCATGTCGTCTGGAGTTGGCCGGATAATTGTATACAATATACTATTTCAAAAAGGATATAAGGACTAATCTTTTGAATTCTTTTGTTTTTAAAAATTCATTTTTCTGAACATTTCTCTGCAGTTCCGTAAAATGAATTTTACGCACCTCAATTTTTTTAAAACTCTGTGCTGGTGCACGGAATAACAATGTGTTCGTCCGTCCCAGGTCACTGACATACACGACTCATTATTTGTAAACAACATTAACCTACGCTGGCCAAGGTACTCACTGCACCTTTATTAGTGTATACTCACGTATAAGAGTTAAATTCCCTCGATGTTTCGTCTCAGACTGCATTCACTTTGTCCACCAGTCTGCCGACATGTCAGTAGAATCACTCCATTTGTCTGAACTCTCTCATGACATCGCAGCTAAAAGTTACTACAGCGTTTAGCTAATCCCATTCACGTCTGCTACTGCACGGACCCAGGAACATATCCGGTCACGACTTGATTCATGTTTATTTTTTGGTATGTACCCGCCCCCCCCCCTTCTGTGGACACAGTCTCATATTGGTACCTAATACACGACATGGGCGTCACCCAACTTAGTACGATGGGCCATCATCGATATGTAGGCCTATAAATAGACCGTGTACTCTCAAGATAATAGGAAGCTTATAATAGTACACTGGTGTTTAATTATTTGTTCCGGAGGTTTAACGTTTAGAAATGTATTTAATTTTTGTATCGTTGCATCGTGTTCAACTTTTTGTTAATGATTTAAACACACTCTCTAAAAATTAGATTCACTTGGATTTCTGCTCTAATTTAAGTGGCAGACAACATTTTTCATGAGCTGTTTTATTGTCTTTACGACTGGATTAGTAATTCGCGATGAATTTATCCAGTATGCTTCACAATTTGTTAATGACAGTATTATCAGGTTCCCGGAAATGGCTCCCCTCTGGTATATTATGAAAACCATTTTCAGAATTAAGTAAAATATGACGATTGTCAGAATTGTGTTTCCTTTTTGACAATTAGAGACATTATCATATAGGCTACATATACATACATACATACATATATATATATATATTATGAAAGGGAAATAAATTAATAACGCTTACAAGTATTAATTATAATGTTGGTATGCAAAATCATATTGTTAGGTTAGAGCGATAAATAAGACAAAGGAAATTGCAAAATTAATGAAGGGATGGTGTTAATCGCTAATTAACATTTTGAAATGAAAATGACTATTTTGACCCCCATCCCCATTGTTTTACAACAGCCTACGCCCACGTCAGCTCGCAGCTGAGAGCCTACGCCCACGTCAGCTCGCAGCTGAAACATTGTGCACGGTAAGTTGATCGAATAAATCAGGCGGGCAATGCCACAGTTCAGATCGAAGGTTTGATCGATAAGCCGTGGTTATTGAATGGTTCGATTCGTTGACGACTTTGTGGCTGTGCCCCGCGTGTTGTGGCTGTGCCCCGCGTGTTGTGGCTGTGCCCCGCGTGTTGTGGCATGCTGCCTCCTGTCAATCCTGTGTTCCCTTGTTACTTCCGTGACGCTGGTCTCCAAACAAGGGCGTCCTAATTATTTATTTTAAAAATATATCACTCGTTAATTACTGGGTTACGAAAATAAGTGGCTCTTATTAGGAGCTTTCGTAAAGCAGTAATTAACTAGTGATATAATAATTGTGTTTATTATTTATTCAAATTTGCTTTGTTTGTAATGGAATCTTCAACATAAATTTTCATCCAATTACTAGCGTCATTAGAGCTCATATTTACGCAGCTTGGCGTGCATAAAAAACAAAACAAAAAACTAGCAGGGGAGAAAATGCACCATTCAGTGCGCGGTAACACCTGGGGTGACCCACACAAAACAAATTATGAAACACTTTGATTAAATTTCAAAATAAGCGGGCAGACGTTTGGAAGTAAGTAAACTATAAACCAAAACAAAACTAATGTTCTTTACGATATTTAACTTTGTGCTTAGCTTGCGGGCCTGAGATAATTGTTTTATTATTTAGGTTCCTATATATTTGTTGTGGCGGTTCACTATGTTTCTGTGAACTGAAGAGGATTTTTTACCGGTCACAATGACTTATTATAATTGCTCAGCGAGGACATCAGAAACTTACTGTTGGAAGAGAGGAGCTCATTGTCACAATTGTAACAGCGTCGTAGCATCGCCTGTAACATCACATAGTTTGTTACAGTTAACGTCCCTTATTGCCACGGGCAAGAATGAGCAGCGGTAAAAGCAAAGAGAACGGTGCGCTGCATAAATGGTATTTTTGGCTGCTATATTTCTTTTTTTTCTATATTAATTTTTAAAATAGACAAATAAACCTAACCCAGACCCTAAAACTACAACCTTAATTACTTACGTTTATGGATAAAATACTTGCACTTATTCCTTTTTCAAATGAAAAAAAATACATTTCATTCCCGGAAGTACGCCTCGCTCTGCCATAACAACAATGAACAATGAGCGCACCGTTCTCTTTGCTTTAGCCATGAGCAGCTGTCCTTATAGTATAGGTTTCCAACTGTCGTTGTGCAGCTGTCCCATGCGGTAAACGAGCCAACAGAACAGCAGTGATGACACTGCCAACATTCTTGTCGTGAGGCAGAACTCATTAAATAATGGCCGCTACTTGTCATTTTTATTTTAGTTTTAGTTTCTAGACCTCTCTCCTAGGGTTGCCAGATGTCCGGTTTTGTACCGGACTCTCCGTTATTATCATTATTTGTCCAGTGGGAAAATGGAAGCAATACCCAGTGGCGTCACTAGGTGGGCGAGGGGGGCGGGCCGCCCCGGGTGACACCAATAAGGGGGTGACACCCGAGCTTAAAATTTTACTGTGCACGATTTTTATGTCAGAAAAAAAATAAGACACATTTTTTCATCTAGAAAGAAATTAAGAAATACAATGAAATACGTTAAACGCGAAAACTTTTATTTACAAAATATCAGTTAACTTGCAATAATAAAACAGTCCCAACACACAAAAAACATTAAAATAAATTAGGAAAAAAAGAAAAGAAACAGTCGCGGCAGAGAGATCTTTAAAAAAGGCTGGACATGAAAGAGGCAGTGTCTTATGTTTTAAAAGATTATATAAAGCCATGTTGGCTGGGACACACCAACAGCATGGACGAATCCCACCTCACGACTCCCTCCACCACAGTAGGGTGGGGGGAATACGATTTTTAATCACCCCGCACCCCCCCAAAAAAAAATTATAATAAAAAAATTTTTAAAAAGGATGGGTTTTCTTTGTTGGTGTTTTTCTAGAGGAAAATTATGAATTCAATATCTTTGTGTTAATATTTCGTTATTAATATACATTTATTAAAGGCGTGAAAGCATATATATCTTTATGTACAGGTAGTTCTCCGGTTACGATGGTCCCATCCCGACTTACGCTGTTTCGTGGTTACGAACGTGCCTGCTTAAAAAATATTACGAGTTATTCCGTATTTTTTTTTAAATACTTTTTTAAAACTTTTTTTTCATGGGGTAACGAATTGTGTTCTCTTTTTGAAATCCAAAATTTATTGAAAAATATGTATTATTATTATTTCAACCTACAAATTTCGTTTGCGAATTTTATTCATAGCGAAGTTTTCAAACAAGTCAGTAAAGCAAAGTAAGCTTGCAAGTTTCTTTTCAAAGCTCATTAGAGCATACTCAGTCTTTGTTGTCCCATGCAACTTTTTACTCATTTTATATTCTTTTCAACTTTGAAAAGGATCGCTCTCAGTTGCAGTTTGATGTCATCATTGAAAGATAGACGCGAAGTGCGATGTGTACATTTGAAAAGGAATGTGTGAAATTTAAATCCTTCAAAAGCAGCAACATTTTTAGCTCTGTGCACGTGTTTTGAGTTTCGTATTGGGCTACTTCCTTTTCCTGGGTCTGGACAATAAATTTTTAAAGAGTTCTGAAAATTGGACTAATTCTGAAGGTAAGCAGTCTTCGAAATCGCTTGAATATTCTTCCATTAACTTGGCTGCTGCCCATGGGATAGCGAAATTGCTGAGCTCAGTTAGGTTTGAAAGAAAGCCAAATTTCTCATGGATGTCTGTATCCCCTAAGCGATGTTGTAGGGCTTAAGAAAGTTTGTCAATGATTACCAGAAATACCTCAACCTTGAATTTTTGTCTGACGCTTTCTTTTTTTCTTTTCTTTTTTAGCATTGAAGATTGTTTATACTCTTTTTTTTTACCACGGACTTGTCCTTTCATTTGTCTTCATAGTAATCAAATTAAGAATGCTGTCTTTTAACAAACTGAAATTTAAAGTAAAATAGCGACTTCCAGTTGTTCAAGTTCCTTTAGAAATCCTTCTGCTTCAAGTCGACAGTCACGTGGCTGATTTTAGTTTGTTGCTAATTCTTCCAGTGCTGCGATATTCTCATGGTATGAGTTATTAACAGACCTTACTGCATCATGTCAGGCTGACCATCTTGTGTCAGACAAGGCTTTGTTAATATGTATCAATTTCATGTGTTTTTGAAGTACCTGTCAACGATGAGTAGATGCAATACGTCGGGTATAAAGATTTTGCAGAAGACAAAAAAATCTGACTGCAACAGGACAACCTGCTGCACATTTCCCAACCAAATTAATAGAATTAGCTGTGCACGGCACATAATGAGCAGCACTGAATAGCCTGGTTTCCGTTATACTTCCTACTCATATTTGCCGCATTACTGTCCAAGGCATTTTCATGGATTCATACAAACATTTGCCTGCATCTTTATTATACACTATAATTTATAGTACGTTTGTGGAACCTTAAATTATTGGGGGCCCCTAGCTTTAGCCCGTTCAGCCCCCCCCCCATTTTTAATCCGCCATAGGGGGATAGGGTCACTCGTCTGTGACGATGTGTGACGAAGGGGAGGGGTGTGTTTTAAAAATATGTGACCTCACATCAAAAACGCGCAACTTAAAATAAAAGTTCCACTTAAATATTTGAGTGTTAACCATTTATTTAATTGCGTTTTCAATGGCTTCACGCGTGTTACGATATTAGAGTGCAGACTTAAACTAAATACATATTTAAATGACAAAAAATAATTTTGCAACATCCTAATTTTTATTGGCTTGGGGGGGGGTGTCAAGGCTTTGTGACGTCATATCGTAAAAGAATGGGTGGGGGTCTAAGTTTTTGTGACAAAGTAAGACGCTGGGGGAGGGTGGGGTAAAAATCGTCATTTATGGACGGCCCCTTCAGTCGTGAAGGGGTGACACCATGAGCTACCGCCCCGGGTGACACCAACCCGAGTGACGCCTCTGGCAATACCGGACATTTTACATTTAAATATTGTGCCATCGACAAAATTCGACACTAGTGTCCGGTATTTTTGAGACAGCCACCTGGCAACCCTACTCTCTCCAACGTAGTAATTTTCATTGTCTTAGTTCTCTTGCCTCTTTTTACAGCATGAGTTACAATTTTTTAAAAATAAAAATTCGAATCCCTTTCTAAAATATTTGATTTACCCTAGGGCTGAGGAAATTAACGATTTCTCGATTAATCGTTAAAAATTTTTAACGATTAAATATTTTTCAACGATTAATCGACCCACCACTTATAAATGAACTGGAATTCAAAACGTAAAATATTTCGGCCGATAAATATAATAAACTAATTTCCGGACGATTACACGAACATTTTGGTTTTACACTATTGACTGACGTCAATGTCCAAATTGTTGATAAAGGTTATTGTGTCCATTGAGAGAAATCGTTTGCCTACCATGCAATCAGGGGCGGATTAAGACTGCATGGGGCCCATGGCTGCAATTCAAACTGGGGCCCTATCCAGCCAGTGTACCTTTAGATAAAATGATTGCTAGCAGCTAATTTAAGACTGTAACTTGTAATTATTCAGCAAAATAGATTATATATGAAAAAAACCGAACACGGAGAAATAACTGTTTGCCGGTATCGTAAAATTGAGAGTAAAAGACAATTTAAAGAATACAATTACACTATTTTTTTTAATGCTACACCCCACCGGAGGATCGATCCCGTTACCTCTTGCAACAAAGGTCTTTATACTTCCAATGAGACGCAAAATTTGTCAATTTACGATATATAAATGATATTCTTTAATAATTTCTCTTTGTGAGCCTATGAAATCAGGTTTTTCCGATTATTATTTTAAGACTATTGTATAGGAATAGAGATCAGATTAATAATAATAGATACAATTTTATTAATTTGTTTAATTTGTCTAAATTTCAGCGATTCGTGTAAACATTTGTCCATTTTTATTATAAAATATACTAAATTTGGGGGCCCCTAAATCATCGTTGGCCCCTGGCTTTAGCCCGTTCAGCCCCCCCCCCTAATCCGCCATAGCATTTAATGTTCCCTCTAAGTCTAAGCTACATTGGTCCGTGTGCAAAGTTTTTTTAAAAAAACAACTCGTGTGCAAAGTTGCACAACGTCCATTTTTTTTGCACTATTTTACAAAATTTGCTGCGCGGTGATTCTAAACTTTTGCGTGGCGTCGGTCAAATATCTGCGCAGCCGCGCTGCTTAAAGGGAACATTGCTGCCATAGTTCTAACACTTCGCTTACATATCACATGCACACCAAACATTCGCTACAGTATCGTAAACTTCAGCTGAGACAATCTAAAGCTATGTGAACGATTGTTCAGCTCGGCTGGTTATATTGTCAATAAGACCCGCTCATCACTTGAACCAAATAATGTCAACTAGACGCCCCACGGCGTAGCATACGTCGTAGACTTGCTCATGGAGTGTGCAAAGAAAGTAGAGAAAGAACGGACACAAACTACAGCGCGAAGAAATCAAAACAACGCGAGAGAACGTCGGTTTGGGGGGGGGGACTGCCGACTAATTGTTTGTTTTTGAGACATTCGCACTGTGGTTATCTACCTGCCCACCACCCTTTACCACATTAGCTTGCCAACCATAAACTGATTTGCCGACCCTAGCGAGGGTCAGCCATGTTGGCAATAAAGGCGTAAAAGAACGGGCACAAACATACATTTTTTAAAAAAAATATTTAAAAAAACAATGATTTCGCTGGGGCTTGAACCCAGAACCTTCCCATATAAGGCGGACGTGATAACCAGTACATTACGAATCTCACGTTATTCTGTGAAGGAACAATGCAAGTGAACGTAAGGACCATTATTTGTATCGAAACATAGGTCGACCCCAGCGAGGGTCATTCGTCATGCTTATTTGCACATACTTGCGTGGTGTCTCGCATGGTCACACGAAGAGAATTATATATATATATATAGATACACTTGTGTGTTGGCTTTGTTGGTTAAAATATAAAACAATATAATTTGCAATTGTCACGCAAGTCAGTCAGTCTGTCCTGACGCTACTAATTTTAGAAAGCAGGGAAAACCAAATTACTACACCAAAGCATCAAAAGGTGTGCAAATTAAATATGCGCTGTGAAAAAATATTATATGAAGTCATTGTTTTCGCTCATATTTTAATTTTGTAAAAGGGATCAATGTAAAAAGAGGACTTGATGATGGTTAATTATAAAATTAAAACACAAAGTGGGCGCCGTAGGCGCCCTGCAACCCTTATTATTATTTAAAATACTTTGTGTACATTTCAGAAAGTTTAATATTTCGTATTTATCAAACAAGGACAAGTTAGTTGGGCTTTTGAAAAAGGTCGGCGCCGTAGGCACCCTAAAAAAAGTGCATTGTTTATAAAATAATTAGATTTCAGCTGAAAACTTCCGTCATTTTTGACGTGTGTACGCTAGTATCATATAAAGAAGAAATTCCAGTGTTATCTCCCTTTTCGACAAGTATTTTAATAAATGTTATTTATGACAACATAAATTTTAATTTTTGGCTTTAATCGAAATTAGCGATTAATTAATCGTTAATTTTTCAAAAGCTAACGATTAAATTTAAAATTAATCGTTAACAGCCCTAATTTACCCACATAAAGCCAAAATGACTGGAAAAATGTATTGACACAGTACCCGGCGTAATGCCGAAGCATAGTCTGAGCAGTTTTAAATTAAAATAACAACAAATCATTTTAATATTTTAATGAATAGGCTTCCAAAATATACATAATACTATAAATTAAATGAAAATTGTGAACTGGCAGATATTCAATTTAAAAACTTTAAAAATCTGAAATAAGAAAATAACTGTTTTCGCCAGATTTCAAAGTATTTACTTAATTTAGCAAAGAAACGTTTCCTGATCTAGGAAAGTGGGATGAGGGATCGTATATGAACACAAAAATAACTCAAGCGTTTGAAGTCCGAAACGTTTATATATATTGTATATATTTATTATATATATATTATATTATACATTGAAAAACTAAGCACCGAGACGAAAGTCTGATAAATAATACGGTAGAATAAATTGTTGAGGGAAAATTCGTCTGGTTGACATATTAATATTAATAGGGGCCGTCCATAAAGTACGTCACGCTCCGGGGGGGGGTGTAATAAAGTGTGACAGGGGGAGGGTGGTCCGGGACTTGTGTGACTTCACGGTGTTTTATATTAAATTTTAATTCTTTTGTTAACAAAAAAATATTTTTTGTTGGAAAGTGTGACGTACTTTAGGGGAGGGGGGTTCCAAGATTTGTGACGGGGTAAAAATGGTCAAAAATATCGTGACGTACTTTATCGACGGCCCCATAGCAGTGCGTCTCTGACAGTTTTTTTTGTTTCTGTCTGCAGCACTCGATCAACGTCTCATCTCAGGCCATGATGTGACCCAATAATTAGAGACCATCACGTGATCGGGTCGTTTGGCCGTTGTGTCTGCTTGCTGTTGCCTGGCCTATGGTACGGCCATCTTCTGCTCCTTCACGCATGACTTCATACCAAGTCAAATGATGCATCAAGAATATCTGTTACGGAATAATTTTCGTCATTAGTGATTTTTTTAGCGTGTCTGAAAACATTTTGTTGCAAGAAATAAATATTCATAATTTCAGTAGTCTCTTCTCGGAAATGAGTTCTTTGGACGCCTTGATTGTGTGCAACGGCAATCAATGAAAACAGCTCTACGTTATAGACAGAATAAAGTTGATTAACCCAATACTAAGATCCTCGACATTACAGCCTGCATAATGGTTCTGACATTGGTACAGTCGCAAAGAAAGTCTTCGTCTCACACCAGTACAAAGTACGAGTGAGCCTATGGATGTGTTGAGCGCATTCATCTAACACCAGCACAAAGTAAGCCTATGGATGTGTTGAACATATTTCTCAATCAGATTATCGACTTCTTCGTGAGGACCATCAGAAACTTCGTGCCCGTCTGCAGCTTCGTGGCGTTTGTCTCCCTGGCGTGTGTACTGATCGAACTCTGGAGCCAGTCCATAGAGGACGTGGGTCAGGCGTCGGTAGCCTTCGATGACGTCAGCAACATCTCGGACACGGACACTGCCCCGTTTGACGAATCGAATTTGGGAGGGATTTCGTTAGATTTTTACCAGGTTCAAGGGTCAGCGAGTAGGAGTAAAAATCTGGACAACAAAACTTACAAGAGTGACGAACTTCCGGGTCTGTCAGACGACAGATTGAAGTCTTCCGTTATTACTTCGGGAGGGGAAATAACTCAGAATTAATGATACAATAACTTTTCAAGTAAATTTTATTTTATCATCATATCGAACAAATATTCTTTTAAGCCCAATATTTAAAAATTGATTTTCTCTTCACTAATTATTGTTCAGTAATAATAATTGTTCAGTTAGAAAAGGGACAAAAACACGATATTGTTTTTTTTTATAATCCCATACGTATTTATTCATTTTTCTGCTCATTATCGTTTTTCTCAATAATATTCTAATAAGCCCAACTCGTATCCATTTATAGGTACACATTCGAACGTCATTTATAGTAAATATAAGCGCCCATTACAATTTTGTGCTGCCCTTAGCCTTAAGAAAGAAAGAAAAAACCTTCGCAAAAACAAAAATCCGTTACCATGACGCCTGTGAGTAACGGGAAGACCAAGGGGCCCGTTGATTCCATCAGTTTCCGGTGTAACGTGATGGCCATCACCCTCTGTCTCCTCCTGGGAGTGCTTATCCTCCTCAACGAGAAGGAGGAGTTAGTCGGGAGGATCATTCAAGGTGATCTGTCCATAACTGAATTTCTCTACAAGTTTTTTATGACCCTGTGACGGGTGGAGGTGCCCAAGGTTGGGGAAAAGAGACACCCCACCCCTAAAAGAAGTAGGGGTTGCTAGACCTCCGCCCCGCAAGGTAGGGGAAACGAGCCCCCTCCTGCCCACCCACCCACGCATTCTCATACAATGTGTGACTTTTTCAAGTTCTTACCGTAATTATGATGGGTTAGGTTATATCATTTATGGGTCTTCATTTTTAAGATCACTATGAACTATGACCTATGAACTATCAATACAATTTTTTTAAATCGCATATTAAATTGTTCTGGAATTTTTTACTATTTTAAAATCGTTCTGATACTGGTAGCAAAATTGTTTAAAAGAAAAATAATGTATTTAATCTGGTATTTTTTAAAGTTGAGAACATGTTTTGTTCAGTTTCATACTCACACTGCGCCATTTGATCGAACTGTAGCATTGTACAACTGACGTACGTGATCTGATCGGCTATGAAATGTTTTGGGTAAAAGCCCCCCCCCCTGCAACTGATTAGACCTAATATTTATTCAAGAATCGTATCCCCCTCCCCCTATTAATTATGTTAAAAATATTGAACCACTCTCAGATTCGCAGCAACCCCGCTCCCTCACCCGCCCTTTTTTTCAGTGTAGACGCCACTGATGATAAGAACCGCTCTAGCAGTGCTGTGTCGGCTCTAACAATGTGAAGTCTGACGTCATATTGGTTTAAATGAGGAAAAACTCTCTAACCCAAAGCCGTTCTTAATTTTTCTTTATTTTTTTCTTTAAATGACAATCTCATTTAGTTGTAGAGCTAACATGACTCCATTATATCAAAGTCTTAAACTCCAGGTAGCCATGTTTATTTGTATGCATAAAGACATTAAATTAAACATCTCCCTATTTTTCAAGTTTCCCCAGTTCAGTTTGACATACAACACCAACACCTGTTTAAGTATCACTAACACATGTTTAAGTATCACTAACACCTGTTTAAGTATCACTAACACCTGTTTAAGTATCACTAACACCTGTTTAAGTATCACTAACACCTGTTTAAGTATCACTAACACCTGTTTAAGTATCACCAACACCTGTTTAAGTATCACTAACACCTGTTTAAGTATCACTAACACCTGTTTAAGTATCACTAACACCTGTTTAAGTATCACTAACACCTGTTTAAGTATCACTAACACCTCTTTAAGTATCACTAACACCTGTTTAAGTATCACTAACACCTGTTTAAGTATCACCAACACCTGTTTAAGTATCACCAACACCTGTTTAAGTATCACCAACACCTGTTTAAGTATCACTAACACCTGTTTAAGTATCACTAACACCTGTTTAAGTATCACTAACACCTGTTTAAGTATCACTAACACCTGTTTAAGTATCACTAACACCTGTTTAAGTATCACCAACACCTGTTTAAGTATCACTAACACCTGTTTAAGTATCACTAACACCTGTTTAAGTATCACTAACACCTGTTTAAGTATCACTAACACCTGTTTAAGTATCACTATCACTAACACCTGTTTAAGTATCACTAACACCTGTTTAAGTGAGTCAATAAATGTTTTAAAGATCTTCATTTATAAGTTATAAAAATTATTCCAATTGCCAATAAATTTCATTCAGTAATATCAACATAAATTTGAATCTCAACAGTCTTTCAATAAACTCAATTTTACAAGTGGTCTTCTTTATTCAATTTTTGTGACTTTTTTTTACAACATTATTATTTATGTGTTGCCAGGAGAACATTGTAAGGGGTCAGTTGGAGAACCAGTGCGTAAATTACATTGAAAGATGGGAAGTCTGTCCAGATTTTAACAAATCTTGCTTTACAGAAACAAGTATTGTAATAAAATTATTCACTTTATGTTTTAATTACTGGTAGCAGGAAATATATTGACTTCAGTAATAGCAAAAAAGATTTTTGTTTTAAATTCGTTTCCACAAATAACAAAAAATAATAATGTCAAGATCTTGTAAAATATGACAGATTTCTAATGAAGTGATGTCAGTGCTGCTATTCTCATGACCAGTTATGTCTAAGATTTTGAAAATAATTTAGTGCCATTTTTATCAGAAATTATCTTATCTTATCTGTTACATTTGTCCTGTATACAGAAGATTATTGCAGTTTAGGCTTATGCATGGTTTGTGTCGGGTCTTGCATTTCGATTAAAGTTTTAAATCCCTTAAAGAAATCAATTTAAAAAATGTCTAGAAAATTGTAGAGGAAAACAGTTTTATTCTTAAGTTTGAGCCAGCATTAGAGTACATAATTAATAAGCTTCAAAAATCATTTTAGCTAAATATTGAGGTACATGTACTTCAAGAACACTAATCTGAGAGCTGTTTAAATTAAAGAAACTATGAACAAAATATCACACAGCTGTGCTGCTATGTACAGCATCATGAAAATCTATTTCCCACACACCTGTGTTGAGGTGAATCCAGTCAAGGGTTTCTTGTATTAAAACATGGATGTATGGAAAAAGGGGCTGTCTGGAATTGACTTCTTCATGATTTAATTAAAAAAGGGTTGTCTGATCTTGTCGAAGACCGTGTAAATTTAATTTAAAGCAACATGGACATGCGATGAAATTTTTGCTTGTAAACACACAAACTAGGATATCGTTGTGTTAGTCTGATTAATGTACCATCCCAACAAACATAAGTGTCAAACTAGGATATCGTTGTTGTAGTCTGATTAATGTACCGTCCCAACAAACACAAGTGTCAAACATTCTCGCTTGTTGAGTTTCAGCATCCACTTAGTTCATTGCAGTCAAACGTCTTTGCCCAGCATTTATCTGTAGCACCTCATTTGCCATTCCTCTGAAACTTTACTGATGGATGTCGTACAAGTCATCTTTGCGCTGACTTTTCAAAGGCACAGTCACTGGAGTGTACAGGTCCAGTCGTTTCTGGGTACGTATGGGGATATTTCTCCGCACTTCCTCCATTCTGGCCAGATCTTCAATATTGGAAGAAAATTTATGTTTTAGATTAAAGACACTAAAAATGTGACAATTCAATAATACAAGTACAAGTTTGTTAAACATAAATTTGAGTGAATGAATAGGTTTGTTTCCCTATTTTTGTCACAAATTTAAAGTTTAATTTAGAATATTTCACTTGTGATACTGTAGTCAAATGTGGTTTACATGGAGAAATGTGGTTTACATAGAGAAATGACTAGTCTGAAAATAAAATTGTGAAAGTTACCCCACCCCTCCCCACACATCGTTTTTATTTTTAAAAAACATAACAGTCATGGCAAAATGAAAAATGTAATGACTGCAAATACAAAGTACATTTTTCATAATTTGAATATCCCCACAAAAAAAAAGTTTTGGAGAGGCTGATGAAAACGGAATTAATTTTCGATAAAAAAAATTGTGTTTATTAAAAACAATATCTTTCAATGTTACAACACACTTAATTATGTAGCAGCCCCATAGTAAAAACAACAAGAAATCTTATTACCAATATCAGCATAGACGATTCCTTCCTTTTCATCTATGGTGGAAATAACGTCACCCCTGAGAAGAGATTTCAAAGAAGGCTTTAGGACTAGGACTAGAAACCAAGACTAGGACTAGGACTAGGACATACTTTCACTTAAATCATGGCTTTGTGTTTACAGGGTGTGAATCAATTAAGAGTTATCCTTCTTGCTGCTTTATGATGAACTACCAGCCCCCACCAACAAAAATCAACAACAAAACTTAAAGTAAGGGCAGCAGGTGCTACTGGTAGCCCAGTGGTTTATCACTATGTTCATGTCTCTGAGGCGGGCTGTTTGCCTCATGTAACACAAGCCTAAACCGTGTTTCAACTCTGTATGAGTACACACCACCAAGAGGAATAATTGGGAAAATAAAGGTAACTATCAAACTCAATACTTGGAATCAATGGTCGGGTGAGTGTTTACATCATCTTTATATTGATCACAGCAGAAAAGTTTTTTAACTAATTATGTTCTTTTAAAAAAAAATCTTAACCAGAAACTAAATTATTTTACTGATAAATTTGAGATTAGTCTTGAATTATGTTATTGAAAAAATGGATATTGGTATTAGATTTAGACTCAATTGCTGTTGAAAAAACTTAACCTAAAAAGCAGAGCTATCTATTTTCTGCGTTATGCAATTTTTTTTATTTCTCCATATACTTCCAACACTTCTATTAATATTCCTCATTATCCAAATACCTCCGCCGTTTACGTCCCCAATTTTCAGCCAGCCTCTGTACTGAATATTGATATTTACCATGGATCTACAACTGAAGAGTGTCCCCAGGCTACGTAGCCGGCACCTGTGTCCCGGGCTGGTGAAGCTGTGGCCACGTACACCTGGTTGTCCAAAGCTCTGGCCCTCTGCAGGGCCTCCCAGTGTGCTGGACCAGTGGTCATGTTGAAGGCCCCTGGGTATAGCAACAAGGCGCAACCTGTGATGTATTATACCAAAATGTCATCCCATGGTTTGATATTCAGCAAATAGCCGGGGGGGAGGGGGGTGGGGGGACGACGACCACATATGTAGAAAACATTAATTTTAGAAACTGATTGGAAAGGGAAACAACTGAGTTGAAAATTTGAAAGGAACTCTGCTGGGTTAGCTACTTAGTTACTAGAGTACAGTGATGATAATAATTAGGATTTGAAGTTAAAATTGTGATGTGTTTGTGGTAACCATAAGCAAAAATGTACCATTTCCATAAAGATTTGAGACACAAAATTTCCATATTCTAGTTTCTACTCACCTTTACTTGCATAGACTTGAGCCATCTCCATATTCTAGTTTCTACTCACCTTTACTGGCATAAACTTGAGCCATCTCCATATTCTAGTTTCTACTCACCTTTAGTGGCATAGACTTGAGCCATCTCAAGATTATTGTTTCTACTCACCTTTACTGGCATAGACTTGAGCCATCTCCATATTCTAGTTTCTACTCACCTTTACTGGCATAGACTTGAGCCATCTCAAGATTCTAGTTTCTACTCACCTTTACTGGCATAGACTTGAGCCATCTCAAGATTCTAGTTTCTACTCACCTTTACTGGCATAGACTTGAGCCATCTCCAGATTCTAGTTTCTACTCACCTTTACTGGCATAGACTTGAGCCATCTCCAGATTCTAGTTTCTACTCACCTTTACTGGCATAGACTTGAGCCATCTCCAGATTCTAGTTTCTACTCACCTTTACTGGCATAGACTTGAGCCATCTCCAGATTCTTGTTTCTACTCACCTTTACTGGCATAGACTTGAGCCATCTCTGCAAACCTGATGTCATAGCAAATGCCCACACCAATAGTGCAGAACGCTGTCAATGAAAAGAATGGGTGGTATGGTTTACAGCTTTGTTGAGACTTAACATCTAAAGTATTCAAAAGAATGCAAATTGCTGCACATGAAATTAAGTAATTAAGTAGAAAATTTGTTTTTAAAAATTTAATGACTTTAAAAAAAAACTGACGTGTTGAGAATATAGTCAGGTGATCACCAGGGGAGAGAACTTCAGACTCTTGAAAACGAATCTTCCCTGGAACATCAATGTCAAACAAATGGACCTGGGTTTGGGCAAATATTAAAAGCTGATTAGGTTTGAACATTTATCTAAAGCCCTGTGTTTAGTTCACCTGGGTTTGGGGAAATATTCAAAGGTGATTAGGTTTGAACATTTATCTAAAGCCCTGTGTTTAGTTTAAATGTGATAATTTTTTTGTTAAGTAAGTGATACTTCTTCATGATCTACTCCTATATCTACAAGGAATATTTATTTTCCAAGTATCAAGCAATCAGAAGAAAATCTGGGATGTTAGAAGTGAAGGAAGATTAAAGGACAGAAGCCTAGCAGCTAATGGTGTTGTTTCTGATGAAAAACAACAACAACTTTAACTTTAACTTTAAAAGATCATTTTAGTTTTTAGCACTTACATCTTACATAGCATATAAGTTACTCATCCCTGTTGTTTTAGTGTTTTTTTAAATTAGGTACATCTTACATAGCATATAAGTTACTCATCCCTGTTGTTTTAGTGTTTTTTTAAATTAGGTACATCTTACATAGCATATAAGTTACTCATCCCTGTTGTTTTAGTGTTTTTTTAAATTAGGTACATCTTACATAGCATATAAGTTACTCATCCCTGTTGTTTTAGTGTTTTTTTAATTAGGTACATCTTACATTGCATATAAGTTACTCATCCCTGTTGTTTTAGTGTTTTTTTAATTAGGTACATCTTACATAGCATATAAGTTACTCATCCCTGTTGTTTTAGTGTTTTTTTAATTAGGTACATCTTACATAGCATATAAGTTACTCATCCCTGTTGTTTTAGTGTTTTTTTAATTAGGTACATCTTACATAGCATATAAGTTACTCATCCCTGTTGTTTTACTGTTTTTGTAAATAGGTACATCTTACATAGCATATAAGTTACTCATCCCTGTTGTTTTAGTGTTTTTTTTTAATTAGGTACATCTTACATTGCATATAAGTTACTCATCCCTGTTGTTTTAGTGTTTTTTTAATTAGGTACATCTTACATTGCATATAAGTTACTCATCCCTGTTGTTTTAGTGTTTTTTTTAATTAGGTACATCTTACATAGCATATAAGTTACTCATCCCTGTTGTTTTAGGTTTTTTTAATTAGGTACATCTTACATTGCATATAAGTTACTCATCCCTGTTGTTTTAGGTTTTTTTAATTAGGTACATCTTACATTGCATATAAGTTACTCATCCCTGTTGTTTTAGTGTTTTTTAAATTAGGTACATCTTACATAGCATATAAGTTACTCATCCCTGTTGTTTTAGGTTTTTTTAATTAGGTACATCTTACATTGCATATAAGTTACTCATCCCTGTTGTTTTAGTGTTTTTTTAATTAGGTACATCTTACATTGCATATAAGTTACTCATCCCTGTTGTTTTAGTGTTTTTTTAATTAGGTACATCTTACATAGCATATAAGTTACTCATCCCTGTTGTTTTAGGTTTTTTTAAATTAGGTACATCTTACATAGCATATAAGTTACTCATCCCTGTTGTTTTAGTGTTTTTTAAATTAGGTACATCTTACATAGCATATAAGTTACTCATCCCTGTTGTTTTAGGTTTTTTAAAATTAGGTACATCTTACATAGCATATAAGTTACTCATCCCTGTTGTTTTAGTGTTTTTTTAATTAGGTACATCTTACATAGCATATAAGTTACTCATCCCTGTTGTTTTAGTGTTTTTTTAATTAGGTACATCTTACATAGCATATAAGTTACTCATCCCTGTTGTTTTAGTGTTTTTTTAATTAGGTACATCTTACATTGCATATAAGTTACTCATCCCTGTTGTTTTAGTGTTTTTTTAATTAGGTACATCTTACATAGCATATAAGTTACTCATCCCTGTTGTTTTAGTGTTTTTTTTATTAGGTACATCTTACATAGCATATAAGTTACTCATCCCTGTTGTTTTAGTGTTTTTTTAATTAGGTACATCTTACATAGCATATAAGTTACTCATCCCTGTTGTTTTAGGTTTTTTTAAAATTAGGTACATCTTACATAGCATATAAGTTACTCATCCCTGTTGTTTTAGTGTTTTTTTTTAATTAGGTACATCTTACATAGCATATAAGTTACTCATCTCTGTTGTTTTAGTTTTTTTTAAATTAAGTACATCTTTCAATAAATACAGTGTTTGAATTTGTGGAATACTCGTCAAAACAAGGCAAATGACTTAGTATCTTAAGTAGGTCAATAAAATTTCCAATAATTTAAACTAACTGTAATGACATACGAGTTAGTAATTTGGAATAAGAATTCAGCTACTGAATATGGCTGGACAAATGAATAGGAAATGTAACACATGCTTACCTTTCTGTGCTTAGTGATGAGTTCACCCTTGGGGTTAAAAATAGTGCAAGTGTTGTAGAGCTTGTCTCCATGTCTTTCTGGTATTGATCCTGCATAATTGTACAACACTATTAACAGTGGTATAGCCTTGTAGTAAAGCATGATTGTACAACGCTATTAACAGTAGCATAGCCTTGAGGTATATCATAATTGTACAACGCTATTAACAGTAGCATAGCCATGTGGTATATCATAATTGTACAACGCTATTAACAGTGGCATAGCCTTGTAGTAAAGCATAATTGTACAACGCTATTAACAGTAGCATAAGCAGCGGTTCCCAACCTGTGGGTCGCAGGGTCGTGAAGGGTTTTCAGGGGTCACCAACTGTTGACTCAAAAATATTCACTATAATGCAAATTTGCTCTATTTAGTTACAAATTTATTGAAAATGACTTATTTACCTATTTAAACTTCATGGGGGTCGCGGGTCACATGGCTTATATAAAAAGGGGTCGCCACCCAAAAGAGGTTGGGAACCACTGTAGTAAAGCATAATTGTACAACTTTTTTTAGTCACTTGAAACAATTGATAAAAGTTCACACCTGCCACTATAAACAGTGGTACAGCCTTGTGGCATAGATTAATTGTGGTGTTAGCAAAGCAACAACAACAACAAATAATATAATTACAATTCTTAAAATATTTCAAATGATTTAGAGCAGGGGTCGGGAAACTTTGTGTCTGAGAGAGCCATAAACACCAAATATTTTTGAAAAATAATTCTCTGAGAGCCATACGTTATGCTTAAAACTAAAAATTCAAGTAAATACATTATGTGCATTTTGTGTAATTTCAAAACGAAAAGTAAAATAATTTTGTCTTTGAATTCTTTTTAATAACATCGTTATGCTGGTTTTTTTAAAATATGCAATTCAGATCAAAGGAATTTGAATACTGAATAAATTTATTTAATGATCGAACATTTGTCTGAGAGCCAGATGCAGCCATCAATAGAGCCACATCTGGCTCGCAAGCCATGGTTTCCCGACCCCTGATGTAGAGGATAACATCTCACCTCCAACAATATAAACAGCGTTTTCTTTGGCTGCTTTAGCAAGAGCTTCTGTTGAAGGCCCGTCTGGAATCGACTCAGCATATTCCGGAAAATATTTTGTTCCATAAGGAGAATTGAAGCATTCCTAGATGTAAATATACTCATTAAATCATTGAATTCTTTAGAAATTTCTCAACACCAGAGTAAATTTTTTCAATTTATCAGTTTCCATAAGAAAATTCAATCCCATCTCATTGACTTTTAGGACATACGATAATATAACTTGGATTTAAGCGATAAGCAAGTACAGTGGTACCTCGGTATACATCTGCTTTGGTATTAGTCCAAATTGGTATAAGTCCTGCATGGACGCGAAACATTTTGCTTGGTATACGACCTTTGTTTGGAATACGAACTGCGTGCTTCATGCAATTTTGGCCGATTTCCCCCCTCAGCCCTTGTCACAAAAAGTTAGACAAACATGAGGTTACAAAGCTGCACCCCCCCCCCATTAAAAGTTGAATTTCCTATTTGAAAATGAGCAAATTTCAAATCACTGCATTGTCATATAAATTTTTATTTAATGTTAGGCTACACTCTAATATCATAACACACATGAGGCAATTTAAAATGTCATTAAATAAATTATAAGCAATCAAATATTTCAGTAGAACCTTTATTTAAAATTGCCCATTTTGATGTGACGTCAGGTTTCTTAAACACCTCCCTTCCCCCTTTGTCACAAAAAATGTGTGACCCCCTCCCCGGTGCGTGACGTCATTAATGGAAAGCTCTTGTGAGTCAAAAAATGACACATCGCGCATACATAATTTTTAGAAGGCATGACACTGTGCATTTCTCAAGTGTTTATTATTATGGGAAGTTGCTACATACAGTGAACGACTTGCGCAATAATAAAAATTAATTATAATGTGAATTTTGTGTATTTCTAGTAAATTATGAGTAAATTCACTTACCATGAGTACTAAACAAAAAATTAATTATAGGAGCCAAGCAACTAAAAAAAATGTTTTAAATGGTTAGGATAACCATGAAGTTGAAAAAAAGAAAATGTATAAGGATGAAAAATGGCGTGCGTGTCTGGGACTTAGTTGTGGGACTTAGTTGTGGGACTTAGTTGCTGCATACAGAACAGGGGAGATCGATGATTTTCTTTGATTGTGAAAAAAACAAAGACTTATAAATGGGCAAATGTTGCAAAGGGAGTGAAATCGATTACAAATCAAAGATCAGGGACATTAGAGCATGTTGAAAAAATGCTTTTGATCTGGATAACAGGAAAACAGAAAAAATTTGTCTAAGTTCCTTTTATAATGTATTTTTGTATTAAACAGTGTTTAAATTATTTTATAAACCAATGGAGTTAAAAAATTAAATGTATATTATGTAAATAGCAATATGATTTTTGCTTCATGGGAACGGATTAATCATTTTCCCTCTATTTCTTATAGAAAAAATATGTGTGGTATACGTCCAATTTGGTATACATTAGAGGGTCTGGAACAGATTAAGGACCTATACCGAGGTTCCACAGTACTTTTTGTTTCAATAGAATGATTCTCATGAAATTTTAATTTTTAAATGAACGGAATGCATTTAACTTAAAAGTTTGTGATTGGTGTTTAACAACTGCTCCTGAACTAGATCCTTTAACAAATTAGAGAATTGCCACTGGGGTTGAGGAGTATGTCATGTGACAAGCATTAATTACGTCCCATAAGCTAAATTAATTAATGACAGGTTGAAAGTTTAATTATATAAGTATCCTGATTGTAACCCCCACTACCTTACCTTTACAAAGCAACAATTCTAAATAAGACCTTAAAGCAGGTGTGTACAACAATTTTCTGCACCTGGTTTAGTCTGATCAGACATACTGGTTGTCAAACTTTGACTTTCCTATCACTATCAATCAAGTTGTTAAAAAAGCAAATAGAATAATATCAAGCAAGTCCAAAAGTCAAAGAAACAGAATGTAATCAAATTATTAAATTATGGATATACTCAAATTAAGTTGTCCCTCTCTCTGTACTTACTGGTAGTGTGATAACTTTAGCTCCTGCCCCTGAAGCTTCTTTAATAAACTTTGTGGCACGAGCTAAGTTTTCAGGCTTGGATAACCCGACAGCCATTTGTACCATTGCTAACTTAAATTCTGAAAAGATTAACATATATTATATCAATTTAGGATTGATGACTTATTTCACAGATATAATAAACAAATAAAGAAAAAAAAACTGTCTTTACATTTACTTTTACTTTTTCCTTAATCCTTGTCTTAAGTCTAAGCCTCCCTCAGCCTACGAGAAAGGCTTGTTTGATATATTATAAATTTTAAAAAATATTATAAATTTAAAAAAATATTATAAATTACCAGTCATGGTTGCTAACTTAAGTTTGGGAGTAATGGTTCATAACCCCTGTCAACTAGATTTAACCATCATAATAATAACCTTCAAGTTCAAGGCCTTCTACTTTTCTATACCAGTGATTGGCAATAGCATTTGCAAATCACTACTAATAGTAGTAAGCCACATAATATAAAGTTCTTTATGTCTTGGCCCTAATAATACTAATATTATTAGGCTACATTTTTACTTATAATTAATTTAATAAAAGTTATAAAAATAAAAGCCTTATTCATAAGTCATAAGGTATTTCTAAGTTCTATACTTACTTGACATTATTCGAGTTTACGAATTTGAATCAAGTAAAAGTATCTATCAGTATCAGTGAATTCGGTAATTTTCAGTTTGCCAAGCGGAGCCAGGTCAATTTGAATTTCATTGTAATTGTAAAATACAAATAAAAATTAAATTAAAATTTAAAAGTAAAAGCTAGGGCTAGGGACCAGGACCAGAAGCCAGAAGGGTCGTAAGTTAAATCAAATTATAAAAGAAAAGCTTGTAACAATTTACAATCGGTACCTAAAAACACTATAAAAGAGTTATTAGCATAACTATACGAGTAATAAGATTCATTAGTACTATATTTATACAGAAATTGTAATGAAATGTGTACTTTGAACAATGAAATTTGTATCTAAATTTTAATAAACAGATATCGAAAGTATACATTATACAGGTTTATCAGAGTAATATCCCTTGTCAGAACAATTACTATATAAACTATAATTTAACTTAAATATTCTATTACTAACTCATATTTCCTTTGTTAAAAAAGCAAGAAATTGTATTATTATTATTATTGTGTTGCAATTTTATCATTTATTTTCATTATAAATAATGAACGTATGTTTCATAAATGTGATTAGATACAATTAATTTCTAATATAATTGTCCGGTTCAGTAGTGTAGTGGTTATCACGCTCGCCTCACACGCGAGAGGTCCTGGGTTCGACCCCCAGCTGAACCAGGCCGATGTTTTTTAATTTTTTTTATTTTGACAATGTTTATTTTACTTTCTAAATTTTTTATTTCCAACAAGAGCCTTTCATTTTTATCGAATATCGAACGTATTCCAATAACTTTAAAATATTCTAATTTAAAACGAAGTAGTTTTGAAATTATAATTGTTACAGATTACAACTGACGACTGCTTGTTTTTGGGGTCCACTAAATGCTAAATTTAAATACTCCAGTCACGTATATTGAAATTTATAAAACGACTTCACATTATGATGCACTATTATCAAATCTATTTATCCCCCCCCCCAACACAACTTTTCCTTAAAAGTTCCATTCAAGACCATTTGAATTTGAGATAAATAAATATACCGTATATAATACACGTTCTATAGCCCGTTCGTTCATAAGCCTACCCCCCCCCCACGCACACACACACACTTTTGGAAGAAAAAAGTATTAAAAGTGTATAACCCGCTCACAAGCCGACCCCTCCAAAACAATAGGACAGCTTAAACAAAATGGTACAAACAAATTTTAACTACAAGCTAAATCGGTCATTATGATTGTTTACTTTGTACTGCCTATCTTTGTCTTTGTGCTCTTTGTTAGGCAACAGTTTCCGGTATTTAAAAAAAAAGTTAAATGTTTAATAACATATTATAGCTTCTGGTAGAGCAGTCGAATCTTGTAGAATGTATAAAAGGACCTTGATGATCTACAATAACAACACCGATATTCAATATCCACACAGAAATCACATATGACCCGCTCGTAAGCCGACCCCTCAACTTCCCTCCCCCCCCCCTAGATTTTGTCAAAAAAAAGTCGACTTGCGAACGAGTATAGACGGTATGTTATTAAAACAGGGTATGTATAGTGTATAGTATAGGTCTGACAAGATGTCACAGAACAACTAACATATTGGCAAAAAAGCCTTCCTCAACGAACAAATAGACCCAAAAAACAAAACAAAAAAAAATTATTAAAAAAACCACTAAAATGAAATGAAATCTTAGCTGCTGTGTTATCTAAGGCCAGAAAATTTGAAGCTCAGCTATAGTTAAAATAATAAGGTTGGCAGGTTGGACTGCAATCGGGTGAAGTAGAAATGAAGTTATTTAAGCCTGATTAAGATGCAACAAAACACCTTTGTTTCATGTGGTTTTTTTATGTCTTATACTATACTCACCCAGTTCAACAACTTCCTGAAATTATGGTACCATGGACCAGCCCATCTACTACATGAAATTAACAAGTCTTCTTATTAAGGGAAATTTTAAAAAAGGGCACTCTCTGGCGGTCAAAAGTGCGTGAGGGCATTCAAGTAGCGGAAGCCACCCACACAGTTAGGTGTGAGGAGAGAAGAGCCAGGAGAAAGGGAAAAGGGGGAAGAGGAGCAGGAGTAAACGCCATCGTCCCGTTAGGACGGGCGGATGCCATATATATATATATATATATATATATATATATATATATATATATATATATATATATATATTAGGGCTGCGGAAATTAACGATTAATTTCTCGATTAATCATTAAAAGTTGTGAACGATTTAAAAAAAAATTTAACGATTAATTGACCCACCACTGATAAATGTACTGGAAGTCAAAAAGTAAAATATTTCGACCGATAAATATAAACTAATTTCCGGACGATTACGCGAACATTTTGGTTTTACATTCACTTACGACACTTACGTGAATGTTCAAAATGTTGATAAAGGTTAGGGACCGTCCATAAAGTACGTCACGCTCCAGAGGGAGGAGGGGGTGTAAGAAAGTGTGACAGTTTGGGGGAGGGGGGGTCCTGCCATGTGTGACGTCACGCTGTTTTATACTAAATTTTAATTATTTTGTTAATAAAAAACAAAAATTTTATTCGAAAGTGTGACGTACTTTTTTTTTGGGGGGGGGAGGGGGGTTCCGAGATTTGTGACAGGAGGGAGGGGGGGGGGTAAAAATGATAGAAAAAAATAGCGTGACATACTTTATGGACGGCCCTTATTGTTTCCATTGAGAGAAATCGTTTGCCTATCGTCTATCGTGCAATGTTCCCTCTAAGTCTAAGCTTCCTTGGTCCGTGTGCAAAGTTTAAAAAAAAACAACTCGTGTGCAAACTTGCACAGCGTCCATTTTGTGTGCAATATTTTACCAAATTTGCTGCACCCTGATTATAAACTCCTGCGTGGCGTCGGTCAAATATCTGCGCAGCCGCGCTGCTTAAAGGGAACATTGCTACCATGGTTCTAACACTTCGCTTACGTAGCACCTGCAAACCAAACATCCACTACAGTATCGGAAACTTCAGTTGAGACAATCTAAAGCTATGTGAATGATTGTTCAGCTCGGCTCTTTATATTGCAAATATTGCAATAGATACGCTCATCACTTGAACCAAATAATGTCAATACACTTGTCTGTTTGCGTTGTTGGTTAAAAGATGTCATATAAAGAAGACATCCCAGTGTTATTTTGATTTTCGACAAGTACATTTAATAAGTCTTACGTATGACACCATAAATTTCCATTTTTAGCTTTAATCGAAATTAAAGATTAATTAATCAATAATTTTTTCAACAGTTCACAATGAATTTAATTTTAATCGTTAACAGCCCTATATAGATAGGGGAAATAACGAAGGAAACAATAGTTTTTCATCAGTCACAGCAGTTTTGAATACCAGTGACCAGTTTGTCTACCACTTGAAATTAACTACAGCCTTCTTATTGCCAGTTATTAGAGTAAATAAGAGAAGGAAAAAATATGTTTTCATCAGTCAGAGCAGTTCAAATAGTTGGATAAAATTGTGTTTTATTTTAATTAGGGCTGGTACTGATTTAAAAAATTGTGTTTGATTAATCGGAAAACAATTTAATCGTTTAATTAATTAATTTTGATTAATTATATTTTTATAACGCATATATGGATCCCGTTAAGTTGCGATACATTATTTTGCTAAATCCGTTAAGTCGCGTTAATTCCATGGCTCCCAAATTTTTTGACGTAACACAGCAAATTTGTTCAGCTATGCAAGAAATAAGGAAGAAAACCTTTTTGTTTACGTATGCACGTCTAGATAAATTATAATAATATGAGGGAAAAGTATGTAAGTAATAAAAAATATAAATTATTAATAAATTTGGAAAAATAATATTATAAATTTTTTCTCAATCTTTAATCGAATTTTAAAACGATCAAATTAATCTAAATCAATTAAACTTGTTAACAATGTTTCGATTAATTAGTGTGTTAATTTACGCAGCCCTAATTTTAATGCATCCCCTAATTCTTTAAAAATAAAATATATTATTGTTTCAATTTGCACACCACATGCAAACAATGAGAAAAAATATAGAACCATGTTTTTTCATATAATATTTGTACATTTTTTTATTTGTTTTTTAGTTAAAATCATGACTATCTAGGTAGAAATGACAAGGACTTAATGACGACAATGTAGCAAGCTACAGTAGAAGAATAATGATGATACATATATATAAATATTGAACAAAAAAAAATAAACAAATAGATTCAGAAAGAATTCAACAATTTTGACACAACCAATGAAAATGATAAAAGTTTTCCAATCCTGGATAGGATCTAAATGATTTCTTTAGTTTCATAAAGCAATGTGCAATTTTTTTCCGAAGTCCTCAGCAAATGATTATCCTGGGGCCAGCCCTGGGATAGAATAGACATGTCATTTCATTTCTTTACTTCAATTAACAATTGACCATTAATTTTGTTTCATCATGAGGACTTGTTTAAATCAGAACTGATGTTTGGAGCATTTTGTTTCTGATTATTTTAAAATCATTAATGTGAAATGTACCTTTTATGTTTTGAAAATATTTTAATACTGTATTACTCTTCATTTCTATCCTGTCAAAATAAAATTCATTAACTATTACTATCCATCGAGAGCTTTGCATTCAAAGGTCTCAAATTTGCAAGCACGATGACTTTGTTTGCATCCAGAGACTTTAATTTATAAATAACTCAGAAACATTTATTATCTACCTCTTTTGTTCTCCTATTCATTAATATCCTTAATAACTAATTTGATAACATTCCTTTAAAGAAAAGACTCATAAAAAAAGAAATGATTGTAATAGTATAATTTTAAACAAAACAACATAAAAACAGGATTAGTATAGTACATAAGTAAAATTTGATCCATGTAACTATGCAAGGTTTTTTTTTAAATGTTTTAATGAGATGTTTCAAAGAGTAAATGTACAACCAATCATGATGAAATGAAGATAGTTACTTTATAAATAGGAAGTAGATGTGATCTTGACATGAAGAATGGGGATAATCTGGCAAGATGGAGATTCAAGCATGTACATCGGATTTTTGTTTGACTTGGTCAGGTATGAGTATGATACTTGCCCATCCTTATGTTTAAAAGAAGGTTTCAGGGCCATGTCGTTACTAGTCTGAAATACAATTTTGAACTACCAACACAACTAGTGTCATAGCCAAATAACAGGATTGGATGTTAAGAGCTACATCATATGCATCCCAGTACCAGACTTCTGAGATAAACATGTATGATGTAGAAATCTGAGTAGAGAAACAAACAGTAATACTCTGAATGACGGTTAAGACCTTTTTGTTTTTAAAACCGAGAGCTATAATTTACTTTCTTTTATACATTAGCAAATGCTGATTTAAAAATACTAAATTAAATACGTTCACAAATGGAGACTCCTACAGAAAAATCCTTTATTCCAAATATACATCTACATACTGATAATTTTTACAATATGGTGCCTTTCTCCCTCTCTCTCTCTCTCATTTTTTTTAAAGACACATTTTAAAGTTCAAAACAGAAGGGAAAAAAATAGTTAAAGCAAAGTCAGTCATTCCTTTCATTCATTCATGTTGTGTTTGACTTAAAGAGAATTTGTTTTTCTTTAAATGCAATGTGAATACCTGACAATGAATATAATTTCTGACAACCACATACTGTACATTCACAGATCAAGAGTAAATGGTCAAAATATAATAAATTAAAAGGACAATGGCTTGAATATAAATCATTTGTGGCCCAAGGAAAACATACTTTTACGACCGATTCACTCCTGCTTTTCACTGACCAACAGCACAGAATTTCCTGATAAAGTTATCATGTTTTCAGGGTACAGTCCCCAAACAAACAGGTTTTATAGATATTTAAAAATGTACATCTTAAAACACAACTTCCTCTGTTATAACAACTTTCTCTAAATTATTATGCTTGATTTTTAAATCTCTCCTTTCTCACATATATTTTTTCTGAAATGATGAGATAAAACTCTGAACAAGCTGAAATCTAGACTTTTGGGACCAAGCATATACATAACATGTTCGCTGTATATCACAGGTTAAAGTTATCTGGTAGACCCTCCTTTAGAAAAGACAAGAAAAATTTAGAGAAATGGTCATGCTCCATTTAATATAAATCGTCAGTGTCTGGCAGCGCAAAATTTTTATGCTGGTTTTTTTCAGACAAAAAAAACCAACACTTTATAAGTTGAAAAATAATAAGCACTATGATGATGATAGACCAGCAAACAGCAGAGGAATTAGAATTTCAGCAGTGATTGTTCTAATTTGCATTTAGGTGTACTTTTAGGTTTTTTAATCACTTATGCAACTACTTTTTATTGAACCATGTTTATCCATGAATTAGATCATTGAAATACTTGGTCAGTGTGAAAGAGTCAGAGGAGGAAAAAAAAACTAAACAAATATCTATACATGTATATATATATATATATCTTGACTCTTTGTTCTACTGATATAAAAAAAATAATAAAGCCATGAATTTCATTGAAGATTTTTTAAAGATAGACATAACCTTACAGGAGAATGATCTCACAATTAAATATTAGCACCAGAGTTGCCAACTCATGTAGACAATTAAGCCTGATAATGGTCAAAACTATAACGGTTAACAAGATTCAAGATGGTAATTCTATTAGTAATTTAAAATACCTGTAAAAAAAAACTTCAAGCCTAAAATCTTTCAAATCAAATCATCTGATCTTTTTTTTAAATCACTAATTGTATTTTGTGTACTGACCTGTCTCTAACATTCTGACCAACAAACTTTGATCACTGTTAGTGAAATCTGTTGTTTTGAGCCACAGATCCCACTTGCCAGCAAACAAATACACACACACAGAGTCTCACATACTGGACCTTTGTTTGTGCACTGGTCAACTAGGCCGCGGCCATGATAAGAAAAAATCATGTATCTATCTATATAGCAAGTAACAGCAGAACTAATGCTCCACAAGCCTCATCAATTAGAGCATGCTTGTGTTTAAATCACCTGGAGGCACACAGCTTGGTCTTTAAACATCTAATAGGACTAATACTTTTCTGTGTTCATTTTTAAACAAAATAACTAGTGAATAAATGTTGGTTCCTTGACTGTCTTATGGAAGAAACCAGAAATCAAATCAAGGAAATATGGGTACCTCAGGGAAAACCAAATATGGGTACCTTAGGGTAAACCATTTTAAGCATAAATAATTGAAATTTTTTATGAATAACATCAGACATTAAAACAAATCTTTTACTTTTAAAAATGTTTAACCAATGTACTAGCAGAAAAAAAATGAATGTAATCTTATCATGGCAAGTGCATTATTTTGAATTTTTTTTTACTAAAAAACAAATCAAACATTTTTCTTGTAAACTAGAGACTGAGAGAACAAATACAGAGAAAAGTAATTATAGAAGGCAGGAAGGAACATCAGCAAAGTAGCCAAAGACTTAAAAGACAATTTGACTCAGGTAGCCCTGACAACATCATGTACAAATGTTAAATTACGTACAAATGTTAAATTACAAAATATTGATGTCATTCATGTTACATGTAGTAGTACTGGGTTGTCTTTTGAAGTGTGTACATTTACTAAATAGCAAGCAATAAAGATATTCTCTAGAGATCATATTGCACTTTTGTATGACGACGTCTATGAAAACTTGAACATTTTGTAAACAGTATATAATAAAACATGGTTACACACAATGGTGGACATCATGTCAACCAAACTAAACCAACACTTACATTGTTTATTTGTAACAGTCATGACTTCATTAACGACTCTTGGAGTTGCCATGTGGTTTTACCAAACATTCAATATCATTAAATAGTCTAAATTATTTTTTTTTAAATCATCTAAGGTGTATTTTACCAAACATTCAATATCACTAAATATTCTAAATTATTTTTTTTTAAATCATCTAAGGTGTATAATAGTTTTTCACCAAAGCTTATGAATGCTAAGGTTAGAATTATGTCCCATAAATTGTTTGTAAACTATTTTTCTTAAAGCATTAAGCACAAAAAATTTCATTTTTAAAATCAAACATTAGTAATTAATGAGTAATAAAGAATGTAAGCCTTACTAACTAAAAACAAAATTTTCAAAGCTCAGAGCTTAAGCTTTATAACAAATATTAAATATCTTTTGTAGACCTACTCATTGCAGAGGGTTAAAGTTTCTATTCACATGAAAATTGTTTATAAAACTTTATAACTTTTAGGAAACAAAATTTAGCCACACAGCCTTAACAGTAACAGGTTAATTCTTTGCTTTAATCACCTAACAAAAAAACAAAACAAAAAAAAAGTGTGGGGGGGCGGGGGGGGGGCGGGGAAAGGGTGGGTGGGTGGGCTCTATTAGCTACATTAAAAAAACAGCCAATCAACTAGCAACCCAACAGATTTGGTTGGTGCATGATAAACTTGAAGATATTGGCTTTACATGATGGATCAACTGTGAGATACTCAAAGAACATTGGATAACAGGACACGGCATATTTCAATTATCTGATATGAATAGACTTATTATTTTTTTTAAAGTCTGTGAGCAGACTGCAAGTTATGCAAATACTTACATTAAAAAACAGCACCCTATGGCAGTGCAATAAAGTAATAATTAAAAAAATAAAGAATACCGACAAGGACCTACATCACAATAATTTGTTTCATATAACAATAATTTGTTCATGGTCATCAAAATATTTTAAACAACAAAAAAATAACAATAATAAAAAAAGATGAGGATAAACTTTGCGGATCAATTTTCATGAGAGATAATGCAATCGATTACATAAAGGTTAAATAAGATTGACAATAATTATGTAATACCAATAATGATACAATATTTACAGCTGTTTCACAAACTGTGCTTTCCACAAGCTCAAAACCTTATACAGTAATACCGGTAATTTAAACCAAAAATAAATCACACATGTAATGATAATAATTGATTCATTATATTCAATTGAGAGACATGTTATAAAAATGACGTTTCAAATATAATTTGTACATATTCTATCATAAACATTTTCTTTTTTAAATACTAAATAATACAATTCAATTTATATACATTTATTGTTGTTTTTTTTTAAATTTTTACTTTCACTTAGGCAATCAAACTGAAACATCAGAATTAAGCCAGAAATATGTTAGTCTCTATGTACAGTGAATCTTCGGGGGACACAGCAGAAGCATCATATCCTAGTAAATTGTGCTGGACACCAAGGGTGAGGAGAAGGGGAATACTCTATGCCTCAAAATAAAAAATCCCATAAGGGTCGTTTTCTGAAGTGGCTAGCTCTAAGGGCAGGTAATGCCACTTAACTTGGCTTTAACTTTAAGACTTGGGAGTCCTATCCCCTCCCCTCTGAAAACAGCACTGACAGGAAACACAAAATGTTTTTAGGGGCGGGGTGTGTGACATGGCACTCAGGACATTTGCACATAATAATCATACTTCAACACATCGGTCAGCTCAACCACACACACCCTAAACGTATAGTATGCTAGAAATATATTTTTTCCTGAAATATAATCAGCATGTTCATCATTTATTCTTTATTATTAGCTAAGGAGGAAAAACTATTCATCTTAAAATAAAATCGTCAACACCATGCAATGAGGGTCATAGCTCATGACCCTCTCTGAGGAGCTTTTATAAAGTCTGTTAATGATAGTTGAGAACCCCACTTATATAACAGGTGACTGCAATTTTAAGGAATTCACATCAGCATTAGACGACTAGATGTTTGATACATACTACTAGTTTTCTTGACTATAATCAAGATGCCTATAGAGAATGAATCTAATGTATGCATCTCATTAAAATTGTGCCTTGGTCGGAAAACTTAAACGGAGCAACATCATTAGCGATAATACACAATTTAAAATATCACCATACTATCATTGTGTTCTTCATCAAAATCAGATTTATTTCAAAAAATGATTTTTTTTGCAATGACAGCTTTAAAATACAGAATAAAACCAGTGAGACATGTTCAATGTGTGATGCCAGCCTTTATGCTCTGGATAAAAATGATCCTTCTGATGTATCTGGACCTCTAGGACGTCTGCTATAAATCAAAGACAATGTTCGAACTTTAAGACAGATGTGTGTATTTTGGCAGTCGTTATATAGATGCAACCCGGATGTAGCCATAAGCATTTGCTACACTATCACTTTTTAATATTTGAAACAATTATAATCAAGCATGCACCTTCCTCTACCAAAGCAAATCATCATAGTCATAGGTATTTGATTTGAAAATTTTGGAGAGGATGGTACCAGAACCGAAATGGATGAGAGAAAATACTGTAAAATGACTACTAAAGACAATTTACAATTGTTCAACAGTGAAGGGTCAATTAAAAAAAACACCTCTTTAAGAGGCAAGTAAAGTTGTTTTTTTTTAATGAATTAAAATCATCTTATTTATTTGTGCTAATTAGTTACTCTTGTAACACATCTCAATTCCATCCATTGGGGACATTCGTTATTTGTCTGAGTCTCACCACAAATTTAACAATGGATTTCTACATTTTGGAAAAAGTATTAAAAACTATAAATAATTCTTGGGGCATAATTGATTTTAGATCCAGTTGGGTAAAATGGATAGTTAAAAGATAAAGATCCAGATGAAACCTTTCAGATACTGTGTGACAACTATTAGAAGTATTTACTCATCACATGATTCACTGTGTCAAGACATAAAGAATTAGGACCACACATCTGCTGACAGTGACTAGTGTGTTAAAAAATTGATCTCCATTCACATAAAAATAAATCAAAGTAGAGAATCTAATTACGCTTACGTTTGAAAATAAAATTAACTCTTCCTTTTTTAACAGCAATGCTATCAGTACAATGTTAGTGAAAACAGTGAAATTATATTTTAAATATTTCATATTGATCGGATAATAATTTTGCATCTTTAGCCTGAAATAGTCTATGTTTCAATATTCATTAATATAATTGGTAGAATATGTTTAACTTTAACATTATCACCCTTGTCTTAGATCTCATGCAATTGATCATGTCCACAAAAAAATTATTTTCTGGCTCTCCTAAATAATTTGGTAGTTTGTGCAGACAAAAAACAGGAAATGTTCTTTAAATGTAGGGTAATTATTCTAAACAAACTTTACAACTTATTTATACCATTATTACCATAAATATTTTCACAATCCAGTGCTTTTGAAATTTTGAGTAGATATAGTATCTTAACTCCAGACCATAAGAAAAGATAGCAGAAACATCAAGCTCTTGGCTTCCTCAAACAGATAGATGGCAGGTGACACACTACAACAGACTGTCCAAGATGCAGTGAAGCTGTCATTGTTGTTGAAAGTCATCCAACAACCACAAGAATGAGAAGTGTGCCCACATCAGAATATCACCTACAAGCTGTAGGTAAACTGTATGCCGACTGAAGTACTGTCAATGACTGGTAACACCCCTGAGAAACACCGCCTGTGACGTTGTGCATCTGATTCGACTCGTTCATTTATAGTGCTCATCAAAAGTTGACATCACCTGGAACTCTTACATCTTTCCTCTCTTTAACTTTTAAAAAAAATTCATTTCTTTTGAAAATTAAAAACAAAGCAAGTGACGCTTAGTTGTAAATCTCACTCACTTGAACCAGACAGTTGCAGAGAGACCAGCTGATGTAGATATCATTTAGCCTCTTCCTCCTGCTGCACGGTGGTTTTAAAACACCACCGAGCGCCTGAGGGTAGGGGGGGCCTCATCTCTTGACCTTGAGCCGCTGTATTTCTGTGTGAACACCACTGAGCGTCTGAGGGGAGGGGGGTGCCTCATCTCTTGACCTTGGGCCGCTGTATTTCTGTGTGAACAGCTCTTTGAATCCTTCCCACCCAACACTGAAGGCACTGGAGTTTCAGCTGCTGGCATGAGCAGGCCGTGAAATCGCTGTCATGCTGCCAAGACATCTGCACCTCAAAACTAACACGCGGCTCAAGTTGGATTATTTAAGAGTTAATCAACACAGTGGCTACTGTCCAGGCTTGTCTACATACGTTTGGTTATGGGCTTTTGACATGTGCACAATTAAATTGGCTTTGTTGGAGTATTTCATCCCACACGTCTCACATATAAATGGTTTCTCTCTGGTGTGCTTTCGCATGTGCTTATCGAGTCCACTCTTCCACAAGAAAGCCTTCCCGCACACAAGGCACCCGAAAGGCTGGTCTGTACTGTGAATGCGCCGTTGATGGATAGACAGCTGAGACTTGACAGTGAACGCCTTGGGGCACTGATCACACTTGTACGGCTTGGTGCCGAGGTGGGTCCTGTAGTGGGCCTCCAACTTGCCCCGTTCCACAAACGACTTGGAACACATCGGGCAAGAGTGGGGCTTCTGCTCCAAGTGGCTCAACATGTGACGTTGTAGCTTCCACTTGGTGAAGAAAGATTTTTCACAGACATCACACTGGTAGGGGCGGTCGTGGAGGTGGTTGCTCTTGTAGTGCAGCTCAAGCTTAGCCGTATCACCAAATGACTTGTTGCAGATATCACACATGTGAATTTTCGAACGCTTCCATTTCTTCTTTTTGGGTGTCACCGCCATCACCGACCCGCTGGCGTCGTGGATTATCTCCCCTTCAAACTGAGAGCTGAAAATGTGCTGCTGTTGCTGTTGGTGGTGCTGAGCCATTTCGAGTTGCTGTTGGTTGGAGAGTAACGATTGATCTGTCACTAATATAGTCTCACCCTGGTTGACAATATAGTTGCCCACATGGACCGTTTGACCACCCTGACCGACAGTATACTCTGTGTACTTGTGAGAATAACCAGAGTGTTCCGCCGTCTCCAGCATTTGACCATCCTGTGAGCTGGCCGACACCGGTGTGCCCGGGGCGTGTATAGGCGTTGCAGGAATATAAATGGGGGTGGCCGGGGCAGACTGTGGGGTCGATGAGCCCGGGTGAGGCGTGTCGGGATTGTGGACAGGGGTGGCAGACACGCTGCTCCCGTCATCAGATCTGGTCGTGTCTTGGGTGGCAACTGCCGCCTTTTGATCTTCTAGAATATGCTGGTTGTCATCTGTGAAAAACCTGATACGAAAATGCACAGCGAGATGATTTGGATCCCCCCCATCCTCCTCCCCACACATGTCACACGGGTACAGTTCCTCCTCTATGTGTTTCACACGGTGAATGTCCACACTAATACGATCTGAGAAGGTCTTCCCGCATATGTCACAGGCGGGCTTGGCTTGCTTCAGCTTTCTCTTCTTCTTCTGAGCAGGCAGAGCAAGGGATGGCGGTGTGTACTGGATGACCTGAGGTGTACTGGGGGCGCTCTTGGGCTCACACACGTGGTCGATGAGTTCCTGTGAGGTGGTGTAGGTGATGGCACAGTTCTGACACGTGTACTCCTTCAAGATCCCGTGCTTCTTCTTTTTATGGACTTTCATGCACTTTAATACACGAAAGGGCCTGCTACACACGTTGCATGCGAACCTTTTGACCTCACCATTTGGATCGTTTTCATCCATTTCATTTCTCCCTTCGTAAGACCCTGCCCTCTTGCAGTGGTTTTTCCTATGATATTTGAGGTAACGCCTGGTGGCGAAGCCTTTCCCGCAGGTTTCACAGACAAAATTTTTCAGAGGTGGGTGGTTGTTGACATGGTCGTCCAGCGTAGCCTGATCAGGGAAACCTTCACTGCACACAGGACAGGAAAACTCGGAATATTCTATAGAATTTTCTTCTATGTCCTGGTCACCATCTTCGTCCTGCTCCTCAACATCCTCGGCATACTCCACGCCACTTTGCTGGAGCGACGCGGTCAGTGCATTGGGCTCAGAACTGAAGCTTGTCTGGTCAGAGCTGTAGTCAGATTGCTGGAGGACATGTTGATGTTGCTGCTGACTTTCATCAACGCCACTGACTATGGTGGTGGTGCTTTGATGGTACGGAGAAAAGGACGACTGGGTCGTGTAGGCACCATTTTGAACAAATGGAAGCGTAGAGATGTTGTGGTATGTACTTCCTGTGACACACTGTGAGTACGATGATGCATCCTCTGGGTTGACATTAGCCATGTTCATCATGGCAGGGGACAGGACTGCAAAATTACCAGTGGCCGTCTGATTTTCCATCTTAAGATTGTCCATTGAAACATACATGGTGGCTCCCCCTTCTTCTCCTTCAACAACCTCTTCTTTGCCAGCTGTCATCTGTTCTGACTGCTCATAGGACACAGAACCATTCTCCTGGTTTGCCATGGGACTAGACGTGTCATTGGCCATTTGTTCACCAGGGGCGTAGTAGACCATCCCGTCCTGGTTGGCATTGAGCATTGTGGTGAAGCCCTGCTGGATCTCACCGTTGACCCCGAGACCTGCAGCTGGCATTAAGGAGGTGAAGGTCTTATCCTGATTCTCCACCCCCGCAACGGCCCCTCCCTCCACATAGCTGCCAGCAGGTACGAGTTGGGCAAAGTCCTTCTCATCACCACTGCTGCTAAAATCCATGCCGTTGTGCTCTGCCGTGCCATTAATGTAGGTGGTCGCTGGCTGTAGTGCCGCTTCTTCCGCATCGTCATCGGGCATGGCATCCGTCCACGTCTGACCCTGGGCATTCTCCGAGTGCCGGTCAGAATATTCAACATTATTCATATTGGCATGAGTATGGGATTCTATCATAGTTTGTTGCCCTGGGGGTGCATTTGAGAAATTTTCTCTAGATTCTGGCTGAACAGGATGGGTATTAGCCTGCTCGTGTGACACAACCTTACTTGGCTGTTGTGCGTACGGCCCTGATGAGTCTTCACTATTGGCCAGCCATAGATCTTCAGAATAGTCAATGCTGAGTGACTTCTCCTCAGGCAGGGCATCGCCGTTTTCTGTTGGGGAGAATCCATCTTGTCCATTATTGCACTCTAGTGCCGCCATTTTTGGCATGAGCCGTTACCGGCAGAGAGGTAAAATGAAAGCCGTGTTGCAAAAGTATGTAATATCAATTTAAAGGTGACTGATTTTACTTGTTTTATCTTTTTTTTTAATACTCTCCAAATTATCTACTAAACTTGATGTTTAGTTGTGGGTGGTCAAAGTAAGATGAGATGAATAAATATGATTTGTGCATCTATCACATTGTGGATTGTATGAAGTAGATAAGGTTGTTCAGCTGATGTACATCAGAATGTTGTCATTACAGTGAAATGTGAAAGCTTCCAAGGTTTCTTGGTTCATAGTTGTGATGTATAAGACATTAGATGCATTTCTGAGGACATCTCTGAAAAGAAAGGAGAAAAAAAAAGATGTATGTGTGGACAATGATTTCTTACATGAACAAACTACAGTATCCCTGACTTGTGATAGGCCAAAGTAAACATGAACAAACTACAGTATCCATGACTTGTGATAGGCCAAAGTAAACATGAACAAACTACAGTATCCCTGACTTGTGATAGGCCAAAGTAAACATGAACAAACTACAGTATCCCTGACTTGTGATAGGCCAAAGTAAGAATCTTGACACTCTTATAACAAATGGCTTGAAATGTTTAACAAACTTAATATGTTTTTAATCCTTTTTTTTTAAAAGTAATTGTGTTTCTAAAAAGACACCTTAGAGAAAAAGTATTTTAATAATGCAATTATTTCAAAAAAGTTAATGTCCATAATAATTTCATAAAACATTTTACAATATGTGTGTTAAGAAGTGTTTTCAAGATATCGGTAATTGAATTTATTCAAGTAAGTTGTATAAAATTGTACTACAGATGAAGTATGAAATTTACATAGATTTGGATTCCCTGTAACAGATTGTAATATATTACAATTCAAATTAAACCTATGGTTTATCAATGTGAACAAATAATGCGGGTACTTTGTTTACAACTTACAAAATTAGTATGATGTTGTCATGTTATCTTATTAACATTTTGTCAATTGTCAGCAACAAAAAGCAAAGCAAAGAACAACAAAAATAAGAAGTCATGAGGAACTACAGACTTTAATGGAGCATTCAATTGTTAACAGTGTTCTCTGAATTCCCATTGGGCTTAAAAGCAGATGTAGACCATGGGAATAACTTAAGTGAGTATCTAAAGAAGACCGCTGTCTAAGCAATCCAAGTGATTTGATTAGCTCCATACAAAAATAAAAGGTTGATTGAGAAACCTTTTTAAAAACTAATTGATTTGTCCATACCCCTGGCCGTTAGTTTGATGACAGACCCAGAAAGCCATACAAAATTCACTTTAAAAATAAATGTTTTTAACTAGTAATTCTACGGTCAACTTGTATCAAATTTAAAGGTTTAAAAATACATTAGGCAGGGTAAAAAACGAAACCCAGTGTTATTACTTAATGTGTCTCTTAAACGTTTTCACTTTCGGCAGTTAAAAATGTCTCTCAATCAATTCAAATTTTTATCATTTGTGCAGCCTGAGTTAGTGAAAACCTCAATGAAACTAATAGTTTGTCACTAGTTTCATGTACACAAAACAAACCTCTATGCAGCAGGAGATAAGTGCTGCACCCATGATTAAAATAAATATTTAAAAAGCCCCATTTCCCATTTTATTGCAATTGATTACTGTGGGAATTTAAAAAACTGGTATATCTGTGCACTGAGTTCTAGTAAAGTGTTAATTTTTACTGTTGATAACAATATTCTCAAATACAATCAAATTATCCAAATTGAATGATAAAATTAGATATATGTTGTAAAAACTTACATATAAATATTATTGTTGGATTCACACAATTCACAAAAAATAAAATTTTGTGCAGTGCAGAACACATAAAATATCACATCAAAACACAAATTCACTACTGGTGCAAATTAAAACTATTCCTTTTTTTTTAATTTTTATTTTAGAGTTTTGCTCATTTTATGATACTTTAAAATAGTTGTGATAAAAAAAAGCTTGCCAGTGCATCCCAAGAGTTTGAGACTTAAGATAAATTACCATGTCATGGAAAATTAAAATTTCATAGTAATCATAGACTCGTTCTTGAGATTTGAGATATTGTGATCAATCAATGTTATTTGCAAATCTTGGTATATTTTTTTCTCTAAACCTGGAACATTTTAAACAGAAATCAACACTACCAATAAAAAAAATGCTAAAACTATATTTTTAATGAACACACTATTCACCACATAGTTTGAATTGGAAACTAATCTTAACTGGCATATATGCAGTATGTAATCATTTTGAAAATTTACTTGTCCTACAATGTTTTTATATAGTTGGATATTGCCATGCTGGGTGGCCAACCCAGGTCAGTCTCAAGCTCATGGGCTTAAGATCAATCTCAAGTTAAATGCTAGACAAGCAAAGTACATCATTAGCAAGCAGGAAGGATGGGTCTCTTTAACCATGGATGGCAACTCATCTAAGAAAAGGAAAACTCCTAAAGAAATTCCAATCCAGAGATGGAGTTCTGTAGGTGGTATGATATTGACTGGATGTAAATTTTGACAAATTCTGGCTATTGAAGCCTGACAAATCAATATGTTCCTTTCAATGCCCCCCCCCCAACAACAAACAGAAGAAGAAAGAATGTTGAAAGATGTTGTTTTTATAAGTTTAATTAATTTTTATATTTTATAATTTTAATCTAATTAACTCATATTACAACCCAGAAGTACAAGGCTGAAAATTATTTAAAAAAGCATAGCCTACTACTAAAGCTAGATTACTAGATTGAATAATACGCAACTCTGATTTACCTATGACTATGATTAGTAATAGTATGGATTGTGATTGGGTAGAAACGATAGCAGATTCAGATTCGTGTTCAGTCAGATGTCTTTCAGATGACGATGATCATCCGATGATGTTAATGTTACTATTAGTCTAGTTACTTGTTAGTATTAGTCTTAACTAAAATAAATCAATAAGGAAATAAGGTTATGCCCCAATTGTTTAACTACAGCCTCAGGGCATTCAAAAATTCTATTTAGTCTTACTAATCTTATTCTTCATCTAAATCTTCTTAGGTCCTTAGCTTCACAATTATTTTCATTGTCCAAGGGAAAACTTGAAATGAGGAACAAGACATTGAAGTAGTATTTATATTCTAATGCTTTTCAAAAATTTAAAATTCATAATATTTTCAAGCAAAGCAACATCGAATAATTGTTAAATTGATACGTATTGACAAATAATTACTGAAAAAATCAAGATTCGAGATGCCGATGCGCGATGAGGATGGCGTTGTTGCCTGGCTGGACGTGTATCGTTGCGTGACAATTTCATAAGCCTCGATCAATTTAATCAAACAATAATCATTTTAACACTAAATCCAGACGATCATAAGGTACTTAATTATTTAATAAATCAAATAATAATAAGTAAATGTTACATTATGTCTTTGAAACAAGTAAATTACTCGTATTTTTTTGTGTTGACAAAAGCTGTCTACTTAATCGATAAAATCCTTGGCTTTGCTTTTTACAAAAGTAGAGTAATCATATAAAACTAAAAAACAAATACAATAAAATAAAATATATCACTTTAAAAAAGGAAATATGACATTTTAAAAAAGATAAAAATTATAAATAAATATATCAAAATTATTTAATTTGCTAAAATAACTCCTATTTTTGTAAAAATATTAATAATGTCAATGATTTATTTTACACAATAATTAATTTAATGTTTTTTAATAAATTCTAACTATTTACACGAATGTTGTTGCAAGTACTCCTCTTAATAATGATATTAAACTAATAACAGTAAAAATAATCATCACTGGTGCATGCATTAACTCTTAACTGACTAGAATGTGGAGCTTAAACCAATGAAGATAACACATTGAATAACAACTTAATTTTGTCATATAGTCCGTCACACACACACTTTAAAAATATTTGTGCAACAGAGTAATATTAATTTCTTTGATTAATCAACTTTCTCCCGTAAAACCACTCAGATTCAGGAACCTTACTTAAAATGACATTTCATTTTCAAATTATGGACTGAGCTGTTTGTAAAGTGTATCCAATTTTTATCGTTGGGGAAGCGTAGGCAGGAATGGCTATCCACTGAGGCTGAGGTATCACATTTCCACTTTATCTCCAAACTTTACTTTAGGACGTGAACAAAATGGGGTAAAGGGGCGCAAGATTCTTCTGCAAAATTGCATGTCTGTATTATTTAAAATAAAATAAATAAATAAAAAGGGTGGAGACGCGGGGAGGGGGGGAGAATTGGTAATGAAAAAAGTTAGATCGTTTTTGACAAAAGTCAAAAGAGATGTTCACATATATTTTCACAAATATTTCGCAAATGCTTCTTCTGTACAAAAAATTATTGCGTCCTACTCGTATCCATGGTTTATATCTAGTAACTAGTCTTGAATTATTTTTTTTCTTGAATTATTAGAGTTTTTAATTTTGATAGTGTGTTGGTTTTCCTGATTTGTTCAGGCAACCCATTTCATGCCCGAACTCCAAATAGGAAGAAGAAGAATTTGTATGTCTTTATATGGTACAAGAAAATGTTGTTTACATCAGCCGTATGTTTATCTGATAATTTTTGTGTTGCCTTAGTCTTTGTATCATTACTACTTTACTCTTCGTTCTTCTATCCTCTAGTTCAGTGCTTCTCAAAGTGGTGGTCCGCGGACCGGTGCCGGTCCGTGAGACATCAGCCGCCGGTCCGCAGAAGGTATCATAAAGAAAATAAAAATCTTATTATAATTCTCCTTGCAATCATTAATACTAATCCTATAACTATAACATATGTCAATTTTTCGGCACAAGCACATAAAATGAAACAAAATTTAAAATAAATTAATCTATATTTAATAAAATGAGTCTACATTTATTTCATTACGTAATCATTATCTCAAATCATGGGGGATGAAGGAGGTGCTCCAAATTTTGGTGATAAATTTATTTCAATTTACTCAAAAAAAGTTGGAAACAAACATTGATAGCACAGAATCATAGATCTGTCTCCCAAACTCAAGCAATATATTTGCACTCCTGTATGTTGTACAAAGTAAAATTTAAATAATAACATTATTATATATTTTAAAACTTCAAAAACAAAAACAGAAAGAGCTGAGTTGATATGCCATACTGAAAAGGTATGCACACCCTTATCTTATCTTATCTGTTTACAGACGCTCCTTCTATACAGAAGATTATTGCGTCCTAGGCTTATCTATGGTTTGTGTTTAGTCTTGTATTTTTATTAAAGATTTAATGTTGATAAAGTGTTGGTTTTCCTGGTTTCTTCAGGAATTCCGGACGGGAAGAACGAAAATGTGTATTTGTTTGTTCTTGCATACGGAATAAGAAAGGTGTTTTTATCCTTATCTGAGGGTTTTATTAAGTTATATTTGTGTTGTATTTGTAGGGGCGCGGTGGTCGAGTGGCAGCGCGCTCGACTGGCGTACCGATGGTCACGGGTTCGAATGCATGTCAAGGCAAGCATTTGTTCCCGGGGCCTAGGGCGTCCCTGAGTCACCCAGCTCCGAATGGGTACCTAACACTAGTTAGGCGGCTGGGTAATGCGTGGAACCCACAAAGCTGTGGCCTGTGAATGGCATCACTTGCCAACAGATCATCTGCCATGGTCTGTGGACGTAATTATCTTCTGCATAGAAGCAGCGTCTGTATTGATAAGATAAGATATTTCTAAATTATAATTAATTGCTTTATGTATGATTACTACTTTGCTCTAAGTTCTTCAATCCTCTAGTGTTTCAAGGTTTAATGATTTAACAAATGGTGCTATTCTTGTCAGTTTTGAATATTCTCCAGTAATGAATCTGGCAGCTCTTTTTTGAATGTTTTCTAGTTTATCAATGCTTTCTTTGGTGGATGGATCCCATACAGAAGATGCATATTCTAGTACAGGTCTCACCAAAGTGAGGTAGCATTTTAGTTTTATATCTCTATTACATGTGTTAAAGTTTCTTTTTATAAAGCTTAAGGTTTTGTTTGATTTTTTAATAACTTCATTGACATGGGGATTCCATGATAGTTTCTCATTTATTAAGACTCCTAAGTATTTTGCATCTTTAGTTTGGGTCAGCTCTTTTCCATGAATGTAATATTTTGAATTTATTTTGTTTCTTTTTCTTTGTTACTTGACACTTTTCTGGGTGGAAAGACATACTCCAGTTAGTTTCCCATTTTATCAATTCATCTAAGTCTTTTTGTAAAATTTATAAATGGAAATAAAGAACCAATGGACATGTTTATAAGGAGATGAAATATGAATGCTGAGCATCAAACAAATTCGGTCTCTTCTTCACAGTTAGTTGATGGAGACATAAATAAAAACAAAGCTTCTTCTGTGAAACGAATTCTTACTACCTTCACTCGAAAATATGACTTTTCATAAATTTGATTCTTTTTTGCGAGTGTGGATGACTCTGGTATCCCAAGACATCAATTTGTTACTGTTATGGAGGCGATGTTCTATCGAATGCAATGAAGCCCCCAAACCCCAGAAGCATCTAACTACTAGGCATAACTTCAAACCCAAAGAGTACTTCGAAAAAAAGCGAGCTGATTTAACATATTTCAAAAACTTATCTTTGATTTATCCCACATAATTACTTGCGCAATGCGAGCTTCGTAAAAGTAGCACAGCGAATTGCCATGGCTAAAAAAACGTGCAAGCGGCGAAGAGCTCGTTGTAGGGTGCATTGAGGATGTGTGCTTGAACATGTTAGGTGAAACTGCGGCAAAGAAAGTGTTCCAGACACTCTCAAATGACACAATATTTCGACGAATCGACGTTATGGCATGTAATATTGAAGCGCCACAAACAGCTGAAATTGGCTAAATATTTTTCATCGTAGCTCGATGAATCCACATCACATACATTGCTAATTTGGCTATTCTGATGTTTTATGTGCGATATCAATGTATGGATGTTTTGAAGAAATAGCATTTCTATTGTACTTCATTACCAACTAATACAACTATTTCTGAACCTTTCAACGCAGTTGACGATTATTTTGTTGACAAATTTTAAATATAATTTAAATATTGTGTTGCTGTGTGTGGGAATTGCGTTGCGGCCATGACTGGGCGGCGTTCTGGATTTGTTATCAATTTAAGGAAGTAGCACCAGAATGCAAGTTTATCCACTGTTTTGTTCACGGTGAAATATTAGCCACCAAGCTAATGTCAACACAAACAGCTTTTACTGCATGGTGATGTGCAAGAGTTTTTGAATTGTAAAGAGAGCTCGGCCAATTTCTTCAGTGGAAAAAAAAGGATTTGTCCCAACTATTTTGAAATGTGAATTGGACAGCCACGTTGGCTTACTTGCATGGTTGATATCTTTTCCATTTTTAATTAGCTCAATATCTCCATGCAAGGGATGAGGTCTTCATGCCCTACAATTGCAGAAAAGAAAGATAGAAGCATGGAAGAGTCGAATATCACCCGATTGTTTGGATATGTTTTACAATTAGGCGACAATTATCAATAAAGATAAAGAGTTTGATGTTCAATCTCTACACATAGACATCATTTAGTACTTGACAATATTTATTGACCGATTCGAGTTATAATTTCGGAAAGGTACTTGATAGATACGCAATCAATTTATTGCATCGAAGGTTGATTTGTCTGTAACTTTGAAAGATAAATTCCTGGAGTTAACTGGTGATGAAGGATTTAAAATGAATTTTGGGACTATGTCCTCTCTTGCATTCTTTTTGATTCACGAGAGTGCAGAATATCCTGAGCTTGCCGAAATTGTTCTCAAGTCTTTTCTTCCATTTCCTTCATCTTACCTGTGTGGCTCACATTGTGCGACTGGTTTCTCAACAATAAGACAAAGTACAGGAACAGTATGGATATTCGTACTCCATTGCGTGTAACACTGTCCTCATCGAGCCACCACTTGATAACTTTTCAAAATATGTGAAGTCTCAAGTAGTTCAAGTTAAACACTGAGCATAAACTTACACATGTAATAACTAGAGTTATTTTTAAAATAAATTTCAGTGAATTTTTAAATTATATTTTAAGTGCTCGTTTATTGAAAGTTAGGCATAAGTCAGATTAGGCTACACATTTATTAAAACACTAACAACGTTAAAACATTTTAATACGAAATGAGACGATCGTAAATGAACAATGAATTAAGCAATCAAGGTTTTAGATTATTCCTTTCATAATTGTTCGATAACATGTCACATAAAACAAGCCGAAGTCATGCCTAATGTTTTAGGGCTGTACGACTTGTAGTTGAGGTAGGGGCTCATATCGCTGCCACGTCAATACAGGGAAAATAGCACACCGGTCCCTGGTGCAATGGACAAAATTCCTGCCGGTCCGCCATACCAAAAAGTTTGAGAAGCACTGCTCTAGTTCGCAGGTTCCCTACCCTTTTCGGTGGTGACCCCTTTTTTGTAAGAGCCAAGTGGCCCGCAACCAGCGGTGTAAAGGGGTGGGGGAATGCCCCCGGGTAGCACACTGTCAAGAGATGCAAATTCCTAGTTATTAATTTGCTTCAAAACATGCAAAGGTAAAATAAAGTGGATCTTTTAAAAATTAAAATAAAAGTACAGCCAAGGAAGGAATTAATAATAGGAGATGAAGGAAGTATTTTTTAAATCCTTTATATTAACTCGTGGTGTCTGCGGCGGACCTTGCTTGCTTGCTTGCTTGCTTGCTTGTCGCCAAAACTTTTGATCGATTTTTAACCCACTTGCTCGCAAGATAGCGAGCTGAAATTTTGCAGGCAATTTCGTACCGATGATAAAAACAATGTATCAAAATTTCAGATCGATCGCATGTACCGTAATTAAATTATTGATTTTTTAGATTATTTTTTTTATTCCTATGTATCATGCTATTTTTTGAGATAGAGCGTCGCGGTGCGTATTATATTGAACAACCTTTCTGTCGCGCAATAAGGTGCGTATTTTATTGACAGCTCTTTTTATAAACATATTCCTGATCGGTGCGTATTATATTAAACATGTTTTACGACACAACTGCAATTTTGTATTTCTGGATGGTCTGGCGCTGCGTATTATAATGAACATTCTTTTAGTTACTTCTCGTACATAAAGGATTTATAGTCAAAAACTTGGTTTTTTACGGGTTTTTCTTATTAAATCCTTTATATTAACTCGTGGTGTCTGCGGCCGACCGACCTTGCTTGCTTGCTTGTCGCCAAAACTTTTGATCGATTTTTAACCCACTTGCTCGCAAGATAGCGAGCTGAAATTTTGCAGGCAGTTTCGTACCGATGATAAAAACAATGTATCAAAATTTCAGATCGATCGCATGTACCGTAATTAAATTATTGATTTTTTAGATTATTTTATTTATTCCTATGTATCATGCTATTTTTTGAGATAGAGCGTCGCGGTGCGTATTATATTGAACAACCTTTCTGTCGCGCAATAAGGTGCGTATTTTACTGACAACACTTTTTATAAACATATTCCTGATCGGTGCGCATTATATTAAACACGTTTTACGACACAACTGCAATTTTGTATTTCTGGATGGTCTGGCGCTGCGTATTATAATGAACATTCTTTTAATTACTTCTCGTACATAAAGGATTTATAGTCAAAAACTTGGTTTTTTACGGGTTTTTCTTATTAAATCCTTTATATTAACTCGTGGTGTCTGCGGCCGACCTTGCTTGCTTGCTTGTCGCCAAAACTTTTGATCGATTTTAACCCACTTGCTCGCAAGATAGCGAGCTGAAATTTTGCAGGCAGTTTCGTACCGATGATAAAAACAATGTATCAAAATTTCAGATCGATCGCATGTACCGTAATTAAATTATTGATTTTTTAGATTATTTTATTTATTCCTATGTATCATGCTATTTTTTGAGATAGAGCGTCGCGGTGCGTATTATATTGAACAACCTTTCTGTCGCGCAATAAGGTGCGTATTTTATTGACAGCTCTTTTTATAAACATATTCCTGATCGGTGCGCATTATATTAAACATGTTTTACGACACAACTGCAATTTTGTATTTCTGGATGGTCTGGCGCTGCGTATTATAATGAACATTCTTTTAATTACGTCTCGTACATAAAGGATTTATAGTCAAAAACTTGGTTTTTTACGGGGTTTTCTTATTTTAAAATGAAGCACCTACTGCTACTCTTTAAACCCCATTTTGAATGTAAATTCTTCGCACACTAATGTTACTGGTGTGCACACTAATGTTACTGGTGTGCACGCTAATGCTACTGATCTGCACACTAAATTCACTAATGCTACTGATCTGCACACTAATGCTACTGATCTGCACACTAATGCTACTGATCTGCACACTAATGCTACTGATCTGCACACTAATGCTACTGATCTGCACACTAATGCTACTGATCTGCACACTAATGTTACTGATCTGCACACTAATGCTACTGAACTGCACACTAATGTTACTGATCTGCACACTAATGCTACTGAACTGCACACTAATGTTACTGATGTGCACACTAAATTCACTAATGCTACTGATGTGCACACTAATGTTACTGATGTGCACACTAATGCTACTGATGTGCACACTAATGTTACTGATGTGCACACTAATGCTACTGATGTGCACACTAAATTCACTAATGCTACTGATGTGCACACTAATGTTGCTGATGTGCACACTAATGTTACTGATGTGCACACTAATGTTACTGATGTGCACACTAATGCTACTGATGTGCACACTAAATTCACTAATGCTACTGATGTGCACACTAATGTTACTGATGTGCACACTAATGTTACTGATGTGCACACTAATGTTACTGATGTGCACACTAATGTTACTGATGTGCACACTAATGCTACTGATGTGCACACTAAATTCACTAATGCTACTGATGTGCACACTAATGTTACTGATGTGCACACTAATGTTACTGATGTGCACACTAATGTTACTGATGTGCACACTAATGTTACTGATGTGCACACTAATGCTACTGATGTGCACACTAATGCTACTGATGTGCACACTAATGTTACTGATGTGCACACTAATGCTACTGAACTGCACACTAAATTCACTAATGCTACTGATGTGCACACTAATGTTACTGATGTGCACACTAATGTTACTGATGTGCACACTAATGCTACTGATGTGCACACTAATGCTACTGATGTGCACACTAATGTTACTGATGTGCACACTAATGTTACTGATGTGCACACTAATGTTACTGATGTGCACACTAATGTTACTGATGTGCACACTAATGCTACTGATGTGCACACTAAATTCACTAATGCTACTGATGTGCACACTAATGTTACTGATGTGCACACTAATGTTACTGATGTGCACACTAATGTTACTGATGTGCACACTTATGTTACTGATGTGCACACTAATGCTACTGATGTGCACACTAAATTCACTAATGCTACTGATGTGCACACTAATGTTACTGATGTGCACACTAATGTTACTGATGTGCACACTAATGTTACTGATGTGCACACTAATGTTAATTTGTGCACACTAATGCTACTGATGTGCACACTAATGCTACTGATGTGCACACTAATGTTACTGATGTGCACACTAATGCTACTGAACTGCACACTAAATTCACTAATGCTACTGATGTGCACACTAATGTTACTGATGTGCACACTAATGTTACTGATGTGCACACTAATGCTACTGATGTGCACACTAATGCTACTGATGTGCACACTAATGTTACTGATGTGCACACTAATGTTACTGATGTGCACACTAATGTTACTGATGTGCACACTAATGTTACTGATGTGCACACTAATGCTACTGATGTGCACACTAAATTCACTAATGCTACTGATGTGCACACTAATGTTACTGATGTGCACACTAATGTTACTGATGTGCACACTAATGTTACTGATGTGCACACTAATGTTACTGATGTGCACACTAATGTTACTGATGTGCACACTAATGTTACTGATGTGCACACTAATGTTACTGATCTGCACACTAATGTTACTGATGTGCACACTTATGTTACTGATCTGCAACACGATGGAACTGAACAAGTATGAGAGTGTGGCACTGATTTGCTGTTGCATGTAACTATTTTTTGTAACTGGTGCTTCAAATTTGTCAGCAACCCGTCATGAACAATCGAAAATTTACTTTACCCAAATATATTTCAACAATTTCCCGAATGTATTTTATGTATTGATGGACATTTGCGATTATTATTTGCGAAATAGTAAAATATTCCGATAAATGATCATTAACTTCACTAAATCAGATACGGACATAAAAGCAGAGGCAAGACGGCTACAACATTTATGATTTTACCATATGTATAAAGTACTTTTTTAAAATTAGTTTTTTAAAAAAAATTGTTCTTCTTCTAAAGAATTTTACAAAATGTATGTTTTTTTTAATAATAAACACAACGAAAGAAGAAACGTTTTTGCTAAACTAGGGGGACGCGGTGGTCGAGTGGCAGCGCACTGGACTGTCGTACCGATGGTCACGGGCTCGAATCCGTGTGAAGGCAATGGTTTGTTCCCGGGGCCTAGGGCGTCCCTGAGTCACCCCGCTCCGAATGGGTACCTAACACTACATGCAGTTAGGCGGCTGGGTACTGCGTGGAACCCACAAAGCCGTGGCCTGTGAACGCTGCATCACTTGCCAACAGATCATCTGTCATGGTCTGTGGACGCAACTATCCTGCATAGAAGGAGCGTCTGTATAGATAAGATAAGATAAAGGATTTGTAACTGGTGGAATGTAAATTTTAAAGTAGCTAACAACTAAATGAATAAAGCTCACAATACAACCAATTTTTATTTTCATATTGAAATAAATAAAACATTTTTTAAAATGATAGTTTATTGGGGGAAAAGAGCTATACGTTGTGGCAAAAAAATAATAAAAAATAAAGTGGCTAAAAGTTTTTGTTTAAATATTTGACATTATTAAATTCCTAGAAAAACAGAAATGTGTCTCTTCGCGGCCATGCACGGAGACGACAGTGCAAGTCAAAATATAGGATTCATTTGGAACTGACATCTGATCTGCTTGCAAAGTACGACCCAGGTCTCCGAGATTATCATGTGAAAATGAAGCATGTTTATGTCACCTCGAATTCCAAACGAATTCACTGCAGTTTTGAGATACAATAATAACAATGGAGCTAAAACTCGAAAGGCATGCATCGTCACATTCGAGCATGAATGATCCATACCACACACACATTTTGTGAGCATTTTTAAAAAAAATTAAGTTTATATGTAGTTACGTGCCGACGAATCAATCCACAAATTCAAAAATTCTTCTAGTTAAAGTGTGACTAATGTAAGGTGGCTTTTAGAATCCCCCCCCCCACAAACTCCACCTATGCATCAAATTGGCACCATTAAAGGTAAACTTGAGCTTAGGAGTTCCAAAAGGAACTGTTCTTGACTCACTTCTGTTCCCAATTTACATAAATTTTGATAAATAATAAATTATTTACCCCAACAGTATCTCATTAGAAAAAAGTTATATTATTTGCTGAGAATTTTATAATCTATAGCAGCGGTTCCCAAACTGTGGGTCGCGAGGGGTTTTCTGGGTGTCGCCAACTGTCGACTTAAAAAAATGTTCACTATAAATATAATGCAAATTTGCTCTATTTAGTAAAAAAATTTATTGAAAATGACTTATTTAAATTTCATGGGGTCGGGGGTCACATGGCTTATTTAAAAAGAGGTCGCCACCCAAAAAAAGGTTGTGAACCACTGATCTATAGATTTAAAAAGATTCATTAAAGAACAGTTTGATCTTTGCCTATTAATAACTATTACTAATGTACGTATTATGAAATCTTGAATCCACTATCACTAATGTAAAAAAAACAACAAAAAAAACAAAAACACAGATGCCAAAGAAATTAAGTTTTTTAAAAGAAAACTAGAATGGTGAACTTTATCAAATGCTTTTACGTGATCCTAAATTGTGAAATGAACTAGTAGGTGTAGTGACTTGGGTGCATAAAATTTTCATTTGATTTACTGACATTTAAATAAATTTGAAGTGTATAAGTATAAGGAGATGGCATTAATTCATTAATATTAAAATATTTATATAGTTTTGGTGCATCAAAAAAGTACATGCAATTAGAAATTTCTTAATAGTTTGGCCTTTTGTTTTGTTATTAAAAGAATTGGGAGTAAGGCTCACTCAAACGTAAAGTATGTGAAATAAATATTTTTCCTCTTAATATAAATCTTTTTACCACGTTTTTACTACGTTTTTATTAGCTCGCTTTCGTTGGTGAGGCATTGTCCAAGATTTTTTCAAATCTGCCAACGTAAAATTGAACCACTTCTGATGGTCCTAGAGATCTGAAAATTTTACCACAGATAGATCTTGGATGACAATGCATTGTATCAAAATTTCAGATCGATCAAATGTACCGTTATTAAATTATTGAACTTTTAAGTTTATCTATAGTCTATATAAAAGCATCTGTACCGTCGGCTTTTGACATCCGTGAGTTCGCCCCGTGACCACATCACAATGTTTTTAAAACGTTGGGCGGGCGCTTGTGAGATGTTTGGTAAATTAAATAGAGGTAAAAAAAAGATTTTTAAAAACCAGGTTGTTATAAGTGGACTAAAAAGAATAAAATAAATAGAAGTAAAAAAAAAGATTTTTAAAAACCACGTTTTTAGAAGCGGACTAAAAACTATAATGGATGAGAACGTTCCAACAAAACTAACATCAAATAAAATGAACAAATGCTGGGTCAATTCTAGATTGAAAAAGCTATGCAAACTAAAATAGAACTTATTTAAGAAATATAAAGCTACCTATTCATATAGGATACACAAAAAATACTTAAAGATTAAACACTTGACACAAAAACTTAGTCAAAACCTCCAAAATGAATATATAAACAATGTAATTACCAAAGATAACAATAAAAACTTATGGTCCTTTATCAAATCTAAAAAAATGGAACCTTCAGGAATAGCCACACTAAAAGGCTCAAATAATAAAACCTATAATGATAATGAAACTAAAGCTAATATCCTTAACACATATTTTGCATAATCTTTTTCTGCCTCAGGCGACAAGAAAGTTTTAATAAATTTAAATAAAATGGAGGAAATAGGTAACATAACTGTAGATGAGATAGGTATACATTCACTCCTAAAAAACTTAAAAATAAACAAAGCTACTGGCCAAGATGATTTGCCTGCAAGATTATTAAAAGAACTAAGCAATGAACTGTCCCCAATCCTTGTAGTTCTCTTTCAAGCCTCTATAAACCAGGGAAAAGTGCCCCAGGATTGGAAATTAGCTAACGTAACTCCACTCTTTAAGAAAGGGGATAAATCAGACCCTGGTAATTACAGGCCTGTATCACTTACTAGTATCACCTGTAAATTACTAGAACACATAATATATAGTAGAATAGTTAACCACCTTGACAAATATAATGCCCTATGCCCACATCAACACGGCTTTAGAAAAAACAGATCATGTGAAACACAATTAATAGGTTTAATAGATGAACTATCAAAAGGCTTGGACAAAAATGATGAAATAGATACAATATTACTAGACTTCTCAAAAGCATTTGACAAAGTTCACCGCCTTAGTTTACTTAAAAAACTTAACTACTTTGGAATCTCAGGTTCCTTACATCACTGGATCCAAGACTTCCTTTTGGGCAGGGAGCAAACTGTAATAATTAATGGATCTAAATCTGCACCAATAAAGGTTAACTCAGGAGTTCCACAAGGAACTGTGCTAGGTCCCTTACTCTTTTTAATTTATATAAATGATTTACCCAACAACATCTCAACAGGTACAAAAGTTAGGTTATTTGCTGATGATTGTATAATCTATAGAACAATTAAATAAGAACAAGATAGCAAAATTTTACAAAAAGACTTAGATGAATTGATAAAATGGGAAACTAACTGGAGTATGTCTTTCCACCCAGAAAAGTGTCAACTGTTAAGAGTAACAAAGAAAAAGAAACAAATAAATTCATAAATATTACATTCATGGAAATGAACTGACCCAAACTAAAGATGCAAAATACTTAGGTGTCTTAATAAATGAGAAACTATCATGGAATCCCCATGTCAATGAAGTTATTAAAAAATCAAACAAAACCTTAGGCTTTATAAAAAGGAACTTTAACAAATGTAATAGAGATATAAAACTAAAATGCTACCTCACTCTGGTGAGACCTGTACTAGAATATGCATCTTCTGTATGGGACCCATCCACCAAAGAAAACATTGATAAACTAGAACAAATTCAAAAAAGAGCTGCCAGATTCATTACTGGAGAATATTCGAAACTGACAAGAATAACACCATTAGTTAAATCATTAAACCTTGAAACACTAGAGGATAGAAGAACCAAGAGCAAAGTAGTAATCATACATAAAGCAATTAATTCTAATTTAGAAATACAACACAAAGATAACTTAATACAACCCTCAGATAGACATAAGGATAAAAACACCTTTCTTATTCCGTATGCAAGAACAAACACATACAAGTTTTCCTTCTTCCCGTCCGGAATTCGGGCGTGGAATGGGTTGCCTGAAGAATCCAGGAAAACCAACACTTTATCAACATTTAAATCTCTTATAAAAATGCAGGACTAAACACAAACCATAGATAAGCGTAGGACGCAATAATCTTCTGTATAGAAGATTTTTATTAGAGATTTAAATGTTGATAAAGTGTTGGTTTTCCTGGATTCTTCAGGCAACCCATGCCACGCCCGAATTCCGGGCGGGAAGAAGGAAAACTTGTAATTGTATGTGTTTGTTCTTGCATACGGAATAAGAAAGGTGTTTTATCCTTATGTCTATCTGAGGGTTGTATTAAGTTATCTTTGTGTTGTATTTCTAAATTAGAATTAATTGCTTTATGTATGATTACTACTTTGGTTCTTCTATCCTCTAGTGTTTCAAGGTTTAATAATTTAACTAATGGTGTTATTCATTGTCAGTTTTGAATATTCTCCAGTAATGAGTCTGGCAGCTCTTTTTTGAATTTGTTCTAGTTCTAGTTTATCAATGTTTTCTTTGGTGGATGGGTCCCATACAGAAGATGCATATTTATATACATTAAAAAGAGTAAGGGACCTAGCACAGTTCCTTGTAGAACTCCTGAGTTAGCCTTTATTGGTGCAGATTTAGATCCATTAATCATTACAGTTTGCTCCCTGCCCAAAAGGAAGTCTTGGATCCAGTGATGTAAGGGACCTGAGATTCCAAAGTAGTTAAGTTGTTTAAGTAAACTAAGAAGGTGGACTTTTTAAAATGCTTTTGAGAAGTTAAGTTATCTGTTTTTTCTAAAGCCGTGTTGATGTGGGCATAGGGCATTATATTTGTCTAGGTGGCTAACTATTTTACAATATATTATGTGTTCTAGTAATTTACAGGTGATACTAGTAAGTGATACAGGTCTGTAATTACCAGGGTCTGATTTATCACCCTTCTTAAAGAGTGGAGTTACATTAGCTAATTTCCAATCCTGGGGCACTTTACCCTGGTTTAGAGAGGCTTGAAAAAGAAATACAAGGATTGGGGACCGTTCATTGCTTAGTTCTTTTAATAACATTGCAGGCAATTCATCTGGGCCAGTGGCTTTGTTTATTTTTATTTTTTTAAAGAACCTTTACAACAGAGCAACCAGCGCAGTACTCTTCAACAGCAAGCTGGGAGATTGGTTCAAGACCACTGTTGGTGTCAGACAAGGATGTTTACTTTCCCCCATCCTCTTCAACCTCTTCCTTGAAAGGATCATGACAGATGTGCTAGAAAACCATGTCGGAACAGTCAGCATCGGAGGGAAAAGTATAACCAACCTATGCTTCGCCGATGACATTGACGGCCTAGCTGGTAGCGAGGACGAACTAAAAGAATTCCTCGCAAAGCTAGAGAAAACACTAAAGGCGTACGGCATGGAAATCAACGCAGAAAAGACCAAGTTCATGGCTAATAGTAAATTCACAAGCGAGATTCGGATAAACGGGCACAATCTCGAAGAAGTCTCCACCTTCAAGTATCTAGAGGCCATAATATCCGACGAAGGCTCAAAGCCAGAAATTCTTGCCAGAGTAGCCCAAAAAATGGCAGCATTGAGCAAATTAAAGCACATCTGGCAAAGTAAGAAGCTCTCCTTGAGATCAAAGATCCGGCTAATGCGCTCTCTAGCGATGTCGGTCTTTTTGTATGGTTGTGAGGCTTGGACGCTCACTGCAGACCTCCAAAGAAGAATAAATGCGCTAGAGATGAGATGTTTCAGAAAGATATTGAACATCTCCTACACAGCGCACATCACAAATGAAGCGGTCCGCAACACAATAAGTACTGTCATTGGCCCCTACGAGGACCTACTCACATCAATTAAGAAGAGGAAATTACGATGGTACGGACACGTGACAAGAACTGGAGGTCTCGCAAAAACCATATTACAAGGCACAGTCCAGGGAGGAAGGAAAAGAGGCAGACAAAAGAAGAGATGGGAGGACGATATCAAAGAGTGGACCAGCCTGTCATTCGGCGACTCTCAAAGGGCAGCACAGGACCGGGACAAATGGCGTGTGTTAGTGAGCAGTTCACGATGGTGCCCCAACGACCCAACAACGGGTTAAGGGATAGTTCAGTTCAGTATACCTATCTCGTCTACAGTTATGTTGTCTATTTCTTCCATTTTATTTAAATTTATTAATACTTCCTTGTCGCCTGAGGCAGAGAATGATGATGCAAAGTATGTGTTAAGGATATTAGCTTTAGTCTCATTATCATTATAGGTTTTATCATTTGAGCCTTTTAGTGTGGCTATTCCTGTAGGTTCCATTTTTTAAGATTTGATAAAGGACCATAAGTTTTTATTGTTATCTTTAGAAATTAAATTGTTTATATATTCATTTTGGAGGTTTCGACTAAGTTTTTGTGTCAAGTGTTTAATCTTTAAGTACTTTTTGTGTATCCTTTTTGAATTGGTAGCCTTAAATTTCTTTAAAAAGTTCTCTTTTTGTTTGCATAGCTTTTTTAATTTAAAATTGAACCAGCATTTGTTAATTTTATTTGATGTTAATTTTGTTGGAACATTCTCATCCATAATAGTTTTTAGATTTGTTTTTATATCTTACAAAATTTCTTCTACTGGGCTATTTGTATTAAATTTACATAGGAAATTTTGTTGGAAGTTAGCCGCTGATTGGTGTAGTTTTATGGAATTACATTTATTCCAAAGATATATTATTCTTCTAGGTATCTTATTAATTTTAGTTTTTATTGTATTGGTGACCCTAACAATATCATGGTCAGACAGGCCAGGAATTATTTTATAGTCTAACACTAGTCCTGGTCTATTTGTTAGGAATAAATCTAGTGTTTTATTTTTCCTTGTTGTTTTTTTTACTATCTGTTCTAGGTTTAAGTTGTTTATAGTGTTTATAAAGTGTTCGTTAATATCTTTATTTGTTTGATGGTTATCAGTTGTATAGTTTTTCCAATTTATATCTGGAAGGTTGAAGTCCCCCATAATCCAAATTGCAGAGTTTTTATGATTTTCTTTAATGAAATTTAATTGGCTACAAAGATTTTTCATGTATTCTAGGTTGGTATTCGGTGGTCTATATATACTGCCTACAATGAGTGGTGTTGAGTTTGGTGTAACTATTTTACAAAAAACAGACTCTATATTCAAATTTGATTGTGTAGTAATTTCTTCAGCTATGATATTTGATTTGATTGCAAGCAGCACTCCTCCATAATTGTCTGGTCTATCTTTTCTAAAAATATTATAATTGTTGTTAAATATTTCTGAGTTATATATGTTGCGGTTAGGGCTGTCATTATTGTTGAAAAATGCTGCCCGGGTACCCGTCCAAATTTCGAACGGGTACCCGGGTTACCCGATCGAAACATCACATAGTTTTCCCCGTCATGACCGCTATACAATGCTACCTAGCCACCTTCCATGCACCTAATTTCATACAGTAGCCACACGGCCGACGTCTTAGGGGCCGTACATAAATGACGTCAAGCGATTTTGGCAGATTTTTACCCCCCCCCACCCGTCACAGGTTGTCACAAAAAATTAGATCCCCCTCCAATATGACGTCACAAAGCTTTGCGCCCCCCCCCCATAAAAGCCGTACTTCCTTTTTGAAAATGAGCATGTTTCAAATAACTTTATTGTCATTTAATTTTGTATTTAATGTGAAGTTGAACTCTAAAAATCGGTACACGCTTAAATTCATGTAAAACGTCATTAAATAAATTGTAAGCAATCAAATATTTCATTGGAACTTTTATTTAAAGTTGCGCATTTTGATGTGACGTCACATTTATTCTTAAACACATCCCTCCCCCTCGTCACAAATGTCTGACCCCCTCCTCCCCTATGTGCATAACGTCATTTATGAACAGGCCCTTATCCATCTTACACTGTTAGTACTATTTTTGACTTTAAAAACTTACAAATTTTGGTGTATTATTAAAATCCCGTTGACAGATAGTTCTCCTTAGACGTATTTCACAGCATATATTTGAAACAAAAATTTTCATTTGATACATGTAAATTGTTTCGCGAGCCATAAATTAAACACAAAAAAGCCGCATGCCAGCCGAAGTTTGGTTAATATAGACATTGAAGCCACATTTTCACGGGTACCCGGGCAGAATTTTACTACCCGGGTAATCTCACGGCAACGGGTACCCGTACCCGCAACGGGTACCCGTTGACAGGCCTAGTTGGGGTACAACCAAGTTTCAGAGCCAGCAAGTATGTCTGGTTCTTCTGTTTTTATAAGTAGCTCTGAATCTGGAATTTTATTTTTAATACTTAGGAAATTAATTATTAGTGTCATGAGAGTGTTTTGATAATTAGTGTTATTAGATTTTTTATGGTAATTTTTATGGGTTTGCGTGGCAGGTTTCATTTTATCTAGTGGGTCATTTATAATAGGATTAGCCAAAACACTGTAAGAGTTTGTGGTGATCAGGTCTCTATGGTTAAACAAATCTGAACTGATTTGGGGCAACCCACAATGTATGCAGTGCCAAGATGCATATTTATTTCCTAGGCCTATTGCTATGTGCTTTGGTGTGTTCAAAACCTCATAAGCGCCCGCACCACGTTTTTAGTCATATTAAATCAAAAGTCTACTTGAAGTACAAGTTTTAAATTATTTTCTTCTTTTTAGTCTGCTTGTAAAAACGTGGTTTTTAAAAATAATTTTTTTACCTTTATTTATTTGTAAGTGCTAATGGTTTAAATGGTTTAGCCTATATTTAAAAACTAGAACTGAATAATTTTCCAAAGTTGACAAGACTCTTCACCCTTTCAGTATATGAATATGGCACATTTATTGGCTACTGTCATTTAATAATGTACTCATTATCAAATTGAACTGTGTAAAACATTAACTCTTACACCTCCCTGTGGTGCTGTAACAATTGTAACAACAAAAAATACCGTTAGAGCTGTAGAGAATGGTTCAAAATGTTACATCATATAGCTACTTCTTTAATGACGCACCAAGTGAATTGTGAGTTTCTGATGGGCTTGTGAATTTATAAGAAAAATTCTTGTGTATTTGTTCGTAAATAAGCTTTCATTTATTGTTGTGATAAATGGTGTATTTTAAAGTTTTATGAAGAAGATTTTAGTACTGAGTTCTTTTTATATTTAATGTTGAAACTTAAAAACATTGAAAAAGATTTGTCCTAGTACAATTTTAAATTTTGCTATCAGTATTACTGAAAATTACTGTCATTGTCATCGTAGAGCCCTTTACATTATTTAGGCCACAGGATCCAAAAACTGGAGGTATGGCTATCACTACCAATAGAAAATGAATAGACAACTGTGTCCATATTTTGACTGTATCCAATACTACAAAGCCTTGATCCAACTACTGTATGTGTCTTAAAAATTAATATTACTTGGCAAATACATGGTAATTTCAGTAGAGATCTCTACTGGACTACTTGGATTTCACCGCAGCTAAGTGATTTTATTCTTTCGTTATATTCGTTTTGTGTACTATTTGTCCGTTGAAGAAGGCTCTTTGCCGAAACGTTCGCTGTTGTGTTACATCCTGTCAGGCTAACTAATACCCTGTTTATATGTTATACATTTACTAATTTAAAACCCTGATTGCAGTCTCACCCTCATTACTTTAATTTCATAATAATTATAGTTTATAATTTATAGTGCTGTATTTACTATTTACTACCTGACAGACTGAACCAGGGTGTTTGGTAAAAAATGCAGAATGGTTACTAATTAAGTCACTATCATTAATAATTAATATATTTATAATTAATTAGCAATTCAAAAAATTAATTAATCTTAAATAAATCAATACAAATTATGAACAAAAGATAAAAAAAGCAAAGGCTACTCTCAATTACAATGCATCTTTATTAAATGGCTGCTTTCTTAGGTCAAATACATTTAAATCCATAAATTTATTAATCTATTTTTTAAAATGAAAACTCATACATTTGTTAAAAGTAAAAGTTTCAAAAAATTTTTTATATTAAAACTGTTTTAATTTATTTTTGGGACAAGAGACACAAGAATAAATATCTCAAGTACCAACTTTTGATCTACCACAGTAATCAGTTCACTCACTATCAGTCTAGTTCCCTCCCAAACCTTGTGTGTTAAACTGGGTCACAATATTTTAAAAATTGAACCAATATTTCACAGTTCCAGTTTTTCATAGTGTGTACAGTAACTGTTGGTAAAATAAAATTATACCTTGCCTCTTTTAATAATACCTTTCTATTTGTTTAACTTGGACACATAAAACTACTAGCCAAAGTTTAAAATGAACCTTTAACTGTAAAAATATCTATCATTTATCATATAAGCCCATCATTAATGGTCGATAATTAGAATAAGTATAAGTGTTTTTTTAAAACAGAAAATGTTTTTTTTTAATAAAATGAAAAAATAATAGATGGCTAAATAACAATTGGCACTATAAAAAAGTGATTGGACATTAAAGAACATTATATTATGAAAGATTTAACGCTGACATTGACTGCATGAGGTATTATCCTGTTGTCTGCTCAAGCCTGTTTCAGTCTCCTTGCAATGTGAAGTAAGTCATTTGTTACTAATCATTTACTGAAGAGTATTTTTGTACAGTTCTTCAAAAGAAACAGAAATGATGGAATCCTCAATGGTACACAATTAGGTTACTTCTAATAATAAAATCCTTTTGATTTCACATTTTAATTGTTTTTTTCCTCCTAAATGCTTATTTCCCAAAGACATCACATTTGAAAGATTGTTCTCTCAAATGTGTTCTTGTTTTTAGTAAAGTCATCAGATACTGTAAAATCTTTCCCTTAGACATAACATTTGAAAGTTTTTTCTCCTGAATGTGTCTTTATGTGAATAGTTAGGTTACCAGACTGTGCAAAACTTTTCCCACAGACATCACATTTGAAGGGTTTTTCTCCTGAATGTGTCCTTTTGTGTCTAGTTAGGCTAACAGACTGTGTAAAACCTTTCCTACAGACATCACATTTGAAGGGTTTTTCTCCTGAATGTGTCATTTTGTGTTTGGTTAGTACGCTAGAATGTTTAAAATCTTTCCCACAGACATCACATTTCAAATGCTTTTCTTCTGAATGTCTCCTTATATGGTAAGTTAAGTGGCTAGAACAAGAAAAACATTTCTCACAGACATCACATCTGAAAGGCTTTTCTCCTGAATGTGTCCTTTTGTGGTTAGTTACGGCACCAGACTGTGTAAAACATTTCCCACAGACATCACATCTGAAAGGTTTTTCTCCTGAATGTGTCCTTATGTGCATAGTTAGGTTACCAGACTGTGTAAAACCTTTCCCACAGACATCACATTTGAAGGGTTTTTCTCCTGAATGTGTCATTTTGTGTGTGGTTAGTACACTAGAATGTTTAAAATCTTTCCCACAGACATCACATTTAAAATGTTTTTCTTCTGAATGTGTACTTTCATGTTTGGTTAGTATACTAGAAAGTTTATAACCATTCCCACAGACATCACATTCAAAGGGTTTTTCTTCTGAATCTGTCATTTTGTGTTTGGTTAGTACACTAGAATGTTTAAAATCTTTCCCACAGACATCACATTTCAAATGCTTTTCTTCTGAATGTCTCCTTATGTGGTAAGTTAAGTGGCTAGAACAAGAAAAACATTTCCCACAGACATCACATCTGAAAGGCTTTTCTCCTGAATGTGTCCTTTTGTGTTTAGTTAAGTCACCAGACTGTGTAAAACATTTCCCACAGACATTACATTTGAAAGGTTTTTCTCCTGAATGTATCCTTATGTGCATAGTTAGGTTACCAGACTGTGTAAAACCTTTCCCACAGATATCACATTTGAAGGGTTTTTCTCCTGACTGTGTCATTTTGTGTGTGGTTAGTACACTAGATGTTTAAAATCTTTCCCACAGACATCACATTTCAAATGCTTTTCTTCTGAATGTGTACTTTTATGTTTGGTCAGTACACTAGAAAGTTTAAAACCATTCCCACTGACATCACATTTGAAATGCTTTTCTCCTGAATGCACAATTTTTATTTTAGTAAGGTCAGAAGATTGTGTTCAACCTTTTCCACAGACATGAAACTTGAAGTGTTTCTTTTTAATGTATCCTTTTGACATCACATTTGAAAGGTTTTTCTTCTGAATGAGTCCTTTTGTTTTAGTTAGGCTACCAGACTGTGTAAAACGTTCCTACAGACATTCCATATGAAATGCTTTTCTCCTGAATGTGTCCTTTAGTGTTCGGTTAGTGCGCCAAATTTTTACAATTTTTCTCACAGACATTACATTTGAAATGCTTTTTTCCTGATTGCACCATTTTTAGTTTAGTAAGGTCAGAAGATTGTGTTCAACCTTTTCCACAGACATGAAACTTGAACATTGTTTCTTTTTAATGTATCCTTTTGACATCACACTTGAAAGGTTTTTCTACTGAATGAGAATGCCCATTTTTGTGCAGTTAAATTAATATTTTGTGTAAAATCTTTCCCACAAACATTACATTGAAACATCTTTTTTCTCCTGCAAACATTTCTGTATTTGTTTATAGACAATTACAGATATTTGTTTCTTAATTTTTTGTAAAATATAATTTTTAGCTTTTCTTTACATACTTCCGCTTGCTTCATCTGACGATAGTGATCATTGTGTTTTTGCCTCATGTGATTCTCAATGTAGATTTGATGTGAAATGTAATTTTACAAAATTTTCACTTGAAAATTGAAGCTATCTGTAATACACACCAAATAATCAAGCTGAGAAGATATTGTATTGAAAATTGCAACAAGCAGAAAAATAAGTTAAATGATACTTTAATTTTAAAGGCAAGGACATTATAATAAATGACCAGTAATTGTAATTTTAAATAATATGTCCTTAATAATCATCTATCTAATAGGCATAAACAACCATATTCCATATATTGAAAAGGTGTAAATAGTACTGTACCTGGTAATATTAAATATAAAAATAAGAGCATACCTCAACTGATCCAAATCTATCATCCTGGCTAGGAATAAGCACACCATCATGGCTTGTTAAAGAATGAAATCCTGTACACTTGAAAAGTTAGACTTATTTGATGAGGTTATTTGGCCAACTTTGCCAACAGCTTTTAAGTCTATTCCTTGACTCGTTTCCATAAATTTAAATGCATGGGGCCACTGTAGTGTCCTGCTTGTAGTATACCTGATAGCAATTCCAATACATCATTTTTAAAATTATTTCATACATCATTTTTGTTATTATTTCATACATCATTTTTGTTATTATTTCATACCTCATTTTTGTTATTATTTCATGCCTGATTTCTATGACACATTTAACCAGTTTGATAAAATAAAATACAATTTAAAATATTGTTTTAACATATGTACATGAACATGTATCTCCTTTGCATGTAAAGCTGTCCCCTGTTTGTTTAAACAATTTTAAGTGAGTGAGTTAACTGGAATAACAAATAAGGAGATATTCAATATAGCCTACTATAAAGATATTAATTATAATTAATTAATATTAAATAGTCTTAATCAGTGCTTTTTTTTGGTAAAAAAATAGGTGCCGGTACTCAGTGATGGATTGCCTAACTTTCAACTACCAGTTCGTACCTCGAAGCAAGCTAAATAACAACGCAAAGATACTAAATGTCTAAAACAATTTTATTTTATAATTAACCAATAATAATAAACGTTAAAATACAAGAAAAGTAATAATTTTTTCCCACATTAAAAAAGGTGCCGGTACGCCGTACCGGTGCGTACCGTCACAAAAAAAGCACTGGTCTTAATGATAATTCCAAGTCAGAACACAATTAACTTTAAAATTTATGACATGAGTAAGTAAACTAAACCACAATAGTAATTCATTCAAATCTATTTAAATTATAAATGACAAATTTTGCATGTTCTTTATTTTCAAAATAAAAAATTGGCCAAGTGAATTCAGTGTATACTGTATACATATAAATAATATAATTTATAGATATTAGATATAGAATCTTTTACAATGGTGATAGATTTTTACCTTTAAACCCCTTAGGAATACAGAATGATTTTAAAAAACGAAAGAGGAATACATGTAATAATTAAACTTTTAATTAAAGCAGCCTTCATCTCTACTCACATCTCCATCTTTGACTGTGTGCTCAGGTTAGTCAATCGTTACTCACAGTACTTTATTATTATTTAGAATCTAGATCAATTGTGGCCAAACAACGGCTCGCAAGCCGCATGCAGCTCTTCTGTATTCACATTGCGGCTCCCGAACAATTTATGAATTTTGTACTTTAAAATAAATATTTAATTATTTTTTTTAATTTGACCGAAGAAAGGGATTGAAAACAATTGGGCTTAATTTACATTTTCTAAGTTGTAGGAAGAGATTGGTTTCTGGTTGATAAGTGATGTAAACAATTAAATTTTTGGTTCCGGTTTTGGTCAAATTCGCATTTTGAAGTATTGACCAGTACTATTTGTCCTACTAAAGCTAGTAACTAACTTATAATTTAAAATTTTACTTGAAGTATACAGTATACAAAAAGTTGCAAGAAACGAAAATATAAAGAATTCTGCCAGAATGGGAACAGGACTTTGCATTTATCGTCTACTCACCCACTCGTCAGCTACGCTCTTCTGCAGACACGCATTCTCTCTGTTCCTAAGACACGCACTTAAACATTTGGCAAAAGGTCTTTCTCTTTTTGTGCAGCCACACAATGGAATTCTCTACCATTGCCATCACACATCTGAAGTATTCCAACTACCAAGTACTTCAAGACTGCACTTAAGACACATCTTTTCAAAATTAATAAAACAACATTTCTTTTAATTATTAACGTAGCTTATGTGTAACGCACTGTCATTTATGTGGTTATTATGATAAGAATGTTTATTTATGTTATTATCTTCATGTAAAGCGCTGTGAGCCCAGTTCGTTACTGGGATACAGCGATATATAAAATAAATTATCAATTTATTATCATTGTTATGCAGACAAGTGATCAATAAGCCAATTTTCAATCTTTTGCCACATGCTACTAGCAAATTACAAAGCTATCAATTTGATGCGACACTTTCAAAAAGTCATGAAGACTTTGCCTCGCAGTATCTACTGCAATCTGAATTAAGAAAAAGCAAATTTGCAGGGTTGAAGTCTAGAATGTGTCAGCAGCAGACACTACATTCTGTTTTAAGCAAAGAAGGTGTCACTTTAAATGAGTCATGTTATTATACCATCGCTTGTAATATTGCTCGTATTAAACAACCTTGTGCTGATGCTATTTTTAAAAAAATAAAGAAGAGTAATTTCTATATTAGATCCAAATATTTCCTAATTTTGGTGACTGATATCACAAATTTCAATGAATCTTTGTTACTTTGTAATCCAAAATGAAGTTAAAAAAAATCAAAGAATTGAGACGTAACTAGTAATAAGTATCTGGCAGAATTTTGTTGCATTACAACTACTTGATAACAACCATATGTAAAGAAACTTGGTATTTCAAAGGCTAGGCTACTCAGAGTAAATTAATGCGGTAAAAATTGGTGCTACTACTACTACTAATATTTGGGTTATTTCTTTTTTCAGCGTATTTTATTTTTCGGGTAGTTTAAAACCAAAAAGTCAACAAAACTTACTATTAAATACATTTTAACATTAAAATATTATATTTTTGTTCAAATTAAACTACTGTTTTATAATTTATACGAAATAAAAAATTGTATATTTCATGCATCTTAAAGCACCAATAAAGGTTAATTCAGGAGTTCCACAAGGAACTGTGCTAGGTCCCTTAATCTTTTTAATATATATAAATGATATACCCAACAACATCTCAACAGGAACAAAAGTTAGGTTATTTGCTGATGATTGTATAATCTATAGAACAATTAAATCAGAATAAATAGAAGTAAAAAAAAATATTTTTAAAAACCACGTTTTTATAAGCGGACTAAACAGAAGAAAATAATTTAAAACTTATAAGTTCAAGTACTTTGATTTAATATGACTAAAAACGTGGGGTGGGCGCTTATGATGTTTAACATATGCAGCTCACTCATACTCTCACTTATAGATCTCTCTTTTGCCTTCTAAATTAGAAATCTTTAATTTTTATACCAAACACCCGCCCCACGTTTTTAGTCATATTAAATCAAAGTACTTGAACTTATAAGTTTTAAATTATTTTCTTCTTTTTTTTACTTCTATTTATGTTATTCTTTTTAGTCCACTTATAACAACCTGGTTTTTTAAAAATATTTTTTTACCTCTATTTATTTTACCAAACTCCTCACAAGCACCCGCCCAACGTTTTAAAAGCATTGTGATGTGGTCACGGGGTGAACTCACGGATGTCAACAAAAGCAGACGGTTACAGATGCTTATATATAGACTATAGATAAACTAAAAAGTTCAATAATTTAAAAACGGTACATTCGATCGATCTGAAATTTTGAAACAATGTATTGTCATCCAAGGTCTATATGTGGTAAAATTTTCTGATCTCTAGGACCATCAGAAGTGGTTCAATTTTACGTTGGCAGATTTGAAAAAATCTTGGACAAACCAACAATGCCACAGGAACGAAAGCGAGTTAATAAAACGTGGTTAACAAGATAGCAAAATTTTACAAAAAGACCTAGATGAATTGATAAAATGGGAAACTAACTGGAGTATGAGTTTCCACCCAGAAAAGTGTCAACTGTTAAGAGTAACAAAGAAAAAGAAACAAATAAATTCAAAATATTACATTCATGGAAAAGAACTGACCCAAACTAAAGATGCAAAATACTTAGGAGTCTTAATAAATGAGAAACTATCATGGAATCCCCATGTCAATGAAGTTATTAAAAAATCAAACAAAACCTTAGGCTTTATAAAAAGAAACCTTTACAAATGTAATAAAGATATAAAACTAAAATGCTATCACACTTTGGTGAGACCTGTACTAGAATATGCATCTTCTGTATGGGACCCATCCACCAAAGAAAACATTGACCATTGATAAACTAGAACAAATCCAAAAAAGAGCTGCCAGATTCATTACTGGAGAATATTCAACACTGACTAGAATAACACCATTAGTTAAATCATTAAACCTTGAAACACTAGAGGATAGAAGAACCAAGAGTAAAGTAGTAATCATTCATAAAGCAATTAACTCTAATTTAGAAATACAACACTGGACTGTCGTACCGATGGTCACGGGTTCGAATCCGTGTGAAGGCAAGGGTTTGTTCCCGGGGCCTAGGGCGTCCCTGAGTCACCCCGCTCCGAATGGGTACCTAACACTACATGTCACATGTAGTTAGGCGGCTGGGTAATGCGTGGAACCCACAAAGCCGTGGCCTGTGAATGCTGCATCACTTGCCAACAGATCATCTGTCATGGTCTGTGGACGCAACTATCTTCTGCATAGAAGGAGCGTCTGTATAGATAAGATAAGATAATACAACCCTCAGATAGACATAAGGATAAAACACCTTTCTTATTCCCTATGCAAGAACAAACTCATACAAATTTTAGTTCTTCCCATCCGGAATTCGGGCGTGGAATGGTTTGCCTGAAGAAACCAGGAAAGCCAACGCTTAATCATTTAAAAAAAACTCTAATAAGAATGCAGGACTAAACACAAACCATAGATAAGCGTAGGACGCAATAATCTTCTGTATAGAAGGAGCGTCTGAAACAGATAAGATAAGATCTTCTGTGATTTACGACGCCATTGTTGCATGCCAATGGAGAAATCTTCCTTCTTAAAAGTTATTATTTTTTGTGTTGCCCAATTGGATAATTTGGTTCATCCAGCTGGGCTGCAAAGGCGGCACTCGCCTGGTTAGTTGATTTATCATAAAATTATAATAAAAAAGGTAATCATAAAAAATGATATTTATTTAAATTTAAAAAAAAACTGTGGGGGTATATTTTTGTGATATGTGTTACATTGACATATCATGGAACCTTGTAATATGTCAATGCTAAGTTTCTGCGAAGACGGCACTCCACTTAAAACTACAAAGCAATAATATTTGTACGAAATAATAATTTGTTAAAAAGTAAATATTTTTTAAAACTAAAATTTTTTGGTACTTGTTGGTTAATAATATTTGACGATAATGCATGGCATGATTTTTTTACACACAAATTTTTATTCATCCGAATATTAGTATTAGATAACATCAGTAGCCGTCCACAAATGACGTCACGCACCTAAGGTGAGGGGAGAGGAGACACATATTTGTTTAGATGTGTGACGAGGGGGGGAGGAGTGGTTTATGAGAACTGTGACGTCACATCTAAATGCTCAACAATTAAACTAAATGTTTCAGCTTTCTTGTGCCTCTTTTTTTTATACATGTTTTCACGTACGATTTTAGAGTGAATCCATACACTAAAATGACGAGAAATTGTTTTGAAACATGCTCATTCACTAAATGCATACTGAAATGCCCACAATTTTTAAAAATTTGAAACAGACTCATTTTCAAATAGGAAATACGGCTTTAATGAGGGGGGGGAGGTTATCGGAGAGGCTAACTTCTTGTTATAATACATTTATGCATTTAATGTAGAACAGACTTTTGCTATATCATTGATATTATATTGTAGTTCAAATACTATTTATTATTTATTTTTTAGTCCCTAAAATTAGTAGACCGAGTATAAGACAACGAACCTATAATTTTAACTCTCGTTTGTTTGTTGTCTGGTAGAAGCATTGCAGTGCCGAAAAAAACATAATGTTGAACGACACTTTCAGACAATTCATGCCACTTTTGATGTGAATTATCCACTTAAATCTGAAGTAAGAAAGAAAAAAATATGTCAACTAAAATCAAGTCTAACTGCACAACAGACTGTTTTCACTAGACATGTGGACAATTCTAAAAAGCCGCCATTGCTTCTTTCAAAATTTCTCACATGCTCGCACAAAAGAAGAAACCTTTCATTGATGTGAGTTGTTTCAGGAACTATTTTGACTGGTGCCGATTATTTGTTTGATGGATTTTCTAAGAAACGTGAGATTGTATCAGCAATACAAGACTTACAGTTGTCAAATAACACCGTCACAAGAAGAAAATATGCAATTTCAACAGACATACAAACTCAGTTAAAGACTGACTTGGAAATATGTGACTGGTTCTCGCTACAATTTGACGAGTCAACAGATATATCAGACACGCACAGTTAGCAGTTATGGTGAGAATGGTATTTAGTAACTTCACAGTAAAAGATGATATGTTACAAATATTACCAATGAAAGGACAGACAAGGGATGAGGATATTTATAATACATTCAGAACATACGCCAAGTCAATAAATATGCCTTTGCACAAGCTGTCTGTGATAACCACCGATGGGGCACCAGCAATGGTAGGTAAAAACAAAGATTTATTGTCACTCTGCAAGTAGAGAATGAATCATTTTCAAACTTTATGTTCTACCACTGTATTATCAACCAGGAAGCTCTGTGTTGTAAAATATTGCCATTTGAACACGTTTTGAAAATAGTTACAAACATAATCAATTCTATTCGAGCAGCTCCTTTGCAACATCGACTTTTCAAGGCCCTGTTAGAAAGATACTGAAGATAAAGAACATGATCTTATTCTGCATACTGAAGTACGTTGGCTCAGTAAAGGAAAGGTTCTTGCAAGATTTTTGAGTTTAATTGAAGAAATAAAAACATTTATAAACGATAAAAAGGAAAAATATATGATGAACTAGCTGACTCTACGCTGGCTGATTGATTTGGGATTTTTCACAGACATCATGGAAAAATTGAATTCTTTAAATTTGGAGTTGCAGGGGAAAGACAAAAAACATAGCTGAAATGATAAGCTCTGTAAAGTCATTTAAAGCTAAATTGGATTTGTTGATATCACATCTGCAGATCGATTCTCTCGTGCATTTCCCACGTATGAAGAAAATGCTAGGTAACAATGAACTAAACGTGTCATAATTTATTAAGCATCTTCAAGTGTAAAAAAAACAGTTTGTAGAGGATTTTTTCAGTTTACACATATCGAGCAATTGTTTCCTTCTGTATCAATCCTTTTACTTGCCAAATAAATGTAATGGAAATCGCCGCATGTCATTGCAGATTTTGTTCAAGGTAAGACAGAAGAACTAGAGTTAGAAATGTTGGACCTTAAGAATGATATTTTGCTAAAATCCTTAATATTCAGGTGACTTTTGGAATACAGTGGACAGAGAAAAGTTCCCATTTTTGAAAAAAAATTGGCTTATAAAATTGAACCATTTTTCGGTTCGACATAGTTTATGCGAATCATTGTTTTCAAATATGAACTTAATAAAATCAAGATATAGAGTCTCGACTCACCGATTATCATCTTTATGATTGTTTGCTAACATGATTATCCTCATACTCTCCTAATTATGAGCCACTGGCCAATGATATGCAATGCCAAAGATTACATTGACATATTGATATTATATTTTTTAATAAAATGTTTTCTTTGTATTTGTGTTTTTTGTTTACGTTTTGTTAATACATTTCTCTCTGTGTATGTAATTTGAATAATAATTTAATTATTTTGAAACATGTTTGTTTAGTATTTAATTAATTTATTAATAAATTATGAATATAAGAAAATAAATTATGGGAACATGAGAAGTTATGGAAGGAGTTTGTCGATTAAAAAAAGGTGGTGCCCGCCACCCTACCGATATTTTAGAATGTGCTCTAGAGTACAAAAAGGTTGGGAACCCCTGCATTACACACACAACTTCTGCCACTGTCTTCCCGCCTTTTCCTCCCATGTGACCTCTCTGTCAATCATCTCGTGATCATCACATGACATTATGTTAAGCCTATTTTGCTGTTCTAATATACATCTGATAGATATGATACTCTTTTCAACCAAGGCTTGTCGATAAAGGGGTTATGGGGGCCGCTCATAAATGACGTCTCACGAATTTGGCCGATTTGTCACCCCTCTCCCTCTCGTCATACGTCGTCACATACGTTAGACCCCACTCCAATACATTATCAAATACATCGTATCAAATACATTTTCTTGTCTTATCTATACAGACGCTCCTTCTATACAGAAGATTAATGCGTCCACAGAGCATGCGGGTCTGTTGGCAAGTGATGCAGCGTTCACAGGCCACGGCTATAGGGGTTCAATGCATTACGCATTACCCAGCCGCCTATATTTCCCTGACATACCCATTCGGAGTTGGGTGGACTCAGGGACGCCCAAGGCCCCGGGAACAAATCCTTGCCTTCACATGGATTCGAACCTGTGACCATCGGTACGCCAGCCGAGCGCGAATGCCACTCAACCACCGTGTTGTAAACAATCAAATTTGTAAGTGGAACTTTTATTTAAAGTTTATTTGTGTACTATTTGTTTGTTGAGGAAGGCTCTTTGCCGAAACGTTTTCAGTTGTGCAGAAGCGTTACTAGGGTTGGTGTCACCCGGGGCGGTAGCTCATGGTCTCACCCCCTCATGACTTCACCCATAGAACTCCCCCGAGTCTTAATGACATATGACAATAGTTTAAAGAAGGGAAATGTTCCCAACATATGTCAGACAAGCCTTGAACTAAAATTTCGTCTAACTTTTGAACGTGTCAAAACGTAAGTGTAATTTGGCTTACTTTTGTAAATTTCAAAATTAAAGTGAATCATTATTAAAGAATTGTTTAAGCTGGAAAAGGTGTATCGTGACATTTTGACTCCAAAATAATTTGAGTAAATCCTCACTTATCTTCCCCTTTCTTAACAAAATTAAATAATGGATTCACTGGCTTGCATTTACTGCAGAAAGAAAGTGGAATTATGAATTGTTGATAAAATACTTGAATGTAACAGATTATATCTTCAACAATATACCAAATAATCGTCAGACCAGACGTCTTTCAACGTTAAAAATTCGTTGCTGCAGTTGCGGTTCTGATCAGCGTCCTCTAAAATGAACTTTACTTCGGCTGCCGAAGGTAGGCCTACGCATCAAGCGATCTATCAGTGAATGTCGTTTGAAATGTTTTCGTGTAAAAAAAAATTCGTGTTAAAGGATATTACTAAAAAGTACCTATATTCAAGAAAATTAAGGAGGGAAAATGCTCCCCCACCCCTTTAATTTTAGAAAAATGTCATAAAAATGTCATAAAGTTGTTACAATAAAACTGAACTAAATTTCTTGAAAGTTTATTACACTGAAGACATTGTTGATATATCATACATAAAAAAATTATTATATCTGCAAGTATAACTGATTACATTACTGCTAATTCTAAACATTCCAGTTGTTTATTAATTTCTGTAACAAATTCAGCAAAAATCCGCAAGCTTTTATATGTATGTGTCCATATTTCACATAGCAAATGAACATTTGGAATGAGATTTCTTTGCTGATTACTTTCTCGGACAAACACTATAATTGACTTAATTGTTCCTATTGTGTTTCGTACAACATTCACATTATTTAAATCGTTCAAACAAGATTAAGTTTATGTGAACTGCAATGTACAAATGCTGCTTTAGGGTATTTTCTTTTAATTATTGCATGGACCCCTCCTTCTATACCTGCCATTGTAGATCATCAGTCGTATCCTTGACCAACAAGCTGTCATATGAAGTCTTATCTAATCCAAATTCTAATGATGGTGTTGGCTAAACTTTCAGTTGTTCTATCGACAATTGGAATATATTCCAGGAATTCTTCTGTAACCATCATTTTGCCATTTTGTTCTTTGACAAAAATAACACCAAGTGACATCTGCTCAATGCCTGAAATGTCATTTGTCTCGTCGGCAAGTATAGAAAATGCAACTGAATTATTTGCTTCATGGGCATTCTCTTCACACAAGAGAGACCCACACATTTCGATTATAGTGTTTTGCGTAGTTGCCGAGATATACTTAGCAATACAAGAACCAATCGACAAATGATTACCAAGACCTTCATCTCCAGATTCAAAACGAAAGTCAAACAGGACATAATTACCAGAATATGATTCTTTTCCACGAAGTGTTAAATCACGCATGCTTCAAAATAGGATTGTAGAAATGGTGGGACCCAGTTTATTGCGATTTTCTTGAATTTGACTTCTAAATTATGAGTCCAACTGCTCATCTATAGAAACTGCTTTGGCTTCCAATAATGCAATAAAATTCCTTGCATCTTTATGAGAGCCTTTGTTCCATGTGCTTTGCAGGTGGCTACGTGCACCTTCTTTGAAAATCATACTTTTTAACCAGGGGTCCAACAATCACGAATTAGCTGCAAATTCAACTCATTTCAAAGGTCATGTGTCCAGAAATACCTTCCAACATCCAATTTAGGAAATGAATAAGTGTCAGCGACAATCAAATTAGGAACAGTTGCTTCAGTTGTGTCTGACTGTTGAACTTGTACTGTTGTCCTCAATGCCAATGATATGTCTGATACTGCTGACACCCCAAAATAAATAACGGCATTTCGGAATCCCGCGACTGCTCTACTTTTGGTGTTTGTTGTTATTTTTTTGAGACTGTAAAAATTTTTCTTTTATCCATCTTTGGTAATCCTGCAGTTTCTACACGTATATTATTTCACAGCAAAATTTAATTTTCTCGTGAGAACTTACGTTTTTAATCTAATTAAATGCATTAATTTTCTTAGGGCTTTTTTCGGCCCTTATGTTTTGTTATACTTAACTTGAATTTAATTGAAAATTGAACCTGTATGGCATTTTCAGTTATATTTTTTTTTAAAAAAACGTGTTTTTTGCCCCCCCCCCTTTTGGAAAAATTCCTAGCTACACCCATTTTTGCACGCCTTTAATGAACATAAATAAAACAAAAATATTAACTCAAAGACATTTAATGCACAATTTTCCTCTTTAAAAAAACAACAAAAAACAAAACAAAAAACAGCAAAGAAAACACATCTTTTTATTTTTTTTTGGAGAAAGATCGTATCTCCCAACACTGTGGTGGAGGACGTATTTAGGTGGGGTTTGTCTCACCAGCTTACTCCATGTGCCAGTAGGTTAAAGCCCAATTGGATCTATTTCATTTAAAAGAAAGTACGCCACCTCTTTCATCTCCAGACTTTTTAATTCTCTTTCCGGTGCGGTTGTTTCTTTTCTTTTTTTCTTATTTGTTTTATTGTGGTTTGTTGGGACTGTTGTTTGTTGGGACTGTTGTTTGTTGGTTTGTTGGGACTGTTGTTTGTTGGTTTGTTGGGACTGTTGTTTGTTGGTTTGTTGGGACTGTTGTTTGTTGGTTTGTTGGGACTGTTGTTTGTTGGTTTGTTGGGACTGTTTTTTGTTGGGACTGTTGTTTGTTGGGACTGTTGTTTGTTGGTTTGTTGGGACTGTTGTTTGTTGGTTTGTTGGGACTGTTGTTTGTTGGTTTGTTGGGACTGTTGTTTGTTGGTTTGTTGGGACTGTTGTTTGTTGGTTTGTTGGGACTGTTTTTTGTTGGGACTGTTGTTTGTTGGGACTGTTGTTTGTTGGTTTGTTGGGACTGTTGTTTGTTGGTTTGTTGGGACTGTTGTTTGTTGGTTTGTTGGGACTGTTGTTTGTTGGGACTGTTGTTTGTTGGTACTGTTTTTTGTTGGGACTGTTGTTTGTTGGGACTGTTGTTTGTTGGTTTGTTGGGACTGTTGGTTGGTTTGTTGGGACTGTTGTTTGTTGGTTTGTTGGGACTGTTGTTTGTTGGGACTGTTGTTTGTTGGTACTGTTTTTTGTTGGGACTGTTGTTTGTTGGGACTGTTGTTTGTTGGTTTGTTGGGACTGTTGTTTGTTGGTTTGTTGGGACTGTTGTTTGTTGGTTTGTTGGGACTGTTGTTTGTTGGTTTGTTGGGACTGTTTTTTGTTGGGACTGTTGTTTGTTGGGACTGTTGTTTGTTGGTTTGTTGGGACTGTTGTTTGTTGGTTTGTTGGGACTGTTGTTTGTTGGTTTGTTGGGACTGTTTTTTGTTGGGACTGTTGTTTGTTGGGACTGTTGTTTGTTGGTTTGTTGGGACTGTTGTTTGTTGGTTTGTTGGGACTGTTGTTTGTTGGTTTGTTGGGACTGTTGTTTGTTGGTTTGTTGGGACTGTTGTTTGTTGGTTTGTTGGGACTGTTTTTTGTTGGGACTGTTGTTTGTTGGGACTGTTGTTTGTTGGTTTGTTGGGACTGTTGTTTGTTGGTTTGTTGGGACTGTTGTTTGTTGGTTTGTTGGGACTGTTGTTTGTTGGTTTGTTGGGACTGTTGTTTGTTGGTTTGTTGGGACTGTTGTTTGTTGGTTTGTTGGGACTGTTGTTTGTTGGTTTGTTGGGACTGTTGTTTGTTGGTTTGTTGGGACTGTTGTTTATTGGTTTGTTGGGACTGTTGTTTGTTGGTTTGTTGGGACTGTTGTTTGTTGGTTTGTTGGGACTGTTGTTTGTTGGGACTGTTGTTTGTTGGTTTGTTGGGACTGTTGTTTGTTGGTTTGTTTTGACTGTTGTTTGTTGGTTTGTTTTGACTGTTGTTTGTTGGTTTGTTGGGACTGTTGTTTGTTGGTTTGTTGGGACTGTTGTTTGTTGGTTTGTTGGGACTGTTGTTTGTTGGTTTGTTGGGACTGTTGTTTGTTGGTTTGTTGGGACTGTTGTTTGTTGGTTTGTTGGGACTGTTGTTTGTTGGTTTGTTGGGACTGTTGTTTGTTGGTTTGTTTTGACTGTTGTTTGTTGGTTTGTTGGGACTGTTGTTTGTTGGTTTGTTGGGACTGTTGTTTGTTGGTTTGTTTTGACTGTTGTTTGTTGGTTTGTTTTGACTGTTGTTTGTTGGTTTGTTGGGACTGTTGTTTGTTGGTTTGTTGGGACTGTTGTTTGTTGGTTTGTTGGGACTGTTGTTTGTTGGTTTGTTGGGACTGTTGTTTGTTGGTTTGTTGGGACTGTTGTTTGTTGGTTTGTTTGGACTGTTGTTTGTTGGTTTGTTTGGACTGTTGTTTGTTGGTTTGTTTTGACTGTTGTTTGTTGGTTTGTTGGGACTGTTGTTTGTTGGTTTGTTTGGACTGTTTTTTTTAAATTTCATGTAAACTGATTTTGTTGTTTAACGTATTTCATTGAATTTCATTTTTTTTTATATTTTTGTTAGGTGGAAAAAAAATGTCGTCTCTTTGATATAAAATCGAAAACAGTAAAATTTTAGATTTTGGTGTCCTCCCCTTATGGTGGCCCGCCCCCACCACACCTCCATCGACGCCACTGCTGTTGTGTTACGTCCTGTCAGGCTAACTAATACCCTGTTTATATGTTATACATTTACTTATTTAAAGTTGCGCGTTTTGATGTGACATCACATTTCTTTATCACCTTCTCCCCCTCGTCACAAATGGTCGACCCCTCCTCCTCCCCCCCCCGGTGCGTCGCGTCATCGATGGACGGTCCCTTGTTGCAAAGACACGAATTCAAGTTTCCATATCAAGACACCATTAAAAATGTGTTTTTAAAACTAATTTATTCTAATTAATCTCGGTTTAGCGATCTAAAGTTGCTACTGTTGCTCTTGTCAATATTCCCCAGTATAGAATCTGACAGCTCTTTTTTTTTACCACGTTTTTATTAACTCGCTTTCGTTGGGCATTGTTTGTTTGTCCAAGATTTTTTCAAATCTGCCAACGTAAAATTGAACCACTTCTGATGGTCCTAGAGATCTGAAAATTTTACCACAGATAGATCTTGGATGACAATGCATTGTATCAAAATTTCAGATCGATCAAATGTACCGTTATTAAATTATTGAACTTTTAAGTTTATCTATAGTCTATATAAAAGCATCTGTATCGTCGGCTTTTGTTGACATCTGTGAGTTCGCCCCGTGACCACATCACAATGTTTTTAAAACGTTGGGCGGGCGCTTGTGAGGTGTTTGGTAAAATAAATAGAGGTAAAAAAAAGATTTTTAAAAACCAGGTTGTTATAAGTGGACTAAAAAGAATAAAAAAAATTAAAACTTATTAGTTAGTTCAAGTACTTCGATTAATATGACTAAAAACGTGGGGTGGGTGTTTGGTATAAAAATTAAAGATTTCTAATTTAGAAGGCAAAAGAGAGATCTATAAGTGAGAGAATGAGTGAACCGCATATGTTAAACCTCATAAGCGCCCGCCCCACGTTTTTAGTCATATTAAATCGAAGTACTTGAACTTATAAGTTTTTAAATAAATTTTTTTGTCCACTTATAAAAACGTGGTTTTTAAAAATCTTTTTTTTTACTTCTATTTATTTTACGTTATTCAATACTTGCATTCGTGTCTGTCAGTCTGTCCGCAATTTTTCAAATTTGCCAGCGTAAAATTAAACCATTTCTGATGGTCCTAGATAGCTCAAAATTTTACCACTGATAGATCTTGGATGACCATACATTGTATCAAAATTTCAGATCGATCAAATGTACTGTAATTAAATAAATGCAATTTTTTAGTTTATGTCTATATCAGCATCTGTACCCGCCTCCCGTCGTTCAAATTCACGTGCCGAGTTCACCCTGTGACCTCATCGCTTTGTTATTAAACGTTGGGCAGGCGTTGATGTGGTGTTAGATAAGATAAATAGAGATAAAAAAAAATATTTAAAAAAAACAAGGTTTTTTTAGTGGACTAAAAATAATAAAATAAATAAAAGTAAAAAATGATTGTTAAAAACCACGTTTTGATAAGTGGACTAAACAGAAGAAAATAATTAAAAACTTAGAAGTTCAAATACTTAAATTTAATATGACTAAAAATCGTGGGGCGGCTGTTTGTTATAAAAATTAAAGATTTCTAATTTAGCAGGCAAAAGAGAGGTCTATAACTATAAGTGAGATAATGAGTGAGCTGCATATGGTAAACCTCATAAGCACCCGCCCCACGTTGTTACAGTGGCGTAGCTAGGGTCATGTGCGCCCGGGGATATGACACAAAATCTGCGCCCCTTGTCGGACCGAACGATTCTGGGGGTTACTGAGCCCCCAAGAAAAATTTGAAATTTTACGGTTTATATGGTTCATTTTCGAAGCTTCTGTTATTTTAATGAAATATAATACAGACTAATAATTCTCTATATGATTGTAAACAATTTATTTGAAAAAAAATACTCTACTAATTGTACAATAAGACATAGTCTACAAAAAATTATTCTCCTTGATATGAATGTTGCAAACTCGTCAATCACGTTGTCAAAATTAATATTCTCAAGTGTTTCTATTTCGATGCTAAAGAGTGCAAGATCACTCAGACGATCTTGTCCCATTGAAGCACGTAAATAATACAAAATAAGCTTCAGTTTGCTGAAGAACCGCTCACAGCTTTCAGTTTAAACAGCAATTGTTATATGTATTTGAAGTGAAATGCACAGATTCGGGAAATACGTCATATCCATATGAAACAATAAAACCAAGAAGATGCAAAGTAGTTTCTGATAGAAATTCAGTCCGGGTACTGAGTAGCATTTTTCAGTCTCTGATTTCTGTGCACAATTCGTGACCACTGACGTCAGTGTCGTAGAAATTTGCAAAATCTAAGCAATTTTTACGATGTGTATTGACTTTTGTCTCAGCAAGAAGAGTTTGACGTCTTGTAAAAATCCAAATGGTTGTTTAAATTTTTTTAGACGTATAAACCGTATTGATATCTCCTGTTGGAGTCTATCAATTACGCTGCTCATATCACGTGCAATCTCTTCTTCTGCAGAAAGTCCTGCATCTCTTGTTAATTCTCCAGGCATCCTCCGATGTCGTCTAATCCTTCTCTCAACCTCGATTCCGCAAATTGTACATCTTCCTTTCCATTGTCTACCGCAACCTGGCTCAAAGTATCACAAATGTTGACAATTTCTTGCTCAAGCGATTCAAGATTAGCTGCTGCTTCCTTGAAATTCACAGTAGGATTCTGTAACCGTTTCTGGACACGATCAATTTTCCCAAGTATGATGTTCCAGAAATTTAACAAAACTAGGAATTTAAAGTTTAATATACCTGCCAGCAAAGTTTCTGCATCACTTCTGGTGTCAAGCGGCATATTTGTATGTTCTGATAATTTTTCCAACAGCCCTACCAGTTCATCTAGTCATTCATAAATTGCTTTAACAGCTTCTGATCGTGCACTCCAGCGTGTTTCAGACTCCCTCTTCATTGTGATTTGCAGAACTCTTTTTAATTTTTTCCCAACGAGTTATTGAAAGAGAGAAACAAAATTTTTTACTTTAAACTGTTCCAAAAACGTGATAACAACTGGATCCTGTTTAGCTGAGTGTACTCCTGATAAGTTTAAGCTGTGATTGTCAAAGTTGAAGAACAATGCTTTGTGATTTCTGGCACATATTCGCTGTTGAAGGCCGGATCTATGCCCTGTCATTACAGCAGCATTGTCATAACATTGTGACCGATAGTCGGCTGGAGGTATGTTATTAGATTCCAGTTTATCTACGATAACTCTTTCAAGGCTTGCTGCGTCTTTGGAATGTATCTGTATAAAACCTAAAAATTATTATTTGATGTTGTTTTTTTGTAGTTTAAAAATCCACATGCACAAATATGATGACTTGTTAAAGTTGTTCCCTGTGTCCTAGATCAGGTGTTGAGTTAAGTAAGATACTTTAGTACTTGTTTTTTGTGATTTCTCTAAACAGCTGATTCCTTACATTCGATGAAAGTAGGTGGATAAATTCCTTCTGGATTTCCGGTGATAAATAAGATACTGAACCTGGATTTTCTCGGGCTCATACTGATCAAGTTTGATCACAGAGAGAAAGGAAAGAGAGGCGATGTCTCATGTTTCATATAAAAGGAATCCAACTTGCTTTGACACACCGACACAATCCCTTGAGAGGAGACCTTCCCTCCCTCCCCCACTTTACTCCCTCCACAGAGGGATGGGGGACGTAAGATTTTTCTCTTTAAAAAGAGTCACAGCATGCAGCAAAGGGACGCGAATTAGCCATTCTGTAAGCCAGTGGTTCTCAACCTTTTGAGATTCAAGGACCACTTGAATAATTTGTGTCTTAGCTACGGACCACTACTAAAAATTGTGCTACTGCCGAGCTGGAAAGTTAAATATAATAATACTGTGTATATCTTATCTGTTGCAGACGCTCCTTCTATACAGAATATTATTGCTGGCTATAAGTAGTATACATGTTAGTTAGTAAAATTATACTAATATGGTACGTTTTGCGTGCTCCAAAAACAATATTGTCATGGCTTTCTTTTGTAAAGAACAAATGTCATTTATATTAGTCTCATAGCCTTCTTATTTAATTCTACTTGCTAACTATAAAAAACTCTAAGTCATAAACAGTAGTTTGTATTAAAAAGACTGCTATATTATTTTATTTAGTACAAACGATGTTTTGTTTTTATTGTAAGCAATGGAGAAAATCCACTTTCACAAAGTTGCAAAGGGTAAAAGTATTTTAAAAGCTATCTGAGACAATTCGGAGTACTCCAAAATTTCATTAAGCCCACTTTCTGATGCAACATATTCAAAGTGGTATCGCTAGTGAGTTCAATGAATTGGTTTAATTACGATGTTGTTAATTTTATTTGATGAGGCAATGTGTGCGAGATTAGGACTGGAAACCCACGAAAAACCACTGAACGTTAAAAATCACCAAAGTAGAATTAAAATTGGCCCTGCATTGACTGAATATGACCAGAAATCAAATTTATCAACAGTTGTTTATTTATTTAAACATTTTCTGGTTTCTCGGTGATTTCGTATAATTGATCAAACATCTCAAAGTTACCTTGAAATAGTCATCTTTTCAAAAGATCAAGCTTTTTCGTAAAAGCGGACACTTTGTCACTGAGAGTAATATATTGTGTCTGCTTTCCTTGCCGAGATGAATTAAGTTTATCGAGTTCTTCAAAAGTTTCAGCCAAATAAGCCAGAACAACAACCCATAACATAAGGTTCAAATGATCAACAAGCTTTGATTTTTTTCTACAAGAAACTCTCTTAAGTCATCACGTAATTGAAACAGTCTTATAACCAGCGAAATTCAGTACACATCAGTAACTGTTAATGGTCAAGATTCATATTCGAACATAAACAATCAAAGAAACGAGAATTAATTTAAAAGACGAGCCTTGATAAAATTTAAAAGCTATTTAGGCCAGATCAAAAATATACTTTAAGTCTGCGTTAATTCTTTTACTTGTTAGTCTTTCTCGATGAATCATACAGTACGTAAATGTAATGCTTTGCTTGCGGACCACCTGGCACATCTTCACGGAGAGCTAGTTGTCCACGGACCACAGGTTGAGAACTACTGCTTTAAGCCACTCCTTTTTCTTGTCTTGGTCATTTTGATTGCTCCCCTACCCTCACTCCCAGCAACTCACAGTTTTTTTTATTTAAATCGCCATCAGCAATCCTACATTGTGGATGTGTCATTTATTTATGAGTAGAATGGCGCCCCTTAACGCTCGATGGGGGCGCCAAAATCATGCTTGCCAACTGATTTGTAATGAAGATATTTTCGGAGCTCCAAAATTCAATCTTGCAAACGTATTTGGGATACATAAGTTTATATCAAAAGAAAATTAAATAATTACTTTTAATACTCATTTTGGCGCCCCCTAACGTGGCGCCTGGGGACATATGTCCCCCCCTGCACCCCCCTCGCTACGCCACTGCGTTGTTAGTCATATTAAATTAAAGTATTTTAACTTATAATTATAAGTTTTAAATTATTTTCTTCTTCTTAGTCCACTTGTAAAAACGTGGTTTTTAAAAATCATTTTTTAACTTATTTCTATTATTTGTTCTAGCTTGTAATATCAATAACCTATATTATTATTATATAACTTATGCTTTCTTTGGTAGGTGGGTCCCATACAAAAGATACATAGTGTAGTATAAGTGTGACAAATGTAAGGTGCCTTATAGAATCGCCACAAACTTCCCCTTGCATCAAATTGGCACCATTAAAGGTAAACTTGAGCTTAAGCCAAAAGGAGCTGTTCTTGACCCACTTCTCCTCCCAATTTACATAAGTAATAAATTATTTACCCCAAAAGTATCTCATTAGGAAAAAAAGTTATAATACATGTATTATTTGCTGAGAATTCTATAATCTATAGCAGCGGTTCCCAAACTGTGGGTCGCGAGGGGTTTTCTGGGGTTCGCCAAAATTCAGTTAAGAAAATATTCACTATAATGCAAATTTGCTTTATTTAGTAAAAACTTTATTGAAAATAACTTATTTAAATTTCATGGGGGTCGCGGGGCACATGGCTTATTTAAAAAGGGGTTGCCACCCAAAAAAGGTTGTGAACCACTGATCTATAGATTTAAAAACATTAATTAAACAACAGTTTGATCTTTGCCTATTAATAACTACTAGTCGCCCAGCGGCGTAGCATACGCACAGGGAACGCATGCAACTGGTCCCTGCTCGAGGACCACGTGAAAGCTTTGACTTGATTGAACTACGTTTGACACTGGCAAAAGTTGTGTTGTTCGTCCGTCGATTCGACGAAGACCACTCTAGTCATCCGAGAGTTGCTGGGACTGGCTCTGTTTGTGCGTGCGCAGATGGCTGATTAGGCCGATCCTTGCACGGAAGGTTCGGGAAAAGAAGGGACAAGGGACGAGTGGGACATCTCCAGGAGGGTTGACAGCACGGGCCTTTCGGGCTTGCCTCTTCTTTTCTGCGGAGGTGATCCGGTTTGCCTCGCATGACTTGGCACCTTCGTGGATGGAAGAACGCCAGGTGGATCGGTCCATTGCAGCACATTCCCACGTGTCTGGGTTGATGGCAAACGCTTTCAGTGAGGCTTTCAGTGTGTCTTTGAAGCGTTTCTTTTGCCCACCGTGGGACCGCTGGCCCTGCTGGAGCTCGCCATAGAAGAGTCTCTTTGGCAGTCTCTCGTCTGGCATTCGGATCACGTGCCCTTCCCAGCGACGCTGGGACTGCATCAGAAGGGTGAAGATGCTGGGGAGACCTGCCTTGGTCAGTACCACTGTGTCTGGTATTTTATCCTGCTACTTTATGCCGAGGATCTTCCTGAGGCTTGTTGTATGAAGGTGGTTAAGCTTCCTAGCATGGCGCTTATACACAGTCCATGTTTCACACGCATATAGCAGTGTGGGAAGCACCATTGCCCTGTAAACTTTCAGCTTGGTCTGGATGGTAATGCCTCTTCTGTTCCAGACATTTGGATACAACCTGCTGAAAGAGGAGTTGGCTCTGGCAATTCTGACGCTCACGTCGTCATCGATGGTGACATTTTGCGACAGTGTGCTGCCGAGGTATGTGAAACGTTGCACTGTGTTGAGCCTCTGGCCGTTGACAGTGATGTTAGGCTCAACGTAGGGCCTTCCAGGCGCAGGCTGATGGAGGACTTCAGTCTTCTTAGTGTTGATCGTCAGACCAAAGTTTGTGCAGGCGCTGGAGAACAGGTTAACTCTGCGTTGCATGTCGGCTTCTGAGACGGTGTGAAGGGCACAGTCATCAGCAAACAGCAGGTCTCTGATGATGTCTGTCATAACCTTGGTTTTTGCATGGAGTCTCCGAAGGTTGAACAGTTTGCCATCTGTGCGGTACCCCAGGTTGACACCAACATCCTCGTCTCTGAATGCCTCTGTCAGCATGGCGGAAAACATGAGGCTAAACAGTGTCGGTGCCAGGACGCAGCCCTGCTTGACCCCGTTTGTGACTGGGAACGGATCAGAAAACTCCCCGCTGTCCTGGACTCTGGCCTGCATTCCCTCGTGGAATTGTTTCACCAAGACAATGAATTTCCTTGGGCAACCGTATTTGGCCATGATCTTCCACAGACCCTCTCTGCCAACGGTGTCAAAAGCCGTGGTCAGGTCAACATAGGTGGAGAACAGGTTGAAGTTCTGCTCCTGACATTTCTCTTACAGCTGCCTGGCGGCGAACACCATGTCGATGGTTCCGCGCTCTTTTCGGAATCCACACTGACTTTCAGGCAGGAGTCCTTGGTCAAGGTGGACTATGAGGCAGTTGAGCTGGGTCATCCAGTGCTTTGTTTGTGGGCACTTGAGGGAGACGATTGATGGCTTCGACGTTGATTGCCAAAGGGCGATTTAGGACGTTTTTGAAATGTTCGGCCCACCTCTTCAAGATCTTCTCTTTGTCTATGATGAGAGTGTTACCATCTGCGCTGAGGAGGGGGTTTGATCCTGAGGGCGTGGGGCCATACACTTCTTTCAAAGCGTTGTAGAAGTTTTTATAGTCACGCTTGTCTGCATAGCCTTGGATCTCGTCGGCTTTGTTGCTGAGCCAATCGTCCTGCATCTGACGGAGCTTATGCTGTACAGTCCTGCGTATGTTGTTGAGTGCATCTCTCCTTGTCGTGGACTTAGGATTATTGAGGTAAGCTTGGTGTAGGAGGTGTTTCTCATCCAATAATTGCTTGATGTCTTCGCAGTTCTCATCGAACCAGTCCTTATGTTTCCTGGTCTGGTGCCCCAGGGTCTATGAAGCTGTGGTGTAAATCAGCTCTCTGAGTGATGCCCAGTCTGCCTACACGTTCTGGTTGTCCGGAGAGGTGGATTTCAAGCGCTCTTCCAGAGCATCCACCAAGGACTGCTTGCAGCTTGCGGTCATTAGTCAGGCAACATTTAGCCATTTGGGGGCCTTCTTCCCTTGAGGGCGTCGTTTAGGATGAATGCGGATGTTGAGCTTGGGGATGATGAGGCGGTGGTCTGTCCAGCATTCAGCGCCACACATGGACTTGGTCACTCGTACATCCTGCCTGTACCTCTTCCTCACGACGGCGTAGTCAATAAGATTCCAGTGCTTCAAGCGGGGGTGCATCCATGACGTCCGGTTACGGGTTGGGAGGCGGAAGATCGTGTTGGTGATCAGCAGTTAATGTTCAGCGCAGGTCTGGAGTAGAAGAAGACCGATGCTGTTGCAGTGACCCACTCCATGATGTCCAAGGACTCCTTCCCAGGCAACGTTGTCCTTGCCAACTCTTGCGTTAAAGTCACCTAGCAAGATGAGTTTGTCCGCCTTTGGAACGTCGGCAATGACAGTGTGAAGTTCTTCATAAAACTTTGCCTTCACTTCATCTGGGTTGGTCATGGTTGGAGCGTAGGCACTGATGATGGTGAGGTGTCTCTTTCCCGCCAGTTGGAGTTTCATGGTCATGAGCCTGTCGTTCACTCCCTTGGGAAGTCCAGCCAGCTTTCCGACAAGAGTTGTCTTAACTGCAAACCCAACGCCTGCTTCACGCCGCTCCTCGCTGGGTCTGCCACTCCAGTAAAATGTGTAACCAGATCCTCTTTCACAGAGCTCTCCTTTTCCTGCGAGCCTGGTCTCTCTCAGGGCTGCGACGTCGATGCCGTATCTAGCGAGTTCTTTTCCAATCAGGGCTGTTCTCCTCTGGGGTCTGTCTGCCTCGTCTCTGTCCAGGAGTGTGCGCACATTCCATGCGCCCAATATGAGAGGAACTATCCTCGTTTTCTTCTTTTGGTTTCGACCGCTGGTATAAGGTCCCCACCAGCCGCGGTGTGCTGGCTAGGGTAGGCTTGAGCGGGCAATGTTTAGGGCACCTTTTCTAGCCCCTTCCTCGTGCCATGGAGGTGAGCAGTGCATTCCTGAAGAGGGCTGCTCAGTCGCCCAGGGGGCTGCTAGACTCCACTGCTGCTCCGAGTCAGCGAAGAACGACCCAATGCCCTGGGCCGCCTGTGTGCAGGGTTACGGCTCCCAGTGTACCCACACCTGCCGCTTCGTCGCTTGCCTGTCGCCACAGGACTTGTCGGTGAATGATGGGATGCGATGGATGACAAAAGTGAGTTGCGCGATGACTTGGATTTAAGTGAGAAAGAGTTGCGCAGTTCGTCGATCTCACTCTCTCGCCCGAGACCATCTTGATCCAGCGGCAGGACAAAGTCGAGACGGCTGGTGATGGAGACGGGTGCAGTGGATGGCCATGATATCATGTGTGTCTTGTCATGCCCTTAGCCTTAACGTTCCACAACGCTTTGCTGAGAATCGCCTTTTTGACCGTTGACCAACTAGTGTTTCCTCCGATCTGTCTACCGAATCCAGTCTTCACGTGCATAGGTAGACATACCTAGATCACCGAGGGTTTGAGACCCGTCGGCTACCCTCACCAGGTTTAGCCAGCCAGTCGAGGTCGTTGCCCGGGGTGTGCAAAGAAAGTGGACAAAGAACGGACACAAACTACAGCACGAAGAAATCAAAACAACGCGAGTGAACTTGGGGGGGGGGACTGCCAACTCATTGCTTGTTTCGAGACATTTACAGTCGAAATCCGGTACACCCCTAACTTCTATGAAGTAAGCTATAAAACGATTATCGTTTTGAAATCGGAGTTACATAATCGATAATCGGTTTTCCAAAAAAACAAACACTAAACAACAACACGAAATTAACAACCCTAAATATGACTAACCCTAGCTAGGGTCGGCCAATCACATTTTATGTTTAAGGGATGGTAGTATTAAATGGGAGGCAGGTAACAACCTCAGTGTGCTTGTCTTCACGTTTACTCGCTATTTTTTATTTACTTAGTGCTGCTTTTTGTGTCTGTGATCTAGGCCCAGCCCCCCCCCCACATCCGTTCTTTGCACTGTCTATGATGAGCAAGTCTATGCAGTCTATGACGCCGCGGGTCTCTACAGAGTTCCTTCTTTTCCTTCAGTCACAGTCGTTTGCCCAAACCCACCCATTTTGACAACTGTGTCTTTCAGGAATTCTTCACCCGTCACTAAATCATTAGCAGCATATGCTACGCCGCGGTTCAGCTAGTGTTGGCAATAAAGGGGTACAAGAACGGGCACAAACAGACATTTAAAATAAAAAAAAAGACAACGTTTTCGCTGGGGATTGAACCCAGGACCTTCCCCGTATGAGGCGGACGTGATAACCAGTACTAGTACACTACGAATCTCACGTTTCCTGTGAAGGAACAATGCAAGTGACGCAAAAGCTTTTTTTGCCACCCACTCCCACCCCCTTTTTTATTTACATCCCACTACGCTTGCCAACAGTGCTTAGTTATCTTATCTGTTTACAGACGCTCCTTCTATACAGAAGATTATTGCGTCCTACGCTTATCTATGGTTTGTGTTTAGTTGACTCCAGCTAGGGTCATTCGTCATGCTCGGTTGCACATACTTGCAGCTTGCTTGCCTCGCATGGTCCGACCACGATTGGTTGGGCGACGAAGAGAATTATATATAGAGAACAGAGAAGATTACTATTATGAAATCTGGAATCCACTATCACTAATGTAAAAAAAAACCCACAGATGCCAGAGAAATTAAGTTTTTTTAAAGAAAACTAGAATGGTGAACTTTATCAAATTGCTTTTACATGATCCTAAATTGTGAAATGAACTAGTGGGCGTAGTGACTTGGGTGCATACAATTTTCATATGATTGACTACATTTGAATAAATTTGAAGTGTATGAGGCGATGGCATTAATTCGTAAATATTAAAATATTGATCTAGTTTTGGTGCATCAAACAAGTACATTTACATGCAAATAGAAATTTCTTAATACTTTGTCCTTTTGATTTGTTATAAAAAAAATTGGGAGTAAGGCTCACTCAAATGTAAAGTATGTCAAATAAATATTTATCCTCTTAATATACATTTTTTTTTGTAAGTGCTAATGGTTTAAATGGTTTAGCCTATATTTAAAAACTAGAACTGAATAATTTTCCAAAGTTGACAAGACTCTTCACCCTTTCAGTATATGAATATGGCACATTTATTGGCTACTGTCATTTAATAATGTACTCATTCTCAAATTGAACTGTGTAAAACATTAACTCTTACACCTCCCTGTGGTGCTGTAACAATTGTAACAACAAAAAATACCGTTAGAGCTGTAGAGAATGGTTCAAAATGTTACATCATATAGCTACTTCTTTAATGAAGCACCAAGTGAATTGTGAGTTTCTGATGGGCTTGTGAATTTATAAGAAAATTTTGTGTGTATTTGTTCGTAAATAAGCTTTCATTTTTTGTTGTATTAAATGGTGTATTTTAAAGTTTTATGAAGATTTTCAGTACTGAGTTCTTTTCATTTTTAAATATTGAAACTTAAAAACATTGAAAAAGATTTGTCCTAGTACAATTGTAAATTTTGCTATCAGTATCAGTATTACTGTCATTGTCATCATAGAGCACATTCAATTATTTAGGCCACAGGATCCAAAAACTGGAGGTATGGCTATCACTACCAATAGAAAATGAATAGACAACTGTGTCCATATTTTGACTGTATCCAATACTACAACGCCTTGATCCAACTACTGTATGTGTCTTAAAAATTAATATTACTTGGCAAATACATGGTAATTTCATAATTATAGTTTATAATTTATAGTGCTTTATTTACTATTTACTACCAGACAGACTGAACCAGGCTGTTTGGTAAACAAATGCAGAAGAGTTACTAATTAAGTCACTATCATTAATATAATTATTTAGCAATTCAAAAAATTAATTAATCTTAAATACATCAATACAAATTATGAACAAAAGATAAAAAAGCAAAGGCTACTCTCAATTACAATGCATCTTTATTAAATGGCTGCTTTCTTAGGTCAAATATATTTAAATCTATAAATTTAATCTATATTTTAAAATGAAAACTCATAAATTTGTTAAAAGTAAAAGTTTCCACACAAAAAAATTATTAAAACTGTTTTAATTTATTTTTGGGACAAGAGACACAAGAATAAATATCTCAAGTACATTATCAACTTTTGATCTACCACAGTAATCAGTTCACCCACTATCAGTCTGGTTCCCTCCCAAACCTTGTGAGTTAAACTGGGTCACAATATTTTAGAAATTGAACCAATATTTCACAGTTCCAGTTTTTCATGTCTACAGTAACTGTTGGTAAAATAAATTTATACCTTGCCTCTTTTAATAATACCTTTCTATTTGTTTAACTTGGACAAATAAAAGCACTAGCCAAAGTTTAAAATGCACCTTTAACTGTAAAAATATCTATCATTTATCATATAAGCCCATCATTAATGGTCAATAATTAGAATAAGTATAAGTGTTTTTTTAAAACAGAAAATGATTTTTTTAAAAATAAAATGAAAAAATAATAGATGGCTAAATAACAATTGGCACTTAAAAAAGTCATTGGAAATTAAAGAACATTATATTATGATTATATTATTATTAAGGTTTAATGCTGACATTGACTGCATGAGGTATTATCCTATTGTCTGCTCAAGCCTGTTTCAGTCTCCTTGCAATGTGATGTAAGTCATTTGTTACTAATCATTGACTGCAGAGTATTTTTGTACAGTTCTTCAAAAGAACCAGAAATGATGGAATCCTCAATGGTACACAATTAGGTTACTTCTAATAATAAAATCCTTTTGATTTCACATTTTAATTGTTTTTTTCCTCCTAAATGCTTATTTCCCAAAGACTTCACATTTGAAAGATTTTTCTCTCGAATTTGTTCTTTTGTTTTTAGTTAAGTCATCAGATACTGTAAAATCTTTCCCTTAGACATCACATTTGAAAGGTTTCTCTTCTGAATGTATCCTTATATGTCTATTAAGGTTGCCAGAACAAGAAAAACATTTCCCACAGACATCACATTTGAAAGGTTTTTCCTCTGAATGTATCCATATATGGTGAGTTAAATTGCTAGAACAAGAAAAACATTTTCCACAGACATCACATCTGAAAGGTTTTTCTCCTGAATGTGTCATTTTGTGTGTAGTTAGGTTACCAGACTGTGCAAAGCCTATCCCACAGACATCACATTTGAAGGGTTTTTCTCCTGAATGTGTCCTTATGTGAACAGTTAGGTGACCAGACTGTGTAAAACCTTTCCTACAGACATCACATTTGAAGGGTTTTTCTCCTGAATGTGTCATTTTGTGTTTGGTTAGTACACTAGAATGTTTAAAATCTTTCCCACAGACATCACATTTCAAATGCTTTTCTTCTGAATGACTCCTTATATGGTAAGTTAAGGGGATATAACAAGAAAAACTTTTCCCACAGACATCACATCTAAAAGGCTTTTCTCCTGAATGAGTCCTTATGTGCATAGTTAGGTTACCAGAATGTGTAAAACTTTTCCCACATACATCACATTTGAAGGGTTTTTCACCTGAATGTGTCATTTTGTGTTGGGTTAGTGTACTAGAAAGTTTAAAATCTTTCCCACAGACATCACATTTCAAATGGTTTTCTTCTGAATGACTCCTTATATGGTAAGTTAAGTGGCTAGAACAAGAAAAACATTTCCCACAGACTTCACATCTGAAAGGCTTTTCTCTTGAATGTGTCATTTTGTGTTTAGTTAAGTCACCAGACTGTGCAAAACATTTCCCACAGACATTACATTTGAAAGGTTTTTCTCCTGAATGTGTCCTTATGTGTATAGTTAGTTGACCAGAATGTGCAAAACTTTTCCCACAGACATCACATTTGAAGGGTTTTTCACCTGAATGTGTCATTTTGTGTCGGGTTAGTGTACTAGAATATTTAAAATCTTTCCCACAGACATCACATTTCAAACGCTTTTCTTTTGAATGACTCCTTATATGGTAAGTTAAGGGGCTATAACAAGAAAAACATTTCCCACAGACATCACATCTGTAAGGCTTTTCTCTTGAATGTGTCATTTTGTGTTTAGTTAAGTCACCAGACTGTGCAAAACATTTCCCACAGACATTACATTTGAAAGGTTTTTCTCCTGAATGTGTCCTTATGTGAACAGTTAGGTGACCAGACTGTGTAAAACCTTTCCCACAGACATCACATTTGAAGGGTTTTTCTCCTGAATGTGTCATTTTGTGTGTGGTTAGTACATTAGAATATATAAAATCTTTCCCACAGACATCACATTTCAAATGCTTTTCTTCTGAATGTGTACTTTTATGTTTGGTTAGTACACTAGAAAGTTTAAAACCATTCCCACTGACATCACATGTGAAGGGTTTTTCTCCTGAATGCTCCATTTTTATTTTAGTAAGGTCAGAAGATTGTGTTCAACCTTTTCCACAGACATGAAACTTGAACAGTGTTTCTTTTTAATGTATCCTTTTGACATCACATTTGAAAGGTTTTTCTTCTGAATGTGTCCTTTTTTGAACTGTTGTGTCAGAACAATTTAAACCTTTCCTATAGAGATCACATTAAAATATTTGTTGCCTTAATGTTTTCGTTTAGTCTGCCAGATTCTATAAAGCCTTTTCCAAATACATCACACTTGAAAGGTTTTTCTACTGAATGAGAATGCCCACTTTTGTGCAGTTAAATTAATATTTTGTGTAAAATCTTTCCCACAAACATTACATTTAAACATCTTTTTTCTCCTGCAAACATTTCTGTATTAGTTTATTGACAATTATAGATATTTGTTTCTTAACTTTTTGTAAAATATAATTTTTAGCTTTTCTTTACATACTTCCGCTTGCTTCATCTGACGATAGTGATCATTGTGTTTTTGCCTCATGTGATTCTCAAAGTAGATTTGATGTGGAATGTAATTTTACAAAATTTTCACTTGAAAATTGAAGCTATCTGTAATACATGCCAAATAATCAAGTTGAGAAGTTATTGTATTGAAAATTGCTACAAAGCAGAAAAATAAGTTAAATGATACTTCAATTAAATAAAAATACAGTTTTATATTCATTATATTATTTAATTTCTAGGCAAGGACATTATAATAAATGACAGGTAATTGTAATTTTAAAGAAACTTTTACAAATGTAATAGAGATATAAAACTAAAATGCTACCTCACTTTGGTGAGACCTGTATTAGAATATGCATCTTCTGTATGGGACACATCCACCAAAGAAAACATTGACCATTGATAAACTAGAACAAATCCAAAAAAGAGCTGCCAGATTCATTACTGGAGAATATTCAAAACTGACAAGAATAACACCATTAGTTAAATCATTAAACTTTGAAACACTAGAGGATAGAAGAACCAAGAGTAAAGTAGTAATCATACATAAAGCATTTAATTCTAATTTGGAAATACAACACAAAGATAACATAATACAACTCTCAGATAGACATAATGATAAAAGCACCTTTCTTGTTCCATATGCAAGAACAAACACATACAAAAATTTCGTTATTCCCATCCGGAATTCTGGCGTGGAATGGGTTGCCTAAAGAAACCAGGAAAACCAACACTTTATCAAAATTTAAATTTCTAATAAAAATGCAGGACTAAACACAAACCATGGATAAGCATAGGATGCAATAATCTTCTGTATAGAAGGAGCGTCTGTAACAGATAAGATAAGCAATATGTCCTTAATAATCATCTATCTAATGGACATAAACAACCATATTCCATAAATTGAAAAGGTGTAAATAGTACTCTACCTGGTAATATTAATCATAAAAATAAGAGCATACCTCAACTGATCCAAATCTATCATCCTGGCTAGATTAAGCACACCATCATGGCTTGTTAAAGAATGAAGTCCTGTACACTTGAAAAGTTAGACTTATTTGATGAGGTTATTTGGCCAACTTTGCCAACAGCTTTTAAGTCTATTCCTTGACTCGTTTCCATAAATTTAAATGCATGGGGCCACTGTAGTGTCCTGTTCGTAGTATACCTGATAGCAATTCCAATACATCATTTTTGTTATTATTTCATGCATCATATTTGTTATTATTTCATACATCATTGTTGTTATTATTTCATGCCTGATTTCTATTACACATTTAACCAGTTTGATAAAATAAAATACAATTAAAAATATTGATTTGACATACGTACATGTATCTCTTTTGCATGTAAAGCTGTCCCCTATTTGTTTAAATAATTTTAACTGAGTGAGTTAACTGGAATAAAAATAACAAAATAAAGAGATATTCAATATAGCCTAATTATAAAGACTAAAATAAAGATATTAATTATAAATAATTAATCTTAAATAGTCTTAATGATAATTCCAAGTCAGAACACAATTAACTTTAAAATTTATGACATGAGTCAGTAAACTTAACCACAATAGTAATTCATTCAAATCTATTTAAATTATAAATGACAAATTTTGCATGTTCTTTATTTTCAAAATAAAAAATTGGCCAAGTTAATTAAGTGAATTCAGTGTATACTGTATAAATATAAATAATATAATTTTTACATATTAGATATAGAATCTTTTAAAATGGTGATAGTTTTTACCTTTAAACCCCTTAGGAATGCAGAATGATTTTAAAAAACGAAAAAGTAATACATGTAATAATTAAACTGATAATTAAAGAAGCCTTCGTCTCTACTCACAGCTCCAGCTTTGACTGTGTGCTCAGGATAGTCACTCGTTACTCACATTACTATTTTTATTATTTAGAATCTAGATCAATTGTGGCCAAACAACGGCTCGCAAGCCGCATGCAACTCTTCTGTATTCACATTGCAGCTCCCAAACAATTTATGAATTTTGTAATTTAAAATAAATATTTAATTATTTTTTTAAATTTGACCGAAGAAAGGGATTGAAAACAATTGGGTTTGATTTACATTTTCTAAGTTGTAGGAAGAGATTGGTTTCTGGTTCATAAGTTAAGTGATGTAAACTATTAAATTTTTGGTTCCGATTTTGGTCAAATTCGCATTTTGAAGTATTGGCCATTACTATTAATCCTACTAAAGTTAGTAACTAACTTATAATTTAAAATTTTACTTGAAGTGTACAAAAAGTTGCAAGAAACGAAAATATAAAGAATTCTGCCAGAATGGGAAAAGGACTTTGCATTTATCGTCTACTCACCCACTCGTCAGCTACGCTCTTCTGCAAACATACGCATTCTCTCTGTTTCTAAGACATACACTAAAACATTTGGCGAAAGGTCTTTCTCTTTTTGTGCAGCCAAACAATGGAATTCTCTACCATTACACATCCGAAGTATTCCAACTACCAAGTACTTCAAGACTGCACTTACTACACATCTTTTCAAAATTAATGAAACAACATTTCTTTTAATGATTAACATAGGTTATGTGTAACGCACTGTCATTTATGTGGTTATTATGATAAGAATGTTTATTTAATACTAAAATTATGTTATTATCTTCATGTAAAGTGCTGTGAGCCCAGTTCCTTACTGGGATACGGCGATATATAAAATTATCAATTTATTATCATTGCTATAAGTTATAAAGACAATAAGTGATTAGTAAGCCAATTTTCATTCTTTTGCCAAATGCTACTACTACTAGCAAATTACAAAGCTATCAATTTGATGCGACACTTTCAAAAAGTCATGAAGACTTTGCCTCGCAGTATCTACTGCAATCTGAATTAAGAAAAAGCAAATTTGCAGGGTTGAAGTCTGGAATGTGTCAGCAGCAGACACTACATTATGTTTTAAACAAAGAAGGTGTCACTTTAAGTACTTTAACTGAATCATGTTATGCAATCGCTGGGAATATTGCTTGTATTAAAATTAAACAACCTTGTGCTGATTAAAAAAAGAATTTTGAAGAGTAATTTCTATATTAGATCCAAATATTTCCTAATTTTGGTGACTGATATCACAAATGATCTAAAATGAAGTTCATAAAATCAAAGAATTGAGACGTAACTAGTAATAATCTGTAATAGACCTAAGTATCTCTCAGAATAATAATAAATAATAATAATTAATAGATCTAAATCTGCACCAATAAAGTAAAGGTCAATTCAGGAGTTCCACAGCCACAAGCAACTGTGCTAGGTCCTTTACTATTTTTAATATATATATAAATGATTTCCCCATCAACATCTCAACAGGAACAAAAGTTAGGTTATTTGCTGATGATCTATAGTCTATAGTTATAGTATAGAACAATTAAATCAGAACAAGATAGCTAAACTAAATTTTACAAAAAGAATTAGATTAGATGAATTGATAAAATGGGAAACTTACTGGTGTATGAGTGTCCACCCAGAAAAGTGTCAACTGTTAAGAGTAACAAAGAAAAAAAAAGTAACAAATAAATTCAAAATATTTTATTCATGGAAAGGAACTAACCCAAATTAAGATGCAAAGGTAAAGTACCACACTACCATCCGTATTGCAATTTTGCGAACTTCCAGTTTCATGGGCCTATAGCAGGGTTGCCAGATTAAAATTTGGGTAAAAGGCCAAACTGACTGCCAAAAAAGGCCCAAAAAAAAGGCCAAACTTATGTTATATGAAAAATGTCAACAAAAATGACGTCACGCACCTAGGGGGCGGTAGGGGGTCACAGATTTGTGGCGATGTATGACGAGGGGGGGGGGCTTTTAAGGACAGTGACGTCATATTGGAAAGGGTCTAGATCTTGATTACGTGTGACGAAGGGGGAGGGGGGGGGGTGAAAATACATTGAAAAATCTGCCAAAATCGCGTGACGTCATTAATGGACGGCTCAAAATTAGTTAACTATTTAAAATGCAGATAAAACCAGGAGAAAAGGGATAATAAATGTGTAAATGCCTATGTTCGTATGTATGGTTGTATTAACAAAATAAAAAGACTATGATACTAACATACAGTATTATTATAAACTTTATCAGATGTCAAGTCATCAAGCATTCTTGTTGACATGACAAAGTCCTTACTGCATTATTTTATTTGTAAACAAAAGCTCAGTACTGACTTTAACAATAGCGTCTTTAAAGTGTGAGCTGCATTCTGTATCTGGCTTTGTCTTAAGGGGCCGTCCATAAAGTACGTCACGCTCCGAGGGGGGGAGGGGGTCTAAGAAAGTGTGACACTTTGTGGGAGGGGGGCTCAGGCCATGTGTGATGTAACACATTTATTTTTTTAATTATTTTTTTTCTAATTTATTTATATATATTTTTTAGAAGAATTTAAATAGCTTTAAAAATAATTTTCAAATTTTTTTTGAAAAATTAGAATTAGTTTTATGTCAAAATAGCATGAAATGCGTATCTCCTGAATGTGTTCTTCATAAATCTGAATTGGATGCAGCAGCACTAATATTACAAATATAAGGATCAGGTATGTTTTGAAAATCATGTTCGCACCAGCCAATACTTCACTCAAATTGTTAAATATCAGGACATGAAATGTTACGACAAAGCACGAAGCTCATTTTTCAACGTTTTACCTTCAAGATTCTTCCCCTCCTCCAATCCCAATCAACCAATCTGCACCGATCTAAATCTGCACCAATAAAGGTTAACTCAGGAGTTCCACAAGGAACTGTGCTAGGTCCCTTACTCTTTTTAATTTATATAAATGATTTAGCCTACCCAACAACATCTCAACAGGTACAAAAGTTAGGTTCTTTGCTGATGATTGTATAATCTATAGAACAATTAAATCAGAACAAGATAGCAAAATTTTACAAAAAGACTTAGATGAATTGATAAAATGGGAAACTAACTGGAGTATGTCTTTCCACCCAGAAAAGTGTCAACTGTTACGAGTAACAAAGAAAAAGAAACAAATACATTCAAAATATTACATTCATGGAAAAGAACTGACCCAAACTAAAGATGCAAAATACTTAGGAGTCTTAATAAATGAGAAACTATCATGGAATCCCCATGTCAATGAAGTTATTAAAAAATCAAACAAAACCTTAGGCTTTATAAAAAGGAACTTTAACAAATGTAATAGAGATATAAAACTAAAATGCTACCTCACTTTGGTGAGACCTGTACTAGAATATGCATCTTCTGTATGGGACCCATCCACCAAAGAAAACATTGATAAACTAGAACAAATTCAAAAAAGAGCTGCCAGATTCATTACCGGAGAATATTCGAAACTGACAAGAATAACACCATTAGTTAAATCATTAAACCTTGAAACACTAGAGGATAGAAGAACCAAGAGCAAAATACATAAAGCAATTAATTCTAATTTAGAAATACAACACAAAGATAACTTAATACAACCTTCAGATAGACATAAGGATAAAAACACCTTTCTAATTCCGTATGCAAGAACAAACACATACAAGTTTTCCTTATTCCCGTCCGGAATTCGGGCGTGGAATGGGTTGCCTGAAGAATCCAGGAAAACCAACACTTTATCAACATTTAAATCTCTAATAAAAATGCAGGACTAAACACAAACCATTGATAAGCGTAGGACGCAATAATCTTCTGTATAGAAGGAGCGTCTGTAAACAGATAAGATAAGATAACCAAATAGTTGATGGACTCAAAGCTTCAGAAAGATGCAGATTCTCATAAATGTCCTTCCTTGTTTGTAGCACAAACTCTCAAATTTGATGACATTATGCCAAGATCAACAGGAGTTTTCAAAGTACAACCATATGATTACCAGCTTATTTGATCTACTTTGCAAAGTAGGTCACTTATATTTAGCCTCACAAACATTTTGAAGAAACATACAGGACAACACATAGCTCGGGCTCAGGAGAATGTGCCCACCCAAACTGTTCCAGAATCAACTCAGATAATAAAACAAACCCGTAAAAACAAAGTTTTTGACTTTAAATCCCTTATGTATGAGACAGAACCAGTGGCGTCACTAGGGGGGCGGGCCGCCCCGGGTGACACCCATCAGGGGGTGACACCCGAGCCTAAAATTTTACTGTGTACGATTTTGTGTCAGAAAAAAAAGATGACTATTTTTTTTAATCTAGGAAGAAGTTAAGAAATACAATGAAATACGTTAAACGCGAAACCCCTTATTAAAAAAACTATCAGTTAACTTGCAATAATAAAACAGTCCCAACACACAAACAACATTAAAAAAAATTAGGAAAAAAAGAAAAGAAACAGTCGCAGCAGAGAGATCTTTATAAAAGATATAAATCCATTTGGGCTTGGACACACCGACAGCATGGACGAATCCCACCTCACGACTCCCTCCACCACAGTGGGGTGGGGACTGGGGGGAATATGATTTTACAAATAAATAAATCAAGAGATGGGTTTTCTTTGTTGATGTTTTTCTTGAGGAAAATTATGATTTCAATGTCTTTGAGTTAATATTTTGTTTATATGTATTTATTAAAGGCGTGAAAGCATAGATATGCATTTTTATATACAGGTAGTCCTCCGGTTACGACGGTCCCATCCCGACTTACGCTGTTTCGTGGTTACGAGCGCGCCCCCATAAAGAATAATATTACGCGTTATTCCGTATTTTAAAATACCTTTTTTCATGAGGTAACGAATTGTTTTCTCTATTTGAAATAAAAAAAAATTATTGAAAAATATGTATGATTATTATTTCAACCTACAACTTTCGTTTGCGAATTTTTCAAATGGCGAAGTTTTCAATCAAGTCAATAAAGCTGAGTAAGCTTACAAGTTCCTTTTCAATGCTCATTAGAGAGAGCATATTCAGTCTTTTTTGCCCCATGCAAATTCTAACTCATTATATATTCTTTTCAACTTTGAAAAGGATCGCTCTCAGCTGCAGTTTGATGTCATCATTGAAAGATAGATGCGAAGTGCGATGTGTACGTTTGTAAAGGACTATGTGAAATATAGCTCACTCAAAAGCAGCAAAAGTTTTAGCTCTGTGCACGTTTTTTGAGTTTCGCTTTGTGCTACTTCCTTTCCTTACCCTGAGCCTGGGGCTGGACAATAACTTTTTAAAGAGTTCTGAAAATTGGACAAATTCTGAAGGTAAGCAGTCTTCGAAATCACTTGAATGTTCTTCCATTATCTTGGCTGCTGCCCATCGTGTGGCGAAATTGCTGAGCTCAGTTAGGTTTGTAAGAAAGCCAAATTTCTCATGGATGTCTTTATATGCGCCTAACCGATGTTGTAGGGCTTAAGAAAGTTTGTCAATGATTACCAGAAATACCTCAATCTTGAATTTTTGTCTCGAGGGGAATACTGTTTTGTTGATGTCCCTTTATCAAACTGACGCTTTCTTTTTTGTTTGATAGTCTTGAAGATTGTTTACACTGTTTTTACCACGGACTTTTCCTTTCCTTTGTCTTCATAGGAATCAAATTAAGAATTCTATCTTTTAGCAAACTCAATGAGAGACTTCCTTTCTAAAAAAAATTCCCAAATTTCAAGTAAATTAGCGACTTCCAGTTGTTCAATTTCCTTTAGAAATCCTTCTTCTTCAAGTTGACAGTCACGTGGCTGATTTTCATTTGCTGATAATTCTTACAGTGCTGCGATATTCTCATGGTATGAGTCAGGCTGACCATCTTGTGTCAGACAAGGCTTTGTTAGCATGTATCAATTTCATATGTTTTTGAAGTACCTGTCAACGATGAGTAGATGCAACAAGCCGGTTATTTTGCAGAAGACAAAAAAATCTGACCGCAGCAGGATACCTGCTGCTCTTTTCCCAAACCAAATTAAAGGAATGAGCTGTGCACGGCACATAATGAGCTACAATGCACTTCTCACAAAGAATAGCCTGGTTTCCGTTATACTTCCTACTCATTTGCAGCATTGCCGTATGACTGTCCAAGGCATTTTCAGGGATTCGTACAAACATAATGGCCTGCATCTTTATTGTTGTTCGTCCGTCGTAGTCGACGATGACCACTCTCATCATATTTGCTGGGCCGCCACATGTGTCCTCTGTAGGCTTATTAACCCTATTCTGGCACGAAATTGGCGTCCGCATGTCGGACAAGAGATAGATGGGGACCCTTCAGGAGGGTTTTGGATACGGTCCTTCCTGGCTTGACGTTTTGACTTTGCAGCCTGTTGTCTATTTGCCTCACTGACAGCTGCGCCATTCCATATCGTAGAGCGCCAGTGGGCTCGGTTACTGGCTGCTGATTCCCAGGAGTCATGTCCGATGTCGAAGGCCTTCAGAGCAAATTTAAGTGCATCCTTGTAGCACTTACGTGGACCCCCGCGTGCTCTATGCCCTTCTGTAAGCTCACCATAGAAGAGCCTCTTGGGGAGGCGATGGTCGGGCATGCGCACTACATGCCCCGCCCAGCGTAGTTGGCTTTGCATGAGGCTAGTGTGGATGCTGAGGAGTCCTGACTTGGCTAATATTTCGGTGTCTGGAACTTTTATATTGAGAATTTTCCTTAGGCTTTTGGTGTGGAAGTGGTTCAGCAATCTCGCATGGCGTTGGTATACAGTCCACGTTTCACATGGGTATAATAATGTGGGGAGCACTACAGCTCTGTATACTTTTAGTTTTGTTTGGGTGCTGATTCCCTTTCTGTTCCAGACAAAGTATGACGCTGGGGGAGGGTGGGGTAAAAGTCGGCAACCTGGCGTGACGTCATTTATGGACGACCCCTTCAGTCATGAAGGGGTGACACCATGAGCTACCGCCCCGGGTGACACCAACCCTAGTGAGGCCTCTGGACAGAACTAAAAGTATTGATTATGTTCCAACGTTACAAACATTTACAGACTGACACCGAGTGATGTCCCCTGTCTTTAATATTAAACGAGGGGTGGGACGTGAGGGTGTCGGCACGACGGTCGGCGTCAACTTAAACTCTCACGGGGAAGTGGAAGAAAAAAACAATAACAAACCGTGAATTTGAATTACATACGTTATATAAGGATAAACTAATAATGCATTAATTTAATTACGGTACGTTCGATCGATCTGAAATTTTGATACGATGCATTTTTAGATGAGACGGGTCCATGTGCCAAATTTCAGCTCGATGGCATGACGGGAAGTGGGTCATTTTTGACATTTGTTTTTCCGCCCGCCCAAGACAGACACAGAGAGAGACAGAGAAACAGAGACGACGGTGAAGTTAATATAAGGGATTTAAAAAGCATCCGTCCTTTGAGAATCACTTCTAGAAGTCAAAGAGAACCTATGGCAGTTATTGCCAGAAAAGAAAATGCACATACAGAGGCTGTTGAGTGGCTAGATGAGGACGAGTTGATCTGTCTGCAATTATTCTTCCAGGAAACGATGATGGTGAAAGAATGAGGTCAGTCGTAACTATGGATGAAAACTTCATTTCACCGTTGTAAGATGATGTCCAGTGAATATTTTTGAATGAAACATAATTCATAGGACCATAATAAACAGATTCAATATAGCACAAGAGTTGGTCACATAATTTGTCAATCTAGTCTTTTTTTAAAAAAAAGTCAAATTGTTTTGTTTTCTTTTTATTATTTAATCTCTGGGTGAGGTCAAGTTTCGCTAATCTACTTATTATCCTGTGTCAATAGATTGCATAATCGGAAGATTATCTAAAACTTAACCTCACTCATTGTAAATGAAAAGTTAGCATAGAAATTATGTGTATTATACAATTGTCAAGTGTAATTTTTGCAATTTTTCTTTTCAAATTTGATCTAGATTGAGTTACTATTTCATTGAATAACTGTGACAACTGTTGCCAATTAACTATTCTACTATTAAAGTCATTTTAATAATATGATAGTTCTTTTAAGTGAGGGTGTACGGGATTTCGGCTCCAGCTCCGGCAAATCCGGTATCCGGCTATTAAAAAAAATCCGGCTCTAGCTTCGACTCCGGCAGGTTTCACTTTATAAATCCGGCTGGCCGGTAGATTCCTAATTTATATATATATTCATATTGGCTACGGCAAATCAGGAATCCGGCCATTTTAAGAAATCTGATTTCGGCACCAGCCGGATTTCACTTCATAAATCCGGCCAAATTCAGCTCCGGCCAGATTTCAAAATTTTGAATCTGGTACATCCCTACTTTTAATTGGAAGGTTTATATTTTAATACAGTTTAATGGTGAAGTGTAATTTAAGTATTAAATTTAATATTTTAATTAGGTGTTAATTTTTAAAAAAATTCGAAAGTGTGACGTACTTTAGGGGGTCCAGAGATTTGTGACATTTTGTGACGGGGGGAGGGGGGGTCAAAAATGGTCAAAAATAGCGTGACGTACTTTATGGACGGCCCCTAATAGCCTCTTCGTTAAACTTTAAAAAAAAATTTAATGTCTAACATACACGTAAGCTATTCAAAAATAGAAAATAATGAATAAGATTATTGACTTATTGGCGAATTTATTAATTTTTTTGTGTGATAAAGATTATTTATATATATAAATATATATATATATATTATATTTTAATATTTTTTTTAAAGAAAAAATGCCCAAAAAGGCCAAAAAGGATTTTTGAGGCCAAACCCTCTTTAAAAAGGCCAAATTTGGAGAATTTGGCCTTAAAAAGGCCAATATGGCAACCCTGGCATATTGAGACACTTTTTCTAACTATTCCCACTATTTTTACTACCGATTAAACCCCTTGATATAACTAACTACCATAACTTAACGGAATTCATTTGTAAAAATGATTTTATTTAAATAAACTTAGTTCAACAAAATAAAAACAAAATGCGTTATATTACAAGCTTTTATTTAACTCACACTGTTTGTATGTTGTATCCGTCAAATCTTGTAACGTAAAATTATCCACTTCTGATGGTCCTAGAGATCTCAAAATTTTACCACAGATAGATCTTGGATGACAATACATTGTATCAAAATTTCAGATCGATCGAATGTACCGTAATTAAATAAATGCATTTTTACGTTTATCTTTATATATAATCTGTATCCGTGCTATTCTTGACTTTCACGTGAATGTCACCGGAGTTCACAACCAGCCATGGATGACGACATTCCAGGTGTTAAACAGCTCAGTAATTCGAAACTAAATCTAAATTGACATGATAATACAAGAGGAACAATTGGTATTTGTGTAGCCTAGTTGGCCCAATTGTTAGCTTAATGTTAGCTTAATGGATTTTCGACCTGGAGGTACTGGGTTCAATTTTCAGTTGGGGAAACTGTTATTTTTTAAATACATAAATTTGTAATTAATAATCTATCTTTTTACCACTATCACATTTAAGTTATAGACAACGAAGTTTGACTAATTAAATTGAGTTGATTATGTCAAAAAATTGATTAGGACACGCTTTTATTTACAAAGAAGAAAATAAAAATTTTCAATCCGTGATCCTATCGACTGCACATAAAAGCGTGGGGCCCTCATCACAACTCGCAATCATGTACAAAGCTGAGAAACATAAATACAAATTTATATGAATATTAATAAACATTTAAAGTTTCACAACTTTGATCATATACATGCTACTATCATATTAATTAGAAAAATTTATCTATATGCAAAAGAGTAGTTGCAATAAGAAATGAGTTGTGATGGGCGCCCCACGCTTTTATGTGCAGTCGATAGGTTCACGGATTGAAAATTTTTATTTTCTTCTTTTTAGTGCACTTTCTATATGTAAATAAAAGCGTGTCCTTATAAAAAAAGATTTTTTAAATATTTTATTTTTTAATTACCAATACAGAATTTTTCTTCTTATATATTTAGTTTCAGTAGTAGTGAGGGAAAAAAATTACGTATTTAGTGTTTAATTTTTGTTTAGTTGTAGTGAGGGGGAAAATTACGTATTTATTTTTATTGTTTAAGTTTAATATGTGTTTGCCCTATATTATGAGAAGTTATAATAAGTAGAAAGAACATTTGTTTTATTTGCTCTTGTCTATTATTATAGAACTGTAGCATTAGTATAATTATATAGCATATTTTCTTTTACGTACTTAGAATATTTGGAAATATAGCCTTAAAAGCCTATATTAAAAAAAAATTATTTATGTCAAATAAATTTGTATTCAGTGCAGTTTGATTTAGTTAATTAAAATTGTTCTTTACTTTTTTTTTGGTACCCAGTCGTAGGCCTATTACCGAGTGTTTACATGTTAGTCATGTATTGCTATTATTCAACATTGAGAATAACTTCTTTTTTCGATTTCTGGGCTGTCTATGAATAGGCATAACGGGACTGGCCATTCTATTACAATAATAATAATTATTATAAATCTGACATATTATGATAAAGTGGGATAAAAAAAAACAAAGTTACTAAGTTACTTTAAAAACTAGCTGAACTTATAAATTTAATATAAATTAAGGGGACATCATTCGTCACACGTCAACACAAAACTTTGACCCCCTTCCACAATATGTTGTTTTAAAGTCAATCCATAAACGATTCTAGCGTGTTTTGGAGACAATTACATTTACAATCTGATCTACATAGCCAATGGTATAATATGAGGAAAAATGTATTATAATACTCTATCGATGTTATTTCCGTCAGTGATAGTGTCAGCAATTTTGGCGTGTCCTGCAAGCAATGTGCTGCGGATATCTGACTGATACCGCACAGCTTAAAATTACCGCGCAGCAAAATTTGTTAAGGACAATTAATATCTGTTAGTAGAGTTGCTATGGGAGCGAAAATGGGACCAAGTTATGCATGTATATTTATGGGCCATTTGGAACACCTATGGAGTGAAAATTACAACGGTATCTCTCCAGAGTACTACAGGAGATACAATTGACGATTGCATTGGAATAACAATAAAACAAACCCGTAAAAACAAAGTTTTTGACTATAAATCCCTTATATATGAGTCATAACTAACAGTATTGATTATTTTCAAACTTTTAACTCAACTTTGCTTCATAACCCTAATAGGAGGGGGGGCCGAGTTCAGCATGACACGTAAAATGTAAACAAAAGCACGCCGGTACTTCGATGGGTCGACGTCAAAGCGTCAACTCAAACTTTCATGTGGGAAAAAAACAATAACAAATCGTGAATTTGAATTACATACGTTATATAAGGATAAAATAAAAATGTATTAATTTAATTACGGTACAATCGATCGATCTGAAATTTTGAAACGATGCATTGTTAGGTGAGACGGGCCCGTGTGCTAAATTTCAGCTCGATCGGATCACGGTAAGTGGGTCATTTTTTACTTTTGTTTTTTCGCCCGCCCAAGACAGAGAGAGATGACGACAGACAGAGAGAGACGGCCGCGAAGTTCATATAAGGGATTTAAAAATGGACATGCAACAATTGCAAAGTTTTATTGACTTCGTTAGTAACTTCCATTCTTTAATCAAATTTACTTCAACTATCCATAGGAGTGCTGTTAATTTTTTGGACATACAAATTAAATTGAAAGGAAAAAAATATCCAAATCAATTTTTTAAAAGTCTACAGACAGCCATAGTTTCCTTATGTATACATCGTCCCATCCTCAATCTTGTAAGGGCTCTATCCCATTTTCACAACTATTGAGACTTAAAAGACTGCAGTGATGAGGCAGACTTTTTGGAGAAAAGTAAAGAAATGCTTTTTTCGAAGGAGGTAAAACCCGATGTCAATCCAATTAAAGGCTTGACCAGACATGACGCGTTCACATCATCTGTTTCTGATCAATGTGATCGATACAAATTGATTTTAACTTTTCATCCCCATAATTTTAAAGCCCGCCAGGTGATTCTCAAAAACCGACCAATCCTCATGGCTGACCCTCTAACTCAGCAGATTTCAAATAGAGAAAACAATTCGTTAGCCCATGAAAAGCTTAAAATAAATTTTTTAAAAACATTTAAAAATACGGAATAACGCGTAATATTATTCTTTACGGGGGAGCGTTCGTAACCACGAAACAGCGTAAGTCTGGATGGGACCGTCGTCTTATCTTATCTTATCTGTTTACAGACGCTCCTTCTATACAGAAGATTATTGCGTCCTACGCTTATCTATGGTTTGTGTCTAGTCCTGCATTTTTATTAGAGATTTAAACGTTGATAAAGTGTTGGTTTTCCTGGATTCTTCAGGCAACCCATTCCACGCCCGAATTCCGGACGGGAAGAATGAAAATTTGTATGAGTTTGTTCTTGCATACGGAATAAGAAAGGTGTTTTTATCCTTATGTCTATCTGAGGGTTGTATTAAGTTATCTTTGTGTTGTATTTCTAAATTAGAATTAATTAATTTATGTATGATTACTACTTTGCTCTTGGTTCTTCTATCCTCTAGTGTTTCAAGGTTTAATGATTTAACTAATGGTGTTATTCTTGTCAGTTTTGAATATTCTCCAGTAATGAATCTGGCAGCTCTTTTTTGAATTTGTTCTAGTTTATCGATGTTTTCTTTGGTGGATGGGTCCCATACAGAAGATGCATATTCTAGTACAGGTCTCACCAAAGTGAGGTAGCATTTTAGTTTTATATCTCTATTACATTTGGTAAAGTTTCTTTTTATAAAGCCTAAGGTTTTATTTGATTTTTTAATAACTTCATTGACATGGGGATTCCATGATATTTTCTCATTTATTAAGACTCCTAAGTATTTTGCATCATTAGTTTGGATCAGTTCTTTTCCATGAATGTAATATTTTGAATTTATTTGTTTCTTTTCTTTGTTACTCTTAATATAATTTGTATATATTACAATTATTTTAATCGATAAAAATTCGATTAAAATTAAAGAAATTATTTTAATATTTACATTTTTTAAATTAATAACTAATTAATAATAATTTATATATTTTTACGTACAAACTTCTCCCGCGTAATATTATAATTTATTGTATTACTTTATGTGGACCGGCAGACGTCAACTAAAAAATGGCTGACAGCATCAGCACAGTTAAATTTAAATATGTAACTAGAAAGTTGGTCAAATGTTTTGTTTTTAAGCTAACTGCGGATGGCAAAGTCAAAGATGATGAAAAAGTTTACTGTGTTCACTGCCATAAACAGTTCTCTTTTAAAGGATCAAATCCATCGCTGAAGTACCACCTTCAGCACAAACATCCGATCAAGTATCAACACATTGTCATAAAATGTAGTTCAAAATATTCTTAATTTTCAATGTCTGTGAGACATGCAAAATAATTCAATAAAATATAAAAAAGTCAATTACCTGTTTTTGTTACTTCCCTTGAAATGTTCAGTTGCATGACGTCATTAATTAATCGTTAATTTTTCAAAAGTTAACGATTAAATTTAAATTAATCGATAACAGCCCTTGTATTAAGCTAATGGCAGTAATTGTAATGGAATCTGACTCAGACACAGAAAATGACGACAGCTCTTCTGATGAATTACTACGTTACAAAATGGAGATGAAAGTTCCTGAATCCATTAACCCTCTACAATGGTGGAAACTTAATGAACACCGATATCCGATAATGTCATTCCTTGACAAGACTATTTTGTGCATACCAGTTACCTCAGTTCCATGTGAATGATTGTTCAGCTCGGCTGGTTATATTGTCAATTAGAGCCGCTCATCACTAGAACCAAATAATGTCAACACCATGTCTTTTTGCGTAGTTGGTTAAAAGATGACATATAAAGGAGACATTCCAGTGTTAATTAGATTTTTAACAAGAACCTTTAATACAGTGGTTCTTAACCGGTGCTCCGCGGAGCACTGGTGCTCCGCGAGGTAGTTACAAGTGCTCCGCGAAATTATGAAACTCAAAATTTAATGTTCACTCACTTACTCTATCTGATTGAGCTGAACAAATGCTTATAATAGGTAGTCCATACGGGGAAAAATCGGCCTTTTTCCCTATTTTTACTGTTTTTTTATATCAATTGAAAGCTTGGCTTTTAACCTAATTTTTGTTGTAAAATCAAATCGGTGTGTAAATTTCACTCGGAGCGCCGCCGTTGAGAACAACGCTACCCACAATTAAATTTGACTAACACAACATGGCAGCGTAAAGCTTGCTCGCCCGGCGAAAGTAGGTCAGTGAAGCTTTAATCGGAGCTGTCAAATGTTCAAGTAAGTAGTAAAATAAACATCTTCTTTTAAATATATGAAGATTATATTTGATGAATAATTAAAAGTTGAAATTCTAAAAATAAACCCCAAAAAATCAAACAAATATTTATGTAAGTAAAAGAAAAAGTTTAAAATTGTAATTATTTACGGATTAAGGCCTAGAACCTAAGACCTAAGCCTACCTACCTATTGGGATGGATTTCGGTCGTTAAGTTCAGATCATAATGTTAAAAAAGTATTATTAATTCCCAATTCATTTTTGGTTTTTACAGTAATACCCCATAATGGACAAATTTCTTATCAAACGAAAAGCGAATGATTCGGAAGAACAAAATACTAAAAATGGACCGAGTACAAGTGGAAGCGGTAGTAATGCTCTTGCTGCACATATTGTGTTTGATACAAACGGTAGAATTAAAAGAAGAAAAATTAATCGACAGTATTCTGAAGAATATTTAAGTTTTGGATTTACATACATTTGTGAGGAAGAATATCACATTCCACAATGTATTGTATGTGGAGAAAAAATATCCAACAACGCGATGGTTCCTACCAAGTTGAAACGTCACTTTTCTACAAATCACGCCGACCTTGCTACAAAAACTAAAGATTATTTCAAACGATTGTTAGTATTAAGATACGCAAGCTAAACAAGTAAAATATATTGAAAAAACTGTGAAAATTTCCGATAAGGCCCAATTGGCGTCATATAAGGTTGCTGAAATGATTGCTGTTCAGTTAAAACCACATGCTATAGCAGAGTCTTTAATTATACCTGCATGTTGTGAAATGGTTAAAATAATGTTTGGCGATGAAGCAACAAAGGAAATAATAAAAATTGCTCGTTCAAATGATAAAATAAAAAATAGAATTAAAAATATGTCGGATGATATCGAGAAAACAGTTGCCGATAAGCTTTCCAAACGGCATTTTGCTCTACAAATTGACGAGTCCACTGACATAAGTGGAAAATCTCATATACTAGGGTTCGTTCGTCTCATTCATGAAAACGAAATAGTGAATCAATTTCTATGCTGTCTTGAGCTTACCGAACGTTCGACAGGACAAGATGTCTTTGATTCTATTTCTTCCTATTTCGAACAATTCAAAATATGGTAGTTGTGTGTGGGAATTTGTACGGACGGTGCTCCATCAATGGTAGGCTCATTAAAAGGGTTTGTGACTCTCGCCAAGAAAAGAAACGCCAATATTATATCTACTCACTGTTTTTTGCACAGAGAATCTCTGGTGTCCAAAACATTACCAGTAGCATTAAAACCTGTGCTAGACAAAGTTGTAAATATGGTAAACTTCATAAAATCGAGACCTTTGAAAATACGCGTCTTTAAAAATCTTTGCATCTCTATGGAAGCCAAGTACGAATCTTTGCTTTTGCATTCTGAAGTGAGATGGTTATCCAGAGGAAAAGTGTTACGTCGTTTCTTAGAACTGAAGGATGAATTGATGACCTTTTTCCAAAATGAAAATATGGATGATTTTGTGGAATATCTTCAAAATGACATTTGGTGTGCTAAATTGGCATATTTAGCTGATATTTTTGATTATTTAAATTGTGTTAATACCAGCCTTCGAGGAAGAAAAGAAATTTTTTTTAACATCAACCGACAAATTGACAGCCTTTCGGAAAAAAGTTATTTTTTTGAAAAATCGTTTGTTGGAGAAAAAAAAAGTAGATATCTTTCTTTCTCTTTATGATAAATCTACCGACGAAATTATGTCAGCAGTAACAGAGCATTTAACTTTATTAGAAGAAAATATGGAATTTTATTTTCCATCAATAAACTTAGAAACATATGACTGGATACGTAATCCCGTTGCCACGGTTGATACATCAAATAGTAAGTTGTCATACAAAGAAGAAGAAGAATTAATCAACCTATCATCGGATCATACACTTAAAATAACATTTTCCGAAATAGTTCGGGAGGAATTTTGGATCTTTGTGCAAGAAGAATACTCAGCTCTCTCCATGAAGGCACTTAAAATCTTGTTGCAATTTTCAACCTCATATCCTTGTGAACTCTGTTTCTCGATAGTCACCAACATAAAAACTAAAAAAACGAGCAACACTTACTAATTGGGATGAAGAATTGAGGGTAGCTATTTCTAAAATTAGGCCTAATATCACTGAAATTTGTAAAAACCGTCAAGCTCAGGTTTCACATTAAATCTTTTTATTTTTCTGAATTATCGATGTTATTTTTTAATTATTAAATTTATGTTCATTAAAAATTTGTTTGTCATGTTATATTTTTAAACTCTTATGTTATAATGTTTTATTTTCAATAAAATTCGTTATTATGTGTATTTGTTGGTTTTTTTTACTCCTTGATTTTGGTGCTCCCCAAATTTTTGTCATGATCAAAAGTGCTCCCCGACTTCAAAAGGTTAAGAACCACTGCTTTAATAAGTGTTTCTTATGACATCATACATTTTAACTTTTGGCTTTAATCGAAATGAACGATTAATTAATCGTTAATTTTTCAAAAGTTAACGATTAAATTTAAATTAATCGTTAACAGCCCTATTGCAACTACATTCAAACTTTCTGATTTGTTGGCATAAAATCAAAAGACACGTTGAATAAACTTCATGGTTCTCATGTATTTTCAAGCTATGAATGAGCTCATGAAACAACTCTGTGTATTGAAAGAGTCTGTATAGATAAACAAGACAAGTCAGACCACAGAGCCGTAGCTCCGCTCTAAACCCATTTTTTTGGTTCTACACAATGATATAAATAATACAACAATTTTTTTAAAAAGAAATATAACTAAAGATCAAAATAGCTCAACGGCATCAGAGAAAATGATGCTGATATTTAATGCCTTTCATAAAATACAATAATTATTATATATATAATCAAGGTCTCGCGATGCTCGAAATATCAAAGTACACGTTGAATCCAACTCATATCAAGGTCAACTACTTAATGATCTGAGAGTTTTTACGAGAAATGTCGTCTTCAAAAAGATTCTTTAAACCAAAAATATTGTCACATAACATTAACAACAACGTCATTGTTTTAGCTCATATTTTAATTTTGGAAAAAGGAACGATGTAAAAAGAGGATTTAAGGATTTTTAATATATATATGACAAGATCCTGTCCGTCGTCACCATCGCCCAGGGATGTGTCCTGCCAAACACCCAGGCCCAAAAAGTCAATGAAGGCCACCGTGGCAAGAGCTAAACATCATCAACAACAACAGAACCACCCGGCCCATTTTGTTTTTCGCCAAACTGTCATTTTCAGGACAACCCCCAATTACTCCCCAATTAGCTTGGTCTTGGTGCCGCCAACGAACAAACGAGTTTTCATTCCAATGTTTACTTTCTGTCGACTAATTAGTATTAGTCCCAACCTAACTAGATCTCTCTGCATTTCCTGTACATAGTATCAATTCAACAATACGAGCTATGTGTTTAATATTACGTATTTATCATACAAGGACAAGATAGTTGGGCTTTTGAAAAAGGTGGGCGCCGTAGGCGCTTTAAAAGAAAATGGGGCGCCGAAGGCGCCACAAAACAAACTAGTATGTAATATAAAAGCCCAAGTCATTAACTGGCTCACTGTGGAACGATGCACAACAGTCTATAGCAGTTAAAAAATCGTGTGGTGATAAGCACTTTAAAAATATTTAATATGACGTCATTGTTTGATCTTATATTTAATACAAGGCGCGCAAAAAGGTGTGCAAAATAATTATCAATTAAAGTCGTGCTGTAAAAAAATATTATATGACGTCATTGCTTTAGCTTATATCTTAATTTTGGAAAAGGGAACGATGTAAAAATAGGATTTGAGGATTTATAATTATAAAATACTTTGTGCACATTTCAGGAAGTGTAATATTTCGTATTTATCAAACAAGGATAATTTACTTGGGGCTTTGACAAAAAAAGTGGGCGCCGTAGGCGCCCTACAACCCCTAGTTCACCATATTTTACTTGAAGAAAACCTTCCCTTTAAAAAACAAAACAACAGAAACTTGACTTCGCTTAGATTTAAAGCGATAATGTATCTCCCTAGTCTCCCTTTAATTTACATAAACTGAACTACGGTACAGGAAAGTTAACAAACTGAACTGAACATATACCCTAACTACACAGAGGTCAACAAAATGGACATATAATAACACCGAAGTCAACAAAGTGAAGATCTTGAATTGAGTCACCGTTTTACTGCTAGCATAACATCAAATACATTTTCATGTCAAAGGCATCGTCCTGTGGATTACTGGAACTTGACATGAAATATCCCATGACACGTGTACATCTGAACTATGAAACTGTACCGGTCACCATAGGGAACTTACTGTACCAGTCACCGTAGGGAACTTACTGTACCAGTCACCGTAGGGAACTTACTGTACCAGTCACCATAGGGAACTTACTGTACCAGTCACCATAAGGAACTCTTCCAGCCACCATGAGAATAAGTTCTGGCTAGTGACGCCACATATTTCTGATACGGTTACTAATGTCACATGTGACATAGCATACTACCATCATTCCTTCATTTGCCACACACAGATTATAATCTGTCACTTTAATCGGCATCCTTCCGTCTCGCGAGACGATGGTGCATCACTGTTGAGTTGGGTTGCATTTCCTGAGTGGCTGTGCAGTCCTATCCTTGAGTGTCATTCTTTACCACAGCTTTTACACACGAGTTCTGTGCTTCCAAATGTTATGGCCTTTCTCCTTGCTCTTCTTTCTGTAGCCTCCTCCATCCTTCGCTCCTCGGCTACTATGATGCCTTCTTTGACAGCTGTTCGCCACGTAGATCGGTCTTCTGCCTTACACCCCCAGTAGCTTATGCATATTCTGGCTGCTTTCATGTCCCTTTGGCAGACATCTTTAAATCGCAGACGTGGGCGACCTGTCTTCCTCTTTCCCGATGCCAGTTCTCCATATAGGAGGTCCTTGGGGATTCGGCCAGGGCTCATTAAATTCTTTTAACATGTCCTAGCCATCTCAGGCGTCTTTCACTAAGGATTGAGAACATCCTTTGGGTATTGGCACGCATTAGGACCTCAGTAATAGGCACCTTGTCTTGCCATTTAATGCCTAGGATGCATCGCAGGTATCTCAAGTGGAAGCTATTAAGCTTGCGCTCTTGGAATGTATAAGTGGTCCATGTCTCGCTCCCGTATAACAGCGTACTAATGACGCAGGCTCTATAGACACACAGTTTGGTTTGTCACTTTATTGACAAAATATACTCTCATCATCATTTTCCACACACAGATAATATGTCACTTTATTGACAAAATATACTCTCATCATCATTTTCCACACACAGATAATATGTCACTTTATTGACAAAATATACTCTCATCATCATTTTCCACACACAGATAATATATCACTTTATTGACAAAATATACTCTCAGCATCATTTGCCACACACAGATAATCTGTCACTTTATTGAAGTTTTTAACAAAATATTCTACTATATACTGAAACATCTGCTCCTATTAGCACAGTGGGGAAAAAAATTAACAGTAATAACTGAAAAACAAATTATATTTCATGAAAATTTATTCAGAACACACCAAATACCAGATGCATGCTTAAATTAGTTCAGTCTTACTTCATATTCCTTTCATAAGCACACAATCTCAACAAGTTATCAACACTCAGTCCTTACTTTTTCTTATAAGGTCATTTACTTTGTACAGCACTCAATAACAGCTGGATATTTCATTTACTTTGTACAGCACTCAATAACAGCTGGATATTTCATTTACTTTGTACAGCACTCAATAACAGCTGGATATTTCATTTATTTTGTACAATAATCCATATTTCATTTTTACATTCAGGTAACATCAAGTTTTATATGCACAATACTTGTTTATAATTTTGGATGTGCAATTTGGCAGGTAAGTTTTAGGTCAACCAATTTCACCCCAGCTGTTGAGGTTTTGCTAAGAAACGGCCACACAATATATTTTTTACTCATTACAGAACTCTGAATGAATAGATCTCTTTGTGATCTCTATCCAGCAATGGTTATTTGGCAGCAATTTTTATAAAATATAAATATATCATACAATTATATTGCTTTTGGGACTCAAATACTTGAGATTGGATAACTTTAGGAGCTGAAAATTTAAAGAATTGAATTTACCCAATAAAACATTTTAAAAAAATTATGAGATCAACTATTTAAACACTTTGTTCAAATTATTATATCACTTTTTTTCTCTTTCAATTTCAATTACATGTATTACAAAAAAAACCCTAAAGATACTCTTAGAGAAACTGTTAAACGTCAAAAAGTTTTCGTATCATGACAAATTTATAATTTTTTTTAAATGATTTTTAAAAAAAAAGAAAAAAAGTTTTTATACAAAATCAGATGTGCTAAGACTTTAAAAATTCTTGACATAGAAAACCTTAAAAATTGTCTTATAAAGTCAATAAAATTTCTTCCTGTGTTTAATAATGATGTAACTTGATAGAAAGTGGAATGCATAAATAACCAAACCATCTTGTGGAGTAAATATGGCAGCTCTAGTTCTAAATGGTGTTTCCTTACAACTGTTGTCTGCACTACCTTCCAATCAACATAACATTGTAGTGTGCATCAATAGCAGACAAACTGCACTATGACTGCAAACACTGATGTGACATTGTAGTGTGCATCAATAGCAGACAAACTGCACTATGACTGCAAACACTGATGTGACATTGTAGTGTGCATCAATAGCAGACAAACTGCACTATGACTGCAAACACTGATGTGACATTGTAGTGTGCATCAACAGCAGACAAACTGCACTATGACTGCAAACACTGATGTGACATTGTAGTGTGCATCAATAGCAGACAAACTGTACTATGACTGCAGACAGACTGCACTATGACTGCAGACAAACTGCACTATGACTGCAGACAAACTGCACTATGACTGCAGACAAACTGCACTATGACTGCAGACAAACTGCACTATGACTGCAGACAAACTGCACTATGACTGCAGACAAACTGCACTATGACTGCAGACAAACTGCACTATGACTGCAGACAAACTGCACTATGACTGCAGACAAACTGCACTATGACTGCAGACAAACTGTACTATGACTGCAGACAAACTGCACTATGACTGCAGATAAACTGCACTATGACTGCAGACAAACTGCACTATGACTGCAGACAAACTGTACTATGACTGCAGACAAACTGCACTATGACTGCAGACAAACTGCACTATGACTGCAGACAAACTGCACTATGACTGCAGACAAACTGCACTATGACTGCAGACACTGATGTGAACAACTAGCCTCCACACACAGACAATTTTCCTAAGAGTTTCACAATTTGATAAATGCTAAAGGGAAATAAACAACAAAATTGTTTCACTTCAATATGACAGTGTCTCTTTAAAAAAAGTACCAGTACTAAAGTACTACATCATCTTTACCTCGTTATTTAAAACAAATGTTGTCTTTTGTTTAACCTCAGCTTGAGAGAAAATTTCAAATAAATTTTCAAATTGGAAAAAAGATATTCAAAGAAAGAGAAAAACCTATCAGTTGGAAAATAATTTGTTTCTCTCATGGGAGAATTTACAGTTGATGTAATAACACAATTTTTTCAATTAGAACAATAGACCATCTCAAGTCAGATCTATGCAGCATGTAATAAATATTTGTGGCTGTAAACTGGTAGTGTTATAAAGTTTATTACTTTGAATAAAAAAAACAATATATGTAGTCAGGAGTTTACAAAAAGCTATTGGAATAAAAGAAACAAACCATTAAGCTTTCATAAATGCCATAGCTAGTCATGCAAAACAATGTTGAGGCCTGCATATAGTTAATCATGTCTGGCAATAAAGAGGATGGTATTTTATAAATCCTGACTTTTCATTTATGACTTATCCATAAGTTTAAGAATACAGTGAGGCACAATCTTGCTTTCTCATTTGTTAGTGGCAGATTTCAAAGCCAGGGAATTTACCTAGTTTTGCATTAAGTAACGCCACCCCCCCCCCAACACAAACAGTGATATGATTAATGTGTGAATCTGACACTGTATATACTGAGCCAGATGGATAGCCCACATTTGAGTATGTAAATTAATTGGCAGCATATAAAAGTAAAATTCATGGAAAACAATTACATCTTAAAAAACGAATCAATTTTTGTGTGTTGTTATTCTCAGCTTATGATTTACTAACTGAACATGTAGCTGGGGATTATTTGGACAATTATATATTATAACTTATTTGTCATAACCAACTAGTCAACTGATCTTGTAATATTGTCAATGTTCTCATGTGACTGCCATAACCAACTAGTCAACTGATCTTGTAATATTGTCAATGTTCTCATGTGACTGCCATAACCAACTAGTCAACTGATCTTGTAATATTGTCAATGTTCTCATGTGACTGCCATAACCAACTAGTCAACTGATCTTGTAATATTGTCAATGTTCTCATGCGACTGCCATAACCAACTAATCAACTGATCTTGTAATATTGTCAATGTTCTCATGTGACTGCCATAACCAGCCAACTGATCTTGTAATATTGTCAATGTTCTCATGTGACTGCCATAACCAACTAGTCAACTGATCTTGTAATATTGTCAATGTTCTCATGTGACTGCCATAACCAACTAGTCAACTGATCTTGTAATATTGTCAATGTTCTCATGTGACTGCCATAACCAACTAGTCAACTGATCTTGTAATATTGTCAATGTTCTCATGTGACTGCCATAACTAGTCAACTGATCTTGTAATATTGTCAATGTTCTCATGTGACTGCCATAACCAACTAGTCAACTGATCTTGTAATATTGTCAATGTTCTCATGTGACTGCCATAACCAACTAGTCAACTGATCTTGTAATATTGTCAATGTTCTCATGTGACTAGAGCCAAACCACCCACAAAATTAAAAAAATAAAAACCACATAAACAAGACTTTATATTACAGACTTTGTTAACTGGGATTGTGGAACTAAAGAAAAACTTTTAAGTACCAACCCTGTTTTGTACTAAATAACATATAAGTTTACCCCCTCCCCACCCCCCAAAAAAAAACTGTTAACTTCAGTGACAGCAAAAATATTAATTATTTCTAGCAAGCTAAACTTAACTAATGCTAATACTAATATGTTAACTTCACTAATGCTAATACATGTATGTTAACTTCACTAATGCTAATATGTTAACAAAATGACTGCAAAAGAAATCTACTTTGTGTCCTAGCAGCCGAGGCTGGCTCCTTGAAAAGATGACTCTTCAGCAACCTTCCCAGCTTCCCTCAAACTAACTAAACAGCAGCACTATAACAGATAGCAATTATATCAATACAATGTAACATTGAATAAATGGCAGCACTATAACAGATATCAATTATATCAATACATTGTAACATGGAATAATATATAATAATAATTACTTTCCTTTTTTTTAAAAATTGTAAGTTGAACACATAGAATTAAGACTTTACAAATTCTCTTATCAAATATTTAACCACGTTATAAAAACTTATAAATAAAAAGAAATTAAAAAAAAACAATGAGTAATACAAAATAAAACCCATAAACAACCTATGTCCATTTAAAGCCATTTGGAATATCATATCATACAGACTCCTCTATCACCAGACGTGCTGCAATATCATCTTCATCATCTACAGCCATTCTGTCAATACCCGACTCCCCGTTTTCCTCACATTCCATAGGTAACTCCTTCACATCAAACATCCCTTTGGCTCTCTGTTGGACCGACCAAAGACCGTGGGAGTGAGGTGGTTGTTGGTTGACCACATTGTCATTTAAACCTGCACCCGACAAAGGTTTACTGGTTTTTTTATTACTTTTTCTTCCCCTAGTTTCACCTTTGACATTTTGTTTCTTGGCATCGGCGCCACCCTGCCCTGGAGTCTCTGTAACAAGTTGAGCATGTTTAGGCTTTCTTCCACGCTTTTTCTTAAGCACAACCATCTGATTTTGTGACGAGTCAGAGGCCCGTCCCGAAACAATTTGAGAACTGCCGTGATCACCACCGTTTTGATCTACCGGGTCAGAGTCCCCACTTTGGTGCGGTTGACGGAGCAGCACTTCCTCTGACCTTTTGACGAGACTGTTTTGGTGACTTGTCTGCTGTGAAGTGATATCACAGACACCCCCAGCACCATATGAGCCACCATTGTTTGGTATATCACTATATTTTGGCTGCGGTATTTCTGGTGCTGCATGTATTACAAGGCTCTGCTTGAGTCCTGAGTTTATAGCAGAGAATGGGCCCGCCAGTGGGACTGACCTGACAGAGTTGGCGGATGAGGAAGTCACAACAGTCGCTGGCGCTGCTGTTGTTGATATGGATGTGCTGAACGGTGCCGAGGCATGGGGCGGTGTGGAGGAGTTATACATTTTCCCTATTCTCACGTGCTGGACATCACCAGAAAAAATGCCCACCGTTTTATACACGGGGTCCACGGACGGCTGGGGCGTCGCACCCCCGGAATGTTCATCGTCCGAACCTGACAGAAAACTTGCCTCGTTCTTTTTGGCTCCCAAAAACTGCCTCAGCCTCTCATCTGTTTCGGAATGAATCTTGCTGAGGCTGGCTTCTGCAGGATGCATATCTTGAACAGTCTTACCTGCTTTCCGAACTCTTTTCTTATGATGTTCTTTTGGTGGCTGGTCCTTGACTTTTACCTCCATCAACTTTTCGCTGACTACATTCTCCGTGTGCTCCTGTTGCGAAGGCACGACGGTGAGAATTGCTCCGCTGAAACCCACAATTTTCCCCTTGGTGAGGTCGGGGCCTGGAGCTTGGCTGGCTGCTGCCGAGACTTTGTTCTGAGCTAAAATAACTGGCATGGTCACAAAGGTTTTCACAGTCTGGCCACCCTCCTTGTCGGAGCCGGTGCTGAGGTCAATGACCTTGCCCTGGTGGAGGAACATGGGGCTGGGAGCAGATGATGGGTTGTTGGCCTGCAAGGCTGTGACCTTTGACCCCAACTCTGAATGAGTTCTTTGCTCTGTGATGATGTTTTGTGCGACCTTGTTCGGCATCGGTGGTGGTTTGCCTTGACCTGTGCTGCTGTCCTTAACTTTAGTGCCGATTTGGTGAAATGACGGCTGCACTGGCAGGACAGTGGTAGCAGCTGACGCCAGGGGTGACCTTGACTCTTGCTGTTGGTGACCTTGACTCTGTTTGTTTAAAAAGTCTCTCACCAGGGAGGCAGTTCTTTGTGACACAAGTTTAGTATTGTAAGGAGCGCGGGTCGCCTGATCCCTGTTTTCAGAACTCCTCCCTTCCTCTGGGTTGTTCTCCTGTTGTGAGATTGCTGAGCCCCTCTCCTCCTTGGCCAGAGGCAACGTACTGATATTGGAGCCCATCAGAGTGGGGGATGACGCCAAAACCTGATGGCCCCCTTCATCTTGGGGGTGTAAAATAATTTCGTACTGACCGCCCGGCGCACCCTCTGAAGTTTCAGCGTCAGAAATCCTCCTGACCCCAATTGAGATGACCCTCTGGCCAGGAAAGCTCGGCACGGAGGCAGACTTCGAGGCTAGTTTCTGGGAGGTGGGGGTGATGTCGTAAACCCTAGAGGCAGCCTCAGAGTTTGGGGAGACTGGCGAATCAGGGGGCCTCAAGTTGAAAGCAGCTTTACTCAAGTTTAGCGGAGAGGAGGGCGAAGGAGGGGCTTCCTCCGCCTTGATAGAATGAGAACCACTGTGAGTAATTATGGGCGAATGCCCAATGTGTTCTAGACGCTGAGGGTAGGCTGAAATGCTGCTGTTTCGAGCGCCGTGTTTCGAGAGGTTAAGTCCCAAACTGGCTTCGGGTTTTTGAGAAGGAAGGTCAGAAGCTCGTACCACATGTGGAGACTTCTGCCCAGATTGTGATGATGACAAAGAATGTGAAACGTTGGCTGCAGGGCCTGTAGAATCAATGTTGTACATCTCTAAAAGCTTCTGAAAGAGTCTGGCCTGATTGCTGGTCAGTGTGCTTGTGTCGGTCAATGGTTTGGACACACTGGGACTGGGAGCGTGGGAAGTTGCAGAAGGACTGCCCGATGCCCTGGGGGCAGCAGGCAGGCCAGGTTTTCTATCTGGATGGCTGGTCAGCTTGTGCCTGTATTCAGGGCTTTGTCCATTCTGACCTCCAGCCTTCGTGGCTTGCCGCTTCACCTGGGTTATACCTTCTGGCAGTGAGAGAAGTCCCCGGCCCCTATCCACCTCGTTGTTCTCCTCGACCTCCATCTTGACGTCTGGGGACGACGGCTCTGACCTGGATTTATTGTTCCTCCAAGATTTTATGTCTTGGTCTGCATCAGCTGGGGGATTTTTCTGTCAAGAAAACGATTCAACCGTTAACAGACTCTCTACTCAACAAAAAGAAACAATTTGAATAGTGGCCTGGAAAAATAGCTCTAAACTTTTTGAGTTCACAGATGCTCAATTAGTACTTTTTTTAAAAACAAATTCCAAGGGAACACAAGTAAATAGGAAATCTTTATCAGGGCAAGGGAAAGGTAGACCAGTGTATTCTGGGAAGACAGAAAGAGATGACAGAGAAGGTCTGGAGAGAACAAGGCAAGCAGGATACCAAATTAAACAGTGTAGTGGGGATGCATGAAAAAGAAGGAGTGCAAGAATTGCTTGTCCCTACCTGTGAGACCACAAAAACATTGTGAAAGACTTTGGTTTCGTTGGGGGTTTCCCCCCTGTCTGTGCCATTTTTAGCTTCGATCAAGTAGGTCATATCCCGGCTACTCTGTCTGTTCAGGGTGGTTGCTTTTGTTAAGGCAGCCTCCCCTTGTTGGCTCGAAGGTGGAAACCCGAGGTAGACAGCAGTTTCCTAAGAAAGTTTTAAAAAGTAAATAAAATACTTTCAGCTCAGTACATCCCAGTAGTGGTAGATCCAGAAAGCTTTCCTGTTTCCTGTGCTAGGGACCTTCACTTCAGTGTGAATGGATACCAGTGCATGGCAATTATTATAATATCATTAAGTAACAGGCAGGGAGACGGGTGGGCTCTTAACATGATGAGAAGAATGGCTGCGTAATCTAAGTATCCATTCACAGTGAGGCTATAGGACTTTTTCAAACATAATTCAAGTGATTCCAAACTGATGCTTTAAACGTATGGTGCGTTGAAAAATTGTGGTTATTGGCTGTCAGTTTGAGTGAGTGGCACTACAGAATTGATGTTGCCAGATAGTGACTAGCCGATATTTTAAAACAGAAATTAAGTGATGAGTGTAGGAGACACAGTAACCTACCCTGGTAGGCGTCACGTAAGGTTTAGTCTCTGCCTCCGTGAACCTGTCTGACCCCAGGAGTTTGAGGACCCCGTGCAGGTTGCGGCCCTGAGCGGCCATGGCCGTCGTCACCCCAGCATAGTTCGGGACGTCCGGGTTGGCCCCGTGCCTCAACAACAGTTCTACCATCGGCTTCTCGTTGCTCTCGGCAGCATGAAACAAGCAAGTCCTGCCACTCTTACCATCCTGAGATAGAGGCATTGTGCCAACTTATGATGGTACTGACTTTTCAAGGAATGTTGGTGGGTGGTAGTGACAGTGGAATGATGGTGGGTGGTAGTGACAGTGGAATGATGGTGGGTGGTAGTGACAGTGGATTGATGGTGGGTGGTAGTGACAGTGAAATGATGGTGGGTGGTAGTGACAGTGGAATGATGGTGGGTGGTAGTGACAGTGGAATGATGGTGGGTGGTAGTGACAGTGGAATGATGGTGGGTGGTAGTGACAGTGGAATGATGGTGGATGGTAGTGACAGTGGAATGATGGTGGATGGTAGTGACAGTGGAATGATGGTGGATGGTAGTGACAGTGGAATGATGGTGGATGGTAGTGACAGTGGAATGATGGTGGGTGGTAGTGACAGTGGAATGATGGTGGATGGTAGTGACAGTGGAATGATGGTGGGTGGTAGTGACAGTGGAATGATGGTGGATGGTAGTGACAGTGCAATGATGGTGGGTGGTAGTGACAGTGCAATGATGGTGGGTGGTAGTGACAGTGGAATGTTGGTGGATGGTAGTGACAGTGGAATGTTGGTGGATGGTAGTGACAGTGCAATGATGGTGGGTGGTAGTGACAGTGCAATGATGGTGGGTGGTAGTGACAGTGGAATGTTGGTGGGTGGTAGTGAGAGTGCAATGATGGTGGGTGGTAGTGACAGTGGAATGATGGTGGGTGGTAGTGACAGTGCAATGATGGTGGGTGGTAGTGACAGTGCAATGATGGTGGGTGGTAGTGACAGTGCAATGATGGTGGGTGGTAGTGACAGTGGAATGTTGGTGGATGGTAGTGACAGTGCAATGATGGTGGGTGGTAGTGACAGTGCAATGATGGTGGGTGGTAGTGACAGTGGAATGATGGTGGGTGGTAGTGACAGTGGAATGTTGGTGGGTGGTAGTGAGAGTGCAATGATGGTGGGTGGTAGTGACAGTGGAATGTTGGTGGATGGTAGTGACAGTGCAATGATGGTGGGTGGTAGTGACAGTGGAATGATGGTGGGTGGTAGTGACAGTGGAATGTTGGTGGGTGGTAGTGAGAGTGGAATGTTGGTGGGTGGTAGTGACAGTGCAATGATGGTGGGTGGTAGTGACAGTGGAATGTTGGTGGATGGTAGTGACAGTGCAATGTTGGTGGATGGTAGTGACAGTGCAATGATGGTGGGTGGTAGTGACAGTGGAATGATGGTGGGTGGTAGTGAGAGTGGAATGTTGGTGGGTGGTAGTGAGAGTGATACCAAAACAAGCTCTAAGTTCACTGAGATCGGTGTGGGGAAGAAGGATCACAATAAAAATGTTAAAAAAGGGGAAATATAAAAAAAACTTTTAAGTTGTCTTTTCCAAATAATGTCTGATATATTTTCAAATGAATCATGAACTATAATTAGAGCAAGGCACATGTCCCATACTGGATCTACCACTAGAAGTTAACATCTAACAATGTCAAAGACCACCGGTCAATATCAACAGTTGATCACAAGATCATAGATTGTCAGGAATAATAATATACCATTCAATAATTTGTACACATATCAGGTAGTCCCAGCAATGACCCTAAGTCAAGTAGTCCCAGCAATGACCCTAAGTCAAGTAGTCCCAGCAGTGACCCTAAGTCATGTAGTCCCAGCAGTGATCCTAAGTCAAGTAGTCCCAGCAGTGATCCTTAGCCAAGCCACTGACAAAAATTACACCTGGCTTTATTGGCTGGACTGCTAAAACTGGAAAAGGGTTTGACTGAAAATTGGAGGGGAGGGGGAATGGTTTGTGGCGGAAAATTTAGATGCATTCAACCATCGGACCTCCCTGCATTCTGGATAACGAGCCCAAGACAGGACACTCACCGTGACATCGATCTCTGCTCCATATTTCAATAACAGCTCTACTTGCTCCAAGTCTCCATTATCAACAGCTGTGTGAAGTGGGGTCAGGCCTGAAAGAAACAAAACAAAGTGCTGTAACAACAAAACCCTTATGAACATTAATACGAAACAAACTGCTGTAACAACAAAACCCTTATGAACATTAATACGAAACAAACTGCTGTAACAACAAAACCCTTATGAACATTAATACGAAACAAACTGCTGTAACAACAAAACCCTTATGAACATTAATACGAAACAAACTGCTGTAACAACAAAACCCTTATGAACATTAATACAAAACAAAGAAACAAACTGCTGTAACAACAAAACCCTTATGAACATTCATACGAAACAAACTGCTGTAACAACAAAACCCTTATGAACATTCATACGAAACAAACTGCTGTAACAACAAAACCCTTATGAAAATTAATTCATTTTTAAAAAAGTTAGAGTTGGGTTCAGGGGTGCCACTCACTGGAAGCTGTGAACCCTGATATCCCTTTTTAAAAATTTCTTGATCCCTGAAAATTCTTTTATAAATTTTTCAAACCCTGAAAATTTAATCGTAACGAAGTGCCACTGTAATTTTCATTTTCCAACCACTTAAATCAATCATCAATTGTGTTTAGCACCTTTTCCCATTTCGACAATATTTATAGTGTATTTCACATTTGCAAAAAGTATTTTTAGAAAGTTTAAATTTAAAGGAAATTTAAAAAAAAATATATATATATATGTGTGTGTGCATATGCTAGGCAATATGTACAATATAATAGAAACATGCATATAATATGGAATTTCCTTACAATAACTTACACTAATATTTCATATTATTTATATATTATAATATGATAACTAAATTAAATACATTATTATTACTTTGAATTTTATTTCTTTGTTTTAAGCCATTTTATGGGCGTGTTTTGAAATTAACTTAAAATATTTATTACATAAATTATAGTTTATAGTAGGTTCATAATTTAATAATTATTATTGTCTATAGTCTTTAGACTATACTTATACTACTTATACTGTTTAATTTGTAAGAGTAGAGGCACTAGAGTTAGAGGCCTAATGAAAATGAATAGTATAACTATAATATATAATTTAGGTTTGGTTAGAATTACATTAAATTACAATTACTACTAACTACTACTATTGCAACTATTAGATAATTATTTAAATTTTAATTACTAAAAGAGAAGTAGCAGTGAAAATAATTATTTAGTATTTATAACCCGTGAAACGGTCATCCGAAAGCACACATCTGACGTAATCTATGATAAAATTAAATTATTTTTTAGAAAACTGACGTCAAGCACAAAATTTCGATTCAAACGGGGTGCGATCCGTTCAATTATTTTGTCTAAGTTTTTCCCTATATTATTGATATGCGCAGAACGATGCGCAATCGCGCGACAATGAGATGCTGGGAAAAGGAAGGGAGAGGTCACAGTCACGGTACCAGTCCTATTTATCGCGAGCCTCACTGAATAGGCTTTTCGTGCCGTGCGTTTATTATGACTTTTGCCCCCTCCTTTTAACCGCAGAAGCCAAATTTTAAAAACTAAACTTGCAAATCCGGAAAATCCAGGAAGAGCGGGAAAAAAAAACTCGCGAATCTGGAAAGAGCAAAATCAAAAACTCGCGAATCCGGATTAGCTTCATGAATCCGGAATTCCGGGATAAACCGGAGCGGTGGCACCCCTGGTTGGGTTAGATCAGGGGTGCGCAACCTTTTGGCTATTACCGGCCGCATAAAAAAAATTATTACTTTTGCCACGGCCGCCAAACTTTTTCACTGAAAAACTAAACGGTCACTATCAAAAATTTACTTCTCGTAATAGTCAAAGCGAGATAATAATGACATAATCATATTTCATGGCTCTCCATTAGAGCGGTGAGTGGCGGGAATTGACAGAGATTGAGCTGTTGGATATGACTTTGTAGCAGACGACATTTGTCACAGGCCTGGTTCTGCAGTTGCAGTCCTTGTTTTTCGTGGCATAAAATTCCAGTATTTCTTTTCGTAGCAGCAGAACACGGTGCAGCTGCCAGCTAAGAGTGATACTTGTACACAGGCCTCTGGGTATTTGCGTGTACTGTAGCAGCTACTGAAGTTGACCAACGGCATTAGACAGAGCAAGCACGATATAGCGAATGTGCGCATCACACAGTTTTGGCGCACTTCAATATTATTAGGCTGCTAAAGTTCATGGCCTGCCTTCATTAGCTACAGCTGCAGCCTAACACCAGCGCGGCAATAGCTATTTTAATGTCTAAGAGCACTAAACACTGCAGCTAACGCTACATCTGCCGGAGTCGTAATTTGTTTCGCAATATCAAGTGCTTAAGAGTGTAAATGAATATTCGATATTTTGTTTACAACTTCACATAATATATTGCCAAATTGTAAATATTTGACCGCCGCAGGTTATTATAATTTAAATATATTTCCACGGCCGCACATTTGCGTGCCCACGGCCGCATGCGGCCGTAGGTTGCGCACCCCTGAGTTAGATGCTTGTTAAAAAAAAATACACATCCACACAGATGGGTAAAGGAGACAAAACGGATAGTTGTACAAGCTTTAAGCTATTATTTTCAAGACTTTGACCTAATGGTTCAAACAACTTCTACCATCAAAGTTCCTGGTGTTCAGCTCTGCATCTTGGCACCTCTCCAGTAACATCTGCAGGCACTTGGTTGACCGCCCCTGAACTGCCATGTGGATTGACGACGACCCGGTGCAGTCCACTGCATTGATGCTGGCGCCAGACTTGATGAGGATGTCCACAGCAGGCAGAAAGTCCAGTTTCACGGCCAGGTGTAAAGGTGTCTGAAAGGTATCATCACAGAAATAGATCTATCAATTTGTTCTCACATTAACTAATAGATCATTCAATTTGATCACATTAACCGAGGAGAAGAGTAACAGCACAGTACTCTGGGGAAATAGAAACATTAAGGAGAAGAGTAACAGCACAGTACTCTGGGGAAATAGTAGGGGTCTACCGATATCTGGATATCGGTAATATCGTTATCGGTAGCATGTAAAGGTACCGATATTGACGTCACCGATATTTCATAATGAGTGCAATTTTGACCCCCCCCCCAAAAAAAACAACAACCGAACACCCCCCCCCTCATTTAGATTTACAATATCTCGACAAATTAATATATCGACCCCGATACCGGTATTGAAATAGCCAAAAGAGTCCTAGTATTAATATGTACAGCCACGATACAGTGTGCCATGTGCTATGATATTGTTTAGGTATCGGCTGATTTTCGTATACTCAGAAATACTGTGTAAATAGTGCCGATGCCGAGTATACCGTAATTGCTCTAATAAATGGATAACATGTAAACATTATGTTCACGTAATTGCTTTAATTAACTAATAGCAAAGATACATGCAAAATCCCAGATATCTAAAACATTTCTTTTCGTATGGAATAACAAAATGTACCGTGTGCAGAGTTGTTGTCATTGGCAACCATTCATCCTTCAACCTCATTTTCACTCTATTACAATCACTTTGTTCTCATTTTTCATTCATAAAAGGTGGCCGTGTGCAAAAGCCATCAAAGTAGAAGTTTCAAAAGGAGTTCATAATTTTGCTTGTACATTTTTATAAAGGACGGTTCGTTTTGTCACGAGTCCTATTAGGTCATGATCTGGAACTTGTAAACACATCAGAAACCTCATTTCGGAAAAAAAAAGTTATTATTGGCAAAACTGCATATTGGTAGACCCCTAAATTATAAAATATAAATAATTACGAGTGATAAGTTTAAGAATGACGTCATTAAATATGACCGCTGTTATTTTTGTCCAAACAAATACTCATATCGGCACTGAAATCGGAAAAAAATATCGGTAATATCTGCAAAAATGCAAATCGGTACACCCCTAATATAAAATATAAATAATTAGGAGTGATAAATTTAAGAATGACGTCATCAAATAAGACCGCTGGTTTTCATCCTTACACATACTCATATCGGCACTCATATCGGAAAAAATATCGGCAGTCCCCTAATATAAAAGATAAATAATTACCAGTGATAAATTTAAGAATGACGTCATCAAATACGATCGCTGGTTTTTGTACTAACAAATACTCATATCAGCACTCATATCGGCAAAAAAAATATCGGTAATATCGGTATCGGCAAAAATGCATATCGGTAGACCTCTAGGAAATAGAAACATAAGGAGAAGAGGTACACCACATTACACTGGGGAAATAGAAACATAATTCTACTTTAAAAGAAGCAGCGGCAAGCTTGGGACATTCTGCAAACATTTTCAAAAAGTGATTCTCAACTTTTCTCTAGATGATCTAGAAACAAGAGGTATACAAAATATAATATAACAGGCCTACTGTTTAATTTAACACAAAAGGAATAAGCTTATGTTATTCTTTCATGGCTTAAACTTGTTACTCTTTTTCTATTTTAGTTTGTGGATTCATGTTTGGAGAATAGATATCCAAGGACTTAAAAAAAGATCTTTCCCATTTCTGGTTTATATCAAAGGTCAATGGTTCAGAGGAAATTAAAAGTTTACTTCAACGTGAACTTTCCTTTAGCAACTGTCACGTTTTGTTTTAGTTTCTGATTACCGCATACAACAAAAAACAAAACCCCAAAAAAAATCCCAGAAAAAAAAACCCTGCAAAACAACTACTAGAAAATACCAAGTCACATACCTGTTGCTGTTTGTTAAATTTGTCCACCCCCTTGCCGGCTATTCTCATCAAGTTGATCAGTTTGATGACCATCCTCATGTTCTCATGGACCACGGCTATGTGCAGGGGCCTGGAGTTAACAAAAGTACATTTAATCCGTGTGCAGGGGCCTGGGGTTAACAAAAGTACATTAAATCCGTGTGCAGGGGCCTGGGGTTAACAAAAGTACATTAAATCAGTGTGCAGGGGCCTGGGGTTAACAAAAGTACATTAAATCAGTGTGCAGGGGCCTGGGGTTAACAAAAGTACATTAAATCCGTGTGCAGGGGCCTGGGGTTAACAAAAGTACATTAAATCAGTGTGCAGGGGCCTGGGGTTAACAAAAGTACATTAAATCAGTGTGCAGGGGCCTGGAGTTAACACAAGTACATTAAATCCGTGTGCAGGGGCCTGGGGTTAACAAAAGTACATTTAATCAGTTGACAGAATAACATTATTAGTATACATTGAAGTTGAAAATGTAAAATTAAATAACTTTTAACAGATTCTTAGAAACAACTCTCTCTCTCTCTTCTACATTTTAACGTGAATACAAATACTATTAAAATGGTCATAGAGCTAACTATAAATTTCAATTTAAAATACATGTAGTAAAAATAATTTTTTTTTAAATGTACATACTTTGAAGTAGTTAGAATGTTTGCATTTTTTAATTTAAAAAAAAAGGGGGTGGGGTGAGGTATGTACAAATTACTCCGGTCCATGTCCTAAATAGTTAAAATTATTTAAACAGCCATACCAGTGAGAAGGCTTGACAGGATGGAGAGGCAGCGTATGATGTTTCATATGAAAGGAAGCCGACTTAGCTTTGAAATACCGACACTATTTAGAAAGCACCCACCCCCAACCCACTTTACTCCCTCCACAGTGGGATGGGGGGAGTAAGATTTTTCCTTTTACTCAAACGCCTTGGAAAATTCGACTTACTGAGGTTGGAAGCCAAAAATCTTCGAGTTAAGGAGAGCTAAAATACATTAATCCAGGGGTCTCCAAACTACGGCCCGCGGGCCGGATGCGGCCCCCGAGGCCCTCTGATACGGCCCCTGGAGACCTTTTAATAATAAAAATAATATAAAATTTTTATCTGTATTTTACAATAAAAATTTGCGAAAACACTAGCGAAAGCAAACACCCCCGTTTCCGGAAGTCTACTAAAGCTTCTCTTACTAAATAAGAGTTTCTACTCTCTATGATTTCATAACTAAAGAGAGTGCTATCAAGGCGCGCATGACCGCAAGTCAAACAGCGCTAAGTGTGAACAAAGGAAAATTAAAAGGTGGGTGATCTTTTTTCAATTAAAAAAAAATTGTGTTGCTACTGCATACAGTTGTCCCTCGAATATAAGTTTCAGTTTCGTTATGAAAAATAAGAATAATAGTTATTACACTAGTGTACATACCTACTGCCCATATATATGTTATATACTTAATATATATTTGTTCTTTCTCTTCTTTGCTATTATAATTTACATTCTTTCATGGCATGGGTAATGATTGATACAATTTGCTGGCATAGTGTTAACTACATGTAATTCAATTCACTCATTTTCTTACGTGTCATTTGTAAACCCTGATCATTTTAGCCAAACGCCTAAAAAGCGCCCGCCCACGTTTTTAGTCATATTACATCATAGTGCTTATTTTAAATTTTAAAAATGTATTTTCTTCTTTTTAGTCCGCTTATAACAACGTGGTTTTTAAAAATCATTTTTTTACTTCTATTTATTTTATTCTTTTTAGTCTAAGTGTATGCTATGGTGAGTTTTGAAGTATTGATTTTGTTCAAATATAATACGCATTGCCCGACAAACATTTACAGACTGGAAATGACTGATCTCCCCTTGATGTTAAACATGGTTTTTGTGGTCGGGGTTGGTGTGAACTCGGCATGTGAATGTAATGTAAACAAGGGCAGACGGATAATACATAGGCTTATATATAGATAAACTAAAAAGTTCAATAATTTAATAATAGTACATTCGATCGATCTGAAATTTTGATACAACGCATTGTCATCCAAGATCTATCTGTGGTAAAATTTTGAGACCTCTAGGACCATCAGAAGTGGTTTAATTTTACGTTGGCAAATTTGAAAAATTGTGGACAGACACACAGGAACGAAAGTGAGTTAATAAAAACGTGGTAAAAAGGCTTGGTTGGGCAAGTGAAGCAGATGTGTAATGAGAAACACATTCCACAACCAATGTTCCTGCACTGTATTATTCACCAGAAAGCTTTGTGTGCTAAATATGTGGACATTAGCAGTGTACTGAATCCTGTGGTGAAGATGGTGAATTTAATAAGGTCACATGGGCTCAACCATAGACAGTTCAGAGACATGTTGGAAGATACAGACACAGAATCACAATATTAACCATATTACACAGCAGTAAGATGGCTAAGTTGTGAGAAAGTTCTGAGTAGAGTATTTGAATTAAGAAAGGAAATACATGATTTCCTAGAAAGTAAAGGAAAACCACAGCCATTACTGTCTGATGAAGAATGAGTATGGATATTGGCCTTTGCTGCAGACATTAATGGTTATTTAAAATTTCTGAACCTAAAACTACAAGGAGAGAAAAATCTAGTTTCTAATCTATACAATCACAGGCCTTCAGATCTAAACTTGTCTTGTTTTTGGAACAAGTACAGGCAGCACAGGACCGGGACAAATGGCGTGAGATAGTGAGCAGTTAGTTCACGATGGTGCCCCCACGACGGGTTAAGGGATAGTTCAAGTTCAAAACAGGCCAACAACTTGACACTTTCAGCAGTGCAAGGTCTTCATGCCTGAAGCAACAGCTAAGTTCCCCACATCATTTGCATGCGAGATCATCAAAGACCTCCAGCTGCAGTTTCAGGAGCGGTTTTCTGACTTGGATTCAAAGGCAGAAGAAGTGAGGCTATTTCAAAATGCATTTGAAGCAGATGTGGCCAGTTGCTCAGATGAACTGCAGCTGGAGGTGATTGATTTGCAAGCAAATGACCTCCTTAGATACAAGTTCAAAGAAGGGCTTTTGAGTTTTTACCAGTTTTTGCCCAAGGAAGACTTTCCTGATGTCAAAGCTTTTGCATCAAGTATCAAGGTACCTTTCAATCTTTGGAACAACATACTTGTGCGAACAGACATTTTCGAGGATGAAATATGTGAAGAACAATTTGAGAACTAACTTGTCTGATGATAATCTCAGGTCACTATTGATGTTAGGGACATCAAATCTAAAGCCAGAAATATATAATATTTTGGCATCAAGGAAACAATTTCACCATTCCCACTAATACAGGTATTCATGTGCAGTGCATCAATGTATTATTAAATATAATATTAAATAATATTAATATTATAAATATAATAATATTAAATATATCATTAAAAACAACATCTATGTTTTGATTCTTTCTTATTTGGACCTCTAGTGTGTAGTCGGTCCCCCAACCACTGTTTGACCGGCCCCCCAACCGCTGTTTGACAGTTAATGCGGCCCTATGGCTGAAAAGTTTGGAGACCCCTGCATTAGTCTTATGGAATTTGGACGGCACCAAACAATTAATCTGATATAGGGAGGTTTTCGGCTTAGGGAAGTTCAACTTAGCGAGGTCCAACTGTATTTTGAAAATGAAGAACTTTGAGATGTATAACTCAACTTACAGATCACCATCATCATCAGCAGTAAGGGCCGTCTTAATCTCCATCAATGTCTGCATTGTGATGATGGGTGGGGCTTGTACTGTGAACGTGGCACGTGGAGGTGGAGACATGGGCTCATAACTGTCTGTTAACATACATGAGAAACATAAAGAATATCATGAATTAATGTAGAAACAATGGTAATGTACTTATTTATACCTCATCATGTTGGAGAATTTTATAGTGGTATAAATTTGTGTATATATATGAGGATATTCTAAATATTATGACTCCTTTGGGTTATCTACATACATTTTCTATTCCTGTTTGCACATTGTTTGTAAAAATTTCCAAATAAATTTAAGTGAGAATATTTGGGAGAGTTTTTTTATAAGATTTTCAGCTGTAAAATTCATGTTTAATTTGATATGACATTATCATATAAAAGGAAAGCTCTGCTTTACTTAAACTACCTTCCGTAATTAAATTTAAACACTTGCAAATTTATCTTTGTGTTATTATAATGTATAAAACATTATATTTTAAATTCACACCCTGACTCTATATTATGAGAAATACATAAATAGTTTTGAGTCTTCCTGAGATTTTAACTTTACAATAAGATTTCAAATATTAACAAATGTAATAAAAATTCCATTGTTAAAGTACAACATTTTGAAAAAATATATAGATACTTTCATGAGTGCTGTATTTCACCCAATAATTCAAACTACTACACCATCTTTGGAGTGCATTTGGTATAAAAGAAAACTAACTTACCATCATCATCTGATGGTGGCGACACTTCCATTGTTGTACTAGGTACGTTCTCTGTAACTGTCACTGGAGCAGGATTCAGCAGCTTTCTTTTTTTCAAGGGCAGGAACTTCTCTGATTTTTCTCTAAATGAAAAAATTATTTAACAAAGCATGAAGGAATTTAGTTTTTAGTTTCCAAACAACATAATGTGCAAAATTCCAAGTCAAGCAAAGTTAACTCTGATGTCTAATGCTAATGCTAAATAAGATGGCTTGAGTCTTACATTTCATTTATACTTTACATAAATATTTTGATAGCACTCTGGGTAATAACTTATTTAAATAAATATTACATTCAAAACTTATAAAAATCCACATTTCCTAAACATGAAAAGTTACCTGTATGTTATAATACATTTTCGTGCAAATTTAGGCAGTCACAAAGAAATTAAGTGACCCAAAAACAATTCTTAAAAATATACCTATCCCTGAATTAAGTGATGCAAAGACAAAGCTATACTATACCTATCACTGTTAATCTCATCATCTTCCATGACACCTTCACCTGTGATGTCTCCCAGTGATGACAAGTTGGGTGTTGGTTGAGAAGAGAGATGCAATGATGCAATCTCAAGAGGAATAGAAGGCAGATTAGCAATACCCTCAGTAGTGAAAGACGGAAGGTTAATGGACGGGAGACTAGAGAGTGACATCGCTGTTGATGTGTTTTTTGAACCCAAGTTATACTGTATGAAAAGATTCAAAATTAAATAATCATTTGAAGACTATATTTTAAAGTAATGCATAAAATGAGACATTGCAACAATTTTGGAATTAACTTGTGGTTGAGCTAAGAAAATTGCAATCTAATTAACAAAATAGAATGCAAATATTAACAAAATGCATTGAAATTTTTATTGAAGATTCATATATTTTTTAGCATGGGATTATAAAATATCAATTTTAATTAACATTTTTAAGTAATATAAATTATCTACTAAACTTCACTACCGAAAGAATAACTTAAGCATAAAAATTATTATTAAAGAGTAAGCATCTAATTTTATTTTGTATGAACCTGTTTAATGCCAGTGATAGAGATCAGGTTATAGGATGGTTCTACTGATGCTCGCCTTGGTGGATATTCTGTAATTGAAATTGTTGCTCCAGTAAAACCAATAGCATGATGGCCTGGTTCATCTTGTATGGAATGTAGCCCAGACCCTGAAGGAAGTTTAGATGCATTTGGTGGGGACTGTGATGACTTTCTTTGGTCTCTTGCTTTGACAGATTTGGATTTGTTTGTTTTTTTCTTAGAATTTTGCTCAGTGTCAACAATGGAATCATCAATCACTTGTACTTGTGAAGCAGTATGGGATTCATGGAAGAGGGACGAATTTTCATATTTATTGGAACTTTTATTGGAAGACTCATCAGTAAAATCTTCTTCAAACAATGTTTTTCCTCCTCGACCAGCACCCCTGCCTCTAGGGTTATTGTTTTTCCCTCCTCGACCTCTCCTGCTAGCGCTTACACCTCGCTGCCCACCGCCCCTTCTACCGCGGCCCCTACGTTCAATCCCAAAGTCTTCGTCTTTTCGCTTGACGGGAATAACTTCATCCGATTCAAAAACTTTCTTTTTTCTGCCCCTTTTAGATAATTTTGTTACCGGCCCGCTTTTGTCGACGCGAGTTGAAATCATATACAGGGCTTCTGCAGCCGCCATACGGTCAGCCTTCTCTTTTTCGTCCATGTTGTTGAGGTGGAAGGGTTGAGTAACTCAAAAGTAGGTCGCTATGGAGTCCACCATTTTGGAAAATGTTTTGTAATAATATTACTACCTGGAACGTTTGATGCCAACAAACGTTTATGGTGATTTTAAATCCATAAAAATACAATGACATAACCAAAACACGAATCAAGAAATCTTAAGTTTAAATTCTAGCTAATGTCGATACACAAATTCTGGAAATCACCAACTCCACGGGAAAGTCCCAAATCACGTGATATGAATTGGCCAATAATGAGAAAAGCAATCTTTCCGCGGGGATTTCCCATCCTTTCTGCGCATGACAAATAAAACATTTTATTACTATATTTAGATCACATCTTGCCATCTAAATGAGATCACGTGGTTTGCGACTCAATGGAATCATGGGAGATTTCTAATTATGGCATCGGTGCTTTCCAGGACTCGCCATGAGATGCGCGTCATGAATTTAGTATCAATTCATGTGTGGAAAAAGCAAGACGTAGCTTTGTTTATTGCGGTTAACATAGGAACAAACGACACCATTTGGGTGAATCAGACTTTACGTTCCCAAATGAGTTATATAGCAATTAATTCTGCGTTCTCTTCCTTTGTTATTTATGTTTAGCTTTATAATTTTTATTTGTTAATTTAGGTTTTGGGTTAGGTTTAGTTATAATTGTGAAGTTAGGGTTAGGTATAGTTTTATAATTTTAATAGTTGAACTTTCCAATTTCTTTGTAACGCGGCATAGCAACAAAGATGGCGGCCATGCTAAGTGGGAACGTCAACTCCGAATTTACCAAAGATTGTCTACTGTCTAATAATTACTAATATCCTATCTATACCTACCAGTTTGTTACAAAAGATAATACCTTATGTCTTATGACATATGAATAAGAAAGAATTGGCTACAATTAACTATTAATTTAAAAGACAAAAGTCAAAGTATGGTTGGGCTTTTGTTAAGCTATTGTAGATACAACAAAAAGGCCATTGAATTTTAACACGGTCCTTAAGCTTAAACTTAGTTAAAAATTATTTCATAACTCTAAACCAGTGGTTCCCAAAGTGGTCCGTACGGACCCCCGGGGGTCCGTGGTAGGAATCGACTAGGAATCTTGGCTACATTATTTCTGACAACATGTCTATTAACAACTTCATCAATCACATCTGTCGCTCTGCCTACACTGCCATTCGTCAGATCAGCTCAATCCGTCATTACTTAACAGTTAGTGCCACAAAAACACAAGTCTGTGCTCTTGTACTGGCTCGTATGGATTACTGCAATTCTCTTCTGTCAGGTGTGCCAAAACAATGCATTGAAAAACTACAGAAAGTTCAAAATTCAGCTGCCAGACTGGTGCTCAAGGCAAAAAAACATGACCATGTTACTCCACTTCTTCGCTCACTTCATTGGCTGCCTATACAAGCCCGTATTGATTACAAACTGGCCGTTCTCTGTCACAATTTCTTTTCGGACTCATGCCCATCGTATCTTACTGAACTTTTGTCGGTCTACTCACCCACTCGCAAGCTAAGATCTTCTGCAGACACACGCGTTCTCTCTGTTCCTACGACACGCACCAAAACGTTTGGTGAAAGGTCGTTCTCTTTTTGTGCAGCCAAACAATGGAATTCTCTACCATTACACATACGTAGTATTCAAACAACCAAGTCCTTCAAGACTGCACTTAAGACACATCTTTTCAAAATTTATTTTTATAATTGATGAAACAACATTACTTGTAAATGATTAACGTAGCTTATGTATAATGTATTGTAATTTTGTGTGTTTGTTGTGATATGAAAGTTAATTTAATACTTATAAGTATGTTATTTCTTTCATGTAAAGCACTGTGAGCCCAGTTCCTTACTGGGATATAGCGCTATATAAATAATCAATTTATTATTATTATTATTACCTTTCAGGGGGTCCGTGGAAAATAAAAAAATTGATTTGGGGGTCCCTGAACAACTTCAGGGGGTCTGCGCAAGGTTTAATATAAAACAATAAAACTGTGATCAATTTTAATTTTTATGGAAATTAAAATAAATAACACTAAATAAAATAGCATTTTTTCAACTAATTAAACACGACCTCAGGTGCTATCAGTCATGGAGTATGTTTTAACCTAGAAAAGGTAGTAAAACTGAGGTAATTTCCACAGCTATAACCAATCAAAATACTTGGTTTATTGAAAGGTCTAGCTTGATTCATAAGAAATGCGGAATTCCAATAAGTAGCTCAGAGAAATACACGATTTTAACTTGAATCTACGAGGGTTGCAAGGTTGGGTATTTTTTTATGTGCCTGGAAGTTATATTTATCTAAATTGTATCCTATCATCAAATTTTATTTTCAATAGTGCTTTACTGTAGCATGCCATTGAAAACGTTCATAATTTAATAATTATTAACAGTGGTTTGTTACAACACATAAGAGAATGAGTAAGCTCTGGGTCGGATTTAGACTTGATGGGGACCTAGGCTATTTGAGATATGGGGGCCTTAGGCTATTTGAGATATGGGGGCCCTTTTGAAGTCCAGATATTCTATGTCAGTGATATGAAAAAAATCCGAGGGCCTCCAAAAATACGGGGGCCCTAAGCTTATAGCTTGTTTAGCAAATAGGTAAATCCAGCACTGAATGAGCCGAAGAAACAATGCCGACAAAACAGTGTTGTTGAATATTTAAAGTATGGCTAAATGTTTGGAAACATACGAAATGTGAAACGTTATTTTCTGAATTAAAAAAGATTTTTGGCGTTAAAGCAATTGACTTTCTGGCATACTTAAAAATGAATTTTCAGTACATTGTGTCATTCATCGACATCATTTATTCGCACAAAATCTTAGTGAAAGTTTGCATGGATCACTAGATTATGTCATTAGAGCAGTTAATAAAATTAAAAGGAATGCCTTAAATGAGAGATTATTTACTCAACATTGTTTGGAAAATAAAGACGACTATAATCGTTTACTTATTAACAGAAGTACGTTGATTATCAACAAGTACGTTTTTAAATCGATTTTATGCTCTCCTTGATTCAGTGTTGGAATTCCTGGAAAACAAAGACAATGATTTGCGACACAATTAACTCAAAAAAAGGACATATCCTTAATGAATGATTTATTTACCAACGTTTTAACGAAACTAATTTGAAACTACAAGGTAACCATTTAAATTTAATCAAAACTGAAAGCGTAAAATCTGCGTTTGTTGCAAACCTTTTTTTGTACAAACAAAACATAGAAACAGGAGAATGTTCTGTTTCCAAATCTTTCAAAATTGCAAAGTAGCGATAAAGATTTTCTGGTTAATGTCAAAACTAAACAGCTCTTCATGCTGACCTGAACCAAAGATTTGAAGGTATTCCTCCCTTGGATATTCCCGACTGGCAGTTTAACCCTTTTGCGCGTGGACAAACTCAGATCCCAAACACAGATGAATCCATACTAATACAGGAGAAGATCGTTGAAATGAAGAATTTGAACCAATGTTTGAACTAGGATACCACAAATTCTGGTTACAAAATCAGATACAAATTTTATATCTTGCATTATGGGTTTTTGTACAGCCCAATTTTATATCTTGCATTATGGGTTATTGCACAGCCCAACTTTATATCTTGCATTATGGGTTTAATATTGTACAGCCCAATTTTATATCTTGCATTATAGAAGTTGTTGACTGCTTTCCCGTCTTCCTATTTGGTAGAAAAAAGATTCAGTGCCTTATGAACCTCATCATAAAAAACAGAAACCGACTAGAAATTGGTTCTCGTGTGAATTTGTGGTTGCTACTCACAAACATTGAGTCGGACAATAAATACACTCTTAAAATCACATCATGCTCATCAAAGTTATTAATTGTTTTCAATTTTATTTTAAACAAAGTTATAATTTCAATAAATACTTCTTCAACCAAATGTTGCTTTTTAGGGTTTGTAATTTTTGTACTATGCATTTATGTATTTTTTCCACAAGGGGTCCGTGGGGGAAGTTTTGACTATAAAAGGGTTCCGTGGGTCAAAAAAGTTTGGGAACCACTGCTCTAAACTCTAAACTCTAAACCAATGTTCGGGAAAACTCATTAAAATAGTCAAAAAGCCACCCCAAAAAAATATTTAAAAATTATAAAATAAATGAAAATAAAAATCATCAGCAGGACGAATACAATTTGTTTGAGAGGTTAATTGCTGATCAAGAATCGGGTTAAACTGGCTACTAAAGTAAGGCTTAACACTAAACAGTGAATACAACCATGTATTTTAATAATAATTATATTTTTATTGACAAAAATAAAAAATCTAAAACCCACTCCTTGTGGACTATGACGTCACACCTGCTACTGCTAGTCAAACCGATTTGTGTCGACTGGCTGTCTGCCCGGGCCGCACGGTCATGACTCAGGCCACTCAAGAGCTGCAAGTGATTCGCGAATTGCGATTACCAGACCACTACTGAACCAAAAATAATTTTATAAAAAATCTAATTGATGAAAAATAAGATTGAAGATTTTCATTTGATCTATATAATGTATTACTTTATTGACTCTTTAAAGCACTATCTTTCATAGTATTATCATTCAACCAAAAGCAGTATAATTACTATTCCAGTTGTTGTTTTTAAGGGGTGTCAACAATTAATTTAAATTTAATCTTTAACTTTTGAAAAATTAACGATTAATTAATCTTTAATTTGTATTAAAGCCAAAAATTGAAATTTATGATGTCATAAGTAACATGGCGGATGGATAGCGAAGTCAATAGTGCGCTCGCCTCACAAGCTGAGGGGCGTGGGATCGATTCCACGTTAAAGCAACTATAAAAATGTTGATGAATGACTAACGCTAAGAAAGTCCTCCGCTGACCTGGAGAGGGATGGGCGCCGCCAGATCTATCAAGCCCGAGAATGTTCTAATGGAAACATTAGAACCCCCTACGACTACGGGGTTATAATGACCACGAGGTTATGGGACTTTAAAAAAAGAAAATTATTAAGATACTTGTCGAAAATTGAAACAACACTTTGTATGACATCTTTTAACCAACAACGCAAACAGACAAAGTGTATTAAGGCGCCGTCCATAAAGTACGTCACGCTCCAGAGGGGGGAGGGGGTGTAAGAAAGTGTGACAGTTTGTGACAGGGGGGAGGGGGGTCCGGCCATGTGTGACGTCACGGTGTTTTATATTAAATTTTAATTATTTTGTTAATAAAAAACACAATTTGTGTTCGAAAGTGTGACGTACTTTAGGGGGGGGGGTCCAAGATTTGTGACAGTTTGTGACAGGGGGGAGGGGGGAGTTAAAAATGGTCAAAAATAGCGTGACGTACTTTATTGACGGCCCCTAACATCATTTGGTTCAAGTGATGAGATTTTCTTATTGACAATATAACCAGCCGAGCTGAAAAATCGTTTACATTGCTTTAGATTGTCTCAGCTGAAGTTGCTAATACTGGAGTGGATGTTTGGTTTGCAGGTGATATGTAAGCGAAGTGTTAGAACCATGGTAGCAATGTTCCCTTTAAGCTACGCCACTGCGCATATATTTTACCGACGCCACGCAGGAATTTAGAATCACCACGCAGAAAATTTTGTAAAATTTTGCACAAAAAAATGGACGTTGTGCAACTTTGCACACGAGTTCTTTTAAAAATTTGCACACGAAACAACGAGCTTAGACTTAGAGGGAACATTGCATGGTAGGCTAACGATTTCTCTCAATGGAAACAATAACCTTTATCAACATTTTGAACAATCACCTAAGTGAATAGTTTTAAGAAAAATTTCGTATAATCGTCCGGAAATTAGTTTATATTTATCGACCGAAATATTTTACTTTTTGACTCCCAGTACATTTATAAGTGGTAGGTCGATTAATCGTTTAAAAAAATTTAATCGTTAAAAAAATTTAACGATTAATCGAGAAATTAATCGTTAATTTCCGCAGCCCTAGTTTTTAACTAAAAAAATTTGTTAAGACAGGCGAGTTAATTTAAATACAGTAATCTGTGAAACACATCTAAATTTGTTATAAATTCAAAATTTGGTCCATATTTAAAGCATTATCATTGAGAAGTGATTTAAAAAGTATTAACGAACAGAACGAAACATTTAATGAAGAAAATAATCTAGTATCTGTTCATAAATTAAAATTGTTTGTGTGTGAAGCACAGGGGAGACTAGTCCATTTTACAATCCGAACATTGAAAATTTCATTTAAACAAATAAAAAAGAACACTTTGTTTCGTATAGTTTTACTAATGTTGGATAGATATTTTAGGTAGACTTTTGTTAACTCACAGGTTACCATATAAGCCTTAAAACTTTAGTCATCACTCCATGAAAATAAATCCACAAAACATTTTCTATAAATTATAGTTTCATTATCTCCCTTTGTCTATTTATTACGTACTTCATTTCGAATCAAATGACGGCACTAGAACATGAGATACATTTCATAGTTATCACAAAAAGTTTGTCTCAAAAATAGATTGGGAACCATCAAGTGTGTAGACATGGTTCGGTGAGAATGGGGGTGGGTGGGTGGAAGCAGCACTGGAGATTCATATTTAATCTATACGTATTTTTTATTGTTGGTGAATGCCAGTTACTCCTTGCATTCTTTCTTGTTAAATGGTTTGCATTTCTGTCATCACCACGCTTGAGTTTCAAAGTTCCATACCGATTTTAAAGCTTAGAAGATCATAAGTTCAATAATAATATTTATTTACGTTCAAAGCATCTAAGGAATTTTAGTTCACATTTTTATTGTAATATACACAAAAAAAATGAAATATTGAGTTAAAATAAACTCAAACTGAGCACAATATCCTACACCACAGTGTGTGATACAATACCACAGTGTGTGAAACAATACCACAGTGTGCGATACAATACCACAGTGTGTCATACAATACCACAGTGTGTCATACAATACCACAGTGTGTCATACAATACCACAGTGTGTCATACAATACCACAGTGTGTGATACAATTCCACAGTGTGTGATACAATACCACAGTGTGTGATACAATACCACAGTGTGTGATACAATACCAAAGTGTGTCATACAATACCACAGTGTGTGATACAATACCACAGTGTGTCATACAATACGACAGTGTGTCATACAATACCACAGTGTGTGATACAATACAACAGTGTGTGATACAATACCACAGTGTGTGATACAATACCACAGTGTGTCATACAATACCACAGTGTGTGATACAATTCCACAGTGTGTGATACAATACCACAGTGTGTCATACAATACCACAGTGTGTCATACAATACCACAGTGTGTGATACAATACAACAGTGTGTGATACAATACAACAGTGTGTGATACAATATAACAGTGTGGCATACAATACAACAGTGTGTGATACAATACAACAGTGTGTGATACAATACCACAGTGTGTGATACAATACCACAGTGTGTGATACAATACAACAGTGTGTGATACAATACCACAGTGTGTCATACAATACCACAGTGTGTGATACAATACCACAGTGTGTGATACAATACAACAGTGTGTCATACAATACCACAGTGTGTGATACAATACCACAGTGTGTCATACAATACAACAGTGTGTCATACAATACCACAGTGTGTCATACAATACAACAGTGTGTGATACAATACCACAGTGTGTGATACAATACCACAGTGTGTCATACAATACAACAGTGTGTCATACAATACCACAGTGTGTGATACAACACCACAGTGTGTGATACAATACCACAGTCTGTCATACAATACAACAGTGTGTCATACAATACAACAGTGTGTCATACAATACCACAGTGTGTGATACAATACCACAGTGTGTGATACAATACAACAGTGTGTCATACAATACCACAGTGTGTCATACAATAGTGTGTCATACAATACAACAGTGTGTCATACAATACAACAGTGTGTGATACAATACCACAGTGTGTGATACAATACCACAGTGTGTGATACAATACCACAGTGTATGATACAATACAACAGTGCGTCATACAATACCACAGTGTGTTATACAATACCACAGTGTGTCATACAATACAACAGTGTGTGATACAATACCACAGTGTGTGATACAATACCACAGTGTGTGATACAACACCACAGTGTGTGATACAACGCCACAGTGTGTTATACAACACCACAGTGTGTGATACAATACCACAGTGTGTGATACAATACCACAGTGTGTGATACAATACAACAGTGTGTGATACAATACAACAGTGTGTCATACAATACCACAGTGTGTCATACAATACCACAGTGTGTCATACAATACCACAGTGTGTCATACAATACCACAGTGTGTCATACAATACAACAGTGTGTGATACAATACCACAGTGTGTGATACAATACCACAGTGTGTGATACAATACAACAGTGTGTGATACAATACCACAGTGTGTGATACAATGCCACAGTGTGTGATACAATACAACAGTGTGTGATACAATACCACAGTGTGTCATACAATACCACAGTGTGTCATACAATACCACAGAGTGTCATACAATACCACAGTGTGTGATACAATACCACAGTGTGTGATACAATACAACAGTGTGTGATACAATACAACAGTGTGTCATACAATACAACAGTGTGTGATACAATACCACAGTGTGTGATACAATACAACAGTGAGTGATACAATACAACAGTGTGTCATACAATACAACAGTGTGTGATACAATACAACAGTGTGTGATACAATACAACAGTGTGTGATACAATACCACAGTGTGTGATACAATACAACAGTGTGTGATACAATACCACAGTGTGTGATACAATACAACAGTGTGTCATACAATACAACAGTGTGTCATACAATACAACAGTGTGTGATAACATACAACAGTGTGTCATACAATACCACAGTGTGTGATACAATACCACAGTGTGTCATACAATACCACAGTGTGTCATACAATACCACAGTGTGTGATACAATACCACAGTGTGTCATACAATACCAGTGTGTGATACAATACCACAGTGTGTGATACAATACCACAGTGTGTGATACAATACCACAGTGTGTGATACAATACCACAGTGTGTCATACAATACCACAGTGTGTCATACAATACCACAGTGTGTCATACAATACAACAGTGTGTCATACAATACCACAGTGTGTGATACAACACCACAGTGTGTGATACAATACCACAGTGTGTCATACAATACAACAGTGTGTCATACAATACAACAGTGTGTCATACAATACCACAGTGTGTGATACAATACCACAGTGTGTCATACAATACAACAGTGTGTCATACAAGACCACAGTGTGTCATACAATAGTGTGTCATACAATACAACAGTGTGTCATACAATACAACAGTGTGTGATACAATACCACAGTGTGTGATACAATACCACAGTGTGTGATACAATACCACAGTGTGTGATACAATACAACAGTGTGTCATACAATACCACAGTGCGTTATACAATACCACAGTGTGTCATACAATACAACAGTGTGTGATACAATACCACAGTGTGTGATACAATACCACAGTGTGTGATACAATACCACAGTGTGTGATACAATACAACAGTGCGCCATACAATACCACAGTGTGTTATACAATACCACAGTGTGTCATACAATACAACAGTGTGTGATACAATACCACAGTGTGTGATACAATACCACAGTGTGTGATACAATACCACAGTGTGTGATACAACACCACAGTGTGTGATACAACGCCACAGTGTGTTATACAACACCACAGTGTGTGATACAACACCACAGTGTGTGATACAATACCACAGTGTGTGATACAATACAACAGTGTGTGATACAATACAACAGTGTGTCATACAATACCACAGTGTGTGATACAATACCACAGTGTGTGATACAATACCACAGTGTGTGATACAATACAACAGTGTGTCATACAATACCACAGTGTGTGATACAATACCACAGTGTGTCATACAATACAACAGTGTGTGATACAATACAACAGTGTGTCATACAATACAACAGTGTGTGATACAATACCACAGTGTGTGATACAATACAACAGTGTGTGATACAATACCACAGTGTGTGATACAATGCCACAGTGTGTGATACAATACAACAGTGTGTCATACAATACCACAGTGTGTCATACAATACCACAGAGTGTCATACAATACCACAGTTTGTGATACAATACCACAGTGTGTGATACAATACCACAGTGTGTGATACAATACCACAGTGTGTGATACAATACCACAGTGTGTCATACAATACCACAGTGTGTCATACAATACCACAGTGTGTCATACAATACCACAGTGTGTGATACAATACCACAGTGTGTGATACAATACCACAGTGTGTGATACAATACAACAGTGTGTCATACAATACAACAGTGTGTGATACAATACAACAGTGTGTGATACAATACCACAGTGTGTGATACAATACAACAGTGAGTGATACAATACAACAGTGTGTCATACAATACAACAGTGTGTGATACAATACAACAGTGTGTGATACAATACCACAGTGTGTGATACAATACCACAGTGTGTGATACAATACACAGTGTGTGATACAATACCACAGTGTGTGATACAATACAACAGTGTGTCATACAATACAACAGTGTGTGATACAATACAACAGTTTGTCATACAATACAACAGTGTGTGATACAATACCACAGTGTGTGATACAATACCACAGTGTGTGATACAACGCCACAGTGTGTGATACAACGCCACAGTGTGTTATACAACACCACAGTGTGTGATACAACACCACAGTGTGTGATACAACACCACAGTGTGTGATACAATACAACAGTGTGTGATACAATACAACAGTGTGTCATACAATACCACAGTGTGTGATACAATACCACAGTGTGTGATACAATACCACAGTGTGTCATACAATACCACAGTGTGTGATACAATACCACAGTGTGTCATACAATACAACAGTGTGTCATACAATACCACAGTGTGTCATACAATACCACAGTGTGTGATACAATACCACAGTGTGTGATACAATACAACAGTGTGTGATACAATACCACAGTGTGTGACACAATGCCACAGTGTTTGATACAATACAACAGTGTGTGATACAATACCACAGTGTGTCATACAATACCACAGTGTGTCATACAATACCACAGTGTGTGATACAATACCACAGTGTGTGATACAATACCACAGTGTGTGATACAATACCACAGTGTGTGATACAATACAACAGTGTGTGATACAATACAACAGTGTGTCATACAATACAACAGTGTGTGATACAATACCACAGTGTGTGATACAATACAACAGTGTGTCATACAATACAACAGTGTGTCATACAATACAACAGTGTGTGATACAATACAACAGTTTGTCATACAATACAACAGTGTGTGATACAATACAACAGTGTGTCATACAATACCACAGTGTGTGATACAATACCACAGTGTGCCATACAATACCACAGTGTGTCATACAATACCACAGTGTGTCATACAATACAACAGTGTGTCATACAATACAACAGTGTGTGATACAATACAACAGTTTGTCATACAATACAACAGTGTGTGATACAATACAACAGTGTGTCATACAATACCACAGTGTGTGATACAATACCACAGTGTGTCATACAATACCACAGTGTGTCATACAATACCACAGTGTGTCATACAATACCACAGTGTGTGATACAATACCACAGTGTGTCATACAATACCACAGTGTGTGATACAATACCACAGTGTGTGATACAATACCACAGTGTGTGATACAATACCACAGTGTGTCATACAATACCACAGTGTGTGATACAATACCACAGTGTGTCATACAATACCACAGTGTGTCATACAATACAACAGTGTGTCATACAATACCACAGTGTGTGATACAACACCACAGTGTGTGATACAATACCACAGTGTGTCATACAATACAACAGTGTGTCATACAATACAACAGTGTGTCATACAATACCACAGTGTGTGATACAATACCACAGTGTGTGATACAATACAACAGTGTGTCATACAATACCACAGTGTGTCATACAATAGTGTGTCATACAATACAACAGTGTGTCATACAATACAACAGTGTGTCATACAATACCACAGTGTGTGATACAATACCACAGTGTGTGATACAATACCACAGTGTGTGATAAAATACAACAGTGCGTCATACAATACCACAGTGTGTTATACAATACCACAGTGTGTCATACAATACAACAGTGTGTGATACAATACCACAGTGTGTGATACAATACCACAGTGTGTGATACAATACCACAGTGTGTGATACAATACAACAGTGTGTGATACAATACCACAGTGTGTGATACAATACCACAGTGTGTGATACAATACCACAGTGTGTGATACAATACCACAGTGTGTCATACAATACAACAGTGTGTCATACAATACCACAGTGTGTCATACAATACCACAGTGTGTGATACAATACCACAGTGTGTAATACAATACAACAGTGTGTCATACAATACAACAGTGTGTCATACAATACCACAGTGTGTGATACAATACCACAGTGTGTCATACAATACCACAGTGTGTCATACAATACGACAGTGTGTCATACAATACCACAGTGTGTGATACAATACCACAGTGTGTGATACAATACCACAGTGTGTGATACAATACCACAGTGTGTGATACAATACCACAGTGTTCGATACAATACCACATTGTCATACAATACCACAGTGTGTCATACAATACCACAGTGTGTCATACAATACCACAGTGTGTCATACAATACCACAGTGTGTCATACAATACCACAGTGTGTCATACAATACAACAGTGTGTGATACAATACCACAGTGTGTGATACAACACCACAGTGTGTGATACAACACCACAGTGTGTGATACAACGCCACAGTGTGTTATACAACACCACAGTGTGTCATACAATACCACAGTGTGTGATACAATACCACAGTGTGTGATACAATACAACAGTGTGTGATACAATACAACAGTGTGTGATACAATACAACAGTGTGTGATACAATACAACAGTGTGTGATACAATACCACAGTGTGTCATACAATACAACAGTGTGTGATACAATACCACAGTGTGTGATACAATGCCACAGTGTGTGATACAATGCCACAGTGTGTTATACAATGCCACAGTGTGTGATACAATACCACAGTGTGTGATACAATACCACAGTGTGTGATACAATACCACAGTGTGTGATACAATACCAGTGTGTGATACAATACAACAGTGTGTGATACAATACCACAGTGTGTGATACAATACCACAGTGTGTGATACAATACCACAGTGTGTGATACAATACCACAGTGTGTGATACAATGCCACAGTGTGTTATACAATGCCACAGTGTGTGATACAATGCCACAGTGTGTGATACAATACCACAGTGTGTGATACAATACCACAGTGTGTTATACAATACCACAGTGTGTGATACAATACCACAGTGTGTGATACAATGCCACAGTGTGTGATACAATGCCACAGTGTGTGATACAATGCCACAGTGTGTGATACAATGCCACAGTGTGTGATACAATGCCACAGTGTGTGATACAATACCACAGTGTGTGATACAATACCACAGTGTGTGATACAATACCACAGTGTGTGATACAATACCACAGTGTGTGATACAATACCACAGTGTGTTATACAATACCACAGTGTGTTATACAATAACTCTTTAACCTTCAGTTAGTCTTGTGGTATGATTTTGAAGGCATCAGTTGCACCGCAGATATTTACCAGAAATTTATATTGCTATAATTTCTGATGCCCATTGTATTTACACTACTATAATTTCTGATTCCCATTATATTTACACTACTATATACTATAATCTGATGCCCATTGTATTTACACTACTATAATTTCTGATGCCCATTATATTTACACTACTACAATTTCTGTGGCTGGCATGGGAATGTGTAAAGCCTTGTAAACAACACATCTTCTCCCACATGGCAAATGTGCTGAAAACTGCAGCAGTGAGTTTACAAAAATGAGCAGAAAACAGTTGTATGGAAGTGAAGTTACTATCAGATTTTAATGATAGTGAAACACTCTAAAAAAATAAAAATGATAAGATTGATGAATGCAATTTATCATAAAATATTACAAACGAAATATATAAAATAAGAAGTAACAAAATTTAAGAATGAATTTTTATTTGTTCAATTCAATCATCCAGCTCAATCAAACATTCGTGATTTATATAAATATGATCACTCAACATGGATCTTATACATTCATTTCTGGAAGAATAGTGTATCAAAAGAAAAAAGAAAATGGCTATGAGCAATATAGATTCCATAATTGAAAGCAAATCATAAAAAGACAAATGACAGTTACAAATAATTTAGCAATCATCAAGGATGATTCATCAAATTCCTGAAATTCCCATTACCTAATATATGCCAGAGATTAGTAGAAAGTAAAAGGGGATTTTTTTTTATCACTTCTGTAATATGGTCTTCAGATCTTTCATCTCCAGCAAACATAATAAAATAATACACACAAGCCAGCACCACATATCTCCTATCAAACGGTTTTAAAAAAAACAGGTTATTTTTTACCCACAAGACTAAGCAACAAAACCTGCAAACTTTCCACCCCAACATACAAACATTTATAGTTTATGAATGAAGTTGTGTCACTCACTCACCATCAAATACCATAGTCAACTGATCTATACATCATTAATTTTCCACTGTGCTTACTGGTAATTTCTGTTTGTCATGAAATTTAAAAAAATAAATTTGTGAAGCGTTCTTTATAAAAATAATAGAATAATTTTATCTAGATTTTATAATATTCTTTAGTCAAACAAAGATTAAAATATAATAAAAACAAACATTGAATCAGCCAAATATGCATATATCAACAGATGGGAAGAAAATTGTTTTTTAAAAATCCAAAGCAAAGATAAAAAACAGAAGGAAAAATAAAAAAACATTAAAAAAAATAATGGTATATTGCAGGGTTTTTATTTATGTAAAAAAAATACTTTACATTTGTGTGAAATCTGTTTTTTTTATTTTTATCATCTGAGATTTAATGGATAAACCAATGAAAAAAAATTCAGCAGATGACAAATATTTCATTGTTTTGATAAATGTTTTGCTATTGAAATAAAACCAAAGTGAAACAAAATAGAGACAGCAGAAAAAGGACATTTCATATAAATATTTAAACTGAATGGACTAAATTAAACATCCCAATAATCTAGGGACATGAAGACAAACAAACAAACAAAGAAAAATTGTGCAGTTGTAAACATCAGCCAGGAGTCAGGACTAGAGACAGCCTTTCAACACCTGACGTCATACACACAACACATGAAATGGATATTCAATATCAATAAACAGATTCCATTTGTAATCAGTTTACCAGGGAGAAATAACGGAAATGCGCTCCATTGATGTCAAGACACTTTTTTTTTAGCTTCAGCCACCACTTGTCCGAAGATTTGTACATTTCAGATAAAAAATTGTTTTGGTGGTACTGCATCTAGTTGTAATATGGACACTGGTCCGTCTCATGATGCTGCGCCATGTCTGTTCCATGCGAGAATATTGCAAGCTGGTATAGGTATCTAAGATAAGTTTGGTCGTAATAAGTGGTAATTTTTTACAAAAAATGAACCAAGGGAACCAACTTCTGAGCTGACCTTAAAATGAAATTGAATATCCACCTCACAATGTGAACTGCACTAAATAATTAGGGGGATAACTCAAGGACAGAATTTAACCACAATGAGCAAAGGATTGTGTCCCTGTTTGCATCTCAATCAGCTTTGACCTTCATTCAAACAGACAGGATTTTTGTACAATAATCAATTTCTCTTACATTGAAATTAGAAACTGTTTCAAAATTTTGATGTCGTAGTTTCCTTTGGATAATAATTTATTTTTAAAAATGTAAAGAGTATAAACTGAAAATTTGAATTATTTAAGTAAACCTGCTTAGTAATGTATTATTTTGATGAAAGCAATTGTAGTTAAAACTGTGATGAGTTACCTCCCTATCAAATACAATAATGTTTCAAATTCAAAGCTGTGAATTATCTCATTGAACTCATTTTGCAGTGCACTCTTTTCAAATCTAAACATGGACAGGACACAATGCATTGGTTACTGTCATGGTGACCTTGTTGTGGACCAGTTAAAGAACCTGCAGTACCCCCCCCCCTAACTCAAAATGAAAAAGGGTGACAACTGTAACGGCTCAAGATGGCCGCACATGTATTTCTGACAACTGATCTAAATACACATATCCCATCTCATGTGGCTGTATCAGTTGTGAGATCAATGTTGGGATTCTATTTGGTGTGATGAAATCAATGGCATCCTACAACTAAATTTATTTATATTTTCACCAATATTTTTATCAAAGAATATCAGAGACATTAAACTACAAAACACTGTCAGCCAATCAGAGACATCAAACTACAAAATACTGTCAGCCAACCAGAGACATCAAACTACAAAACACTGTCAACCAATCAGAGACATCAAACTACAAAATACTGTCAGCCAATCAGAGACATCAAACTACAAAACACTGTCAACCAATCAGAGACATCAAACTACAACACACTGTCAACCAATCAGAGACATCAAACTACAAAACACTGTCAACCAATCAGAGACATCAAACTACAAAACACTGTCAACCAATCAGAGACATCAAACTACAAAACACTGTCAACCAATCAGAGACATCAAACTACAAAACACTGTCAACCAATCAGAGACATCAAACTACAAAACACCGTCAACCAATCAGAGACATCAAACTACAAAACACTGTCAACCAATCAGAGATCTTTAAAAACACCCATTTGCTTTTAAAATTACACCCTCCCACTCCAAACAGAAAATACATAATTGATAATTGATTTAGAAAACCAAATAATATTATTCCTTGTCTGTTAGCTTAGATAAACCATTCAATCAATTTTTAACACTAACAATAATATCAAATTTCCTGATTTTCTTTTCTTCCAAAATATGAAATTTAAAATATAAAAAAAAGATTCCAGTAAGGTTAGATCCATTCACAAACTCTAGATGTCTAATGAATATGGTAAAACAAAGGTCACCATAGATGTAAGAAATAGTTTTATCAGTTCAAGTCTGTCAGAGGTGCACCGCTAGAAGAGCCCAAGAGAACCATTCAACAGCCGGATTAACCTCATCCACCACCACCACTGGCGCCACCTCGCCGTGCAGGTCTAAAGCACGCGCCTCCAAGGTCACCCATCAAGGGATTGTACTCTGGAATGCAAAAAGTTTTTAAAAGCGAATAATTTAAAACAAGAAAAAATTAAAGGGAAAAAAAAAGAAAACATCATACAATTTTAAACAATATAAATACGGCAATGTCTGCAGTACACATCTATTAACATCTTAAAATTTTAAACAATATAAATACGGTAATGTCTCCAGTACACATCTATTAACATCTTACAATTTTAAACAATATAAATACGGTAATGTCTCCAGTACACATATATTAACATCATACAATTTTAAACAATATAAATACGGTAATGTCTGCAGTACACATCTATTAACATCATACAATTTTAAACAATATAAATACGGTAATGTCTGCAGTACACATCTATTAACATCTTACATTTTTAAACAATATAAATACGGTAATGTCTGCAGTACACATCTATTAACATCTTACATTTTTAAACAATATAAATACGGTAATGTCTGCAGTACACATCTATTAACATCTTACATTTTTAAACAATATAAATACGGTAATGTCTGCAGTACACATCTATTAACATCTTACATTTTTAAACAATATAAATACGGTAATGTCTGCAGTACACATCTATTAACATCTTACATTTTTAAACAATATAAATACGGTAATGTCTGCAGTACACATCTATTAACATCTTACATTTTTAAACAATATAAATACGGTAATGTCTGCAGTACACATCTATTAACATCTTACATTTTTAAACAATATAAATACGGTAATGTCTGCAGTACACATCTATTAACATCTTACAATTTTAAACAATATAAATACGGCAATGTCTGCAGTACACATCTATTTTCTGAGGAGCAGGAAAATCAGGAAATATTCAGGAAGAGAGATGACACAACTCAGATTAATACAGGCCAGGCACACGAAGAGAGATGACACAACTCAGATTAATACAGGCCAGGCACACGAAGAGAGATGACACAACTCAGATTAATACAGGCCAGGCACACGAAGAGAGATGACACAACTCAGATTAATACAGGCCAGGCACACGAAGAGAGATGACACAACTCAGATTAATACAGGCCAGGCACACGAAGAGAGATGACACAACTCAGATTAATACAGGCCAGGCACACGAAGAGAGATGACACAACTCAGATTAATACAGGCCAGGCACACGAAGAGAGATGACACAACTCAGATTAATACAGGCCAGGCACACGAAGAGAGATGACACAACTCAGATTAATACAGGCCAGGCACACGAAGAGAGATGACACAACTCAGATTAATACAGGCCAGGCACACGAAGAGAGATGACACAACTCAGATTAATACAGGCCAGGCACACGAAGAGAGATGACACAACTCAGATTAATACAGGCCAGGCACACGAAGAGAGATGACACAACTCAGATTAATACAGGCCAGGCACACGAAGAGAGATGACACAACTCAGATTAATACAGGCCAGGCACACGAAGAGAGATGACACAACTCAGATTAATACAGGCCAGGCACACGAAGAGAGATGACACAACTCAGATTAATACAGGCCAGGCACACGAAGAGAGATGACACAACTCAGATTAATACAGGCCAGGCACACGAAGAGAGATGACACAACTCAGATTAATACAGGCCAGGCACACGAAGAGAGATGACACAACTCAGATTAATACAGGCCAGGCACACGAAGAGAGATGACACAACTCAGATTAATACAGGCCAGGCACACGAAGAGAGATGACACAACTCAGATTAATACAGGCCAGGCACACGAAGAGAGATGACACAACTCAGATTAATACAGGCCAGGCACACGAAGAGAGATGACACAACTCAGATTAATACAGGCCAGGCACACGAAGAGAGATGACACAACTCAGATTAATACAGGCCAGGCACACGAAGAGAGATGACACAACTCAGATTAATACAGGCCAGGCACACGAAGAGAGATGACACAACTCAGATTAATACAGGCCAGGCACACGAAGAGAGATGACACAACTCAGATTAATACAGGCCAGGCACACGACATTCTCGTACTTTTATTGTTATCATTATAACACACACATATATTTCATTTTTTATATTAAAAAAAAGATAGATACATAAATATCAGTTGGTGAGAATTTCAATGAAAAGAATCAATGTCCTACTCTTGGTCAGTTACCTGGCTTTAAAGGTTTCTTGGCCTTGGGTTTCAAGGTCGCTGGAGCTGCGGGCTTCTCCTCAGGCTGAAATATAAAGTTATTTAAAAAATAAGAGTAATTTATTACACGATACAAAAGTTTAAAACACACACACCGATTTTCCAGTTTTAAGCAAGAAATTCACACACGCTGCCATTTATATACAACGATTAACAACATCAACATATTTATATAAGATTTAAAAATATATAATTTAAAAATAAATGAGACAGATGGTAAATGTAGTATAAATTACTATAAATTACTATAAATTACTATAAATTACTATAAATTACTATAAATTACTATAAAGCAAGTTGCTTCTTTCATCCCTTGTATGGTAAGCCTTCAGCCTTCATTGTCAGTGTGATATCCCAGTGAGGCCTGAGGGAGCCAACCAGAAGTTACGATATCACAGTGAGCCCCGAGGGAGCAAAGCAGTAGTTACGATATCAAATTAAGCCCCAAGGGAGCCAACCAGAAGTTAACGATATCAAAGTAAGCCCCGAGGGAGCCAAACATAAGTTACGATATCACAGTGAGCCCCGAGGGAGCCAACCATAAGTTACGATATCACAGTAAGCCCCGAGGGAGCCAACCATAAGCTACGATATCACAGTGAGCCCCGAGGGAGCCAACCATAAGTTACGATATCACAGTAAGCCCCGAGGGAGCCAACCATAAGCTACGATATCACAGTGAGCCCCGAGGGAGCCAACCAGAAGTTAACGATATCAAAGTAGCCCCGAGGGAGCCAACCAGAAGTTACGATTCAGGGGAACAGGAGGTGCGAGATGCAACTTTGTAGATCAGTGAACGACTAGATATGCCTCGCGGCGTAGCATACTTCTCAGACTTCCTCTTGGATAGTGCAAAGAAAGGGGGAGGGGAAAGTACGGACACAAACTACAGCACGAAGAAAACAAAACAACGCGAGTGAACGTCGGTGGGTGGAAACCACCGACGCATTGTTGGTCTCGAGACATTCGCACTGCGGTTATCTATACCTGCCCACCACCCTTCACCACCCTAGCTTGCCAACCATAAACTGTGACTCGCCGACCCTAGCGAGGGTCAGCCATGCTCGTAAAGAAGGGGGGAAAGAACAGACACATACACACATTTTACAAAATTAAAAAATGTTTTCGCTGCGGCTTGAACCCAGGACCTTCCACGAGTAAGGCGGGCGTGATAACCCCTACACTACGAATCACATGTTATTGTGTGAAGGTACAACGCAAGTGAACGCAAGACCCATGGTTGCCCCTTTCTCCACCACCTCCGCTTGCCAAACCATAAACTGATTGGTCGACCCTAGCGAGGGTCATTCGTCATGCTTGTTTGCATACTCGCTTTCGGGAATTATATACGTATGTATATAGATGCTTTTCAAGGATAAGTGAACAGTACTATTTTCTAGATCAGTGATTTGTGGGTTTTTTTTTAGATAAGTGAATTATGCTTTTGCTATTTACCAAATTAGTGAACTGTGCTATTTTCTAGGTTAGTGAATTATGCTAATTTCTAGTTAAGTGAATTATGCTTTTTTTTCTAGATTATAAAACTGTGCTATTTTCTAGATTAGGGAGCTGTGCTATTTTCTAGATTAGGGAGCTGTGCTATTTTCTAGATTAGGGAGCTGTGCTATTTTCTAGATTAGTGATTACACACAGTTCAAGACATGTGAGATTTAATTATTTATGGCATAATACCCAAATCACTATTTTTGTACCAGTTCTGCTGTTACATAAGGAAAGCATCAACATGTTTGGATAAACTCGGAGCTTTGCGATCATTGGATGCTATAAATAGATATCTCGTGACTGCATCACGTTTACTAGCCGAGCCAAGAGAAATTAATCCAGTCGCAAGATGAAACTTGACATGTAGCTTCATTTATAGGGAATAAACGACACGGCTAATGGAGACTACACGGTTATAGAGGGGAGCACTTTCAGTCTATAGCTGGAGAGTCACTGCCTCTCTATAGCTGGGGAGTCACTGCCTCTCTATAGCTGGGGAGTCACTGCCAGTCTGTATCTGGGGAGTCACTGCCAGTCTGTATCTGGGGAGTCACTGCCAGTCTATAGCTGGGGAGTCACTGCCAGTCTATAGATGGGGAGTCACTGCCAGTCTATAGATGGGGAGTCACTGCCAGTCTATAGCTGGGGAGTCACTGCCCCTCTATAGCTGGGGAGTCACTGCCAGTCTGTATCTGGGGAGTCACTGCCAGTCTATAGCTGGGGAGTCACTGCCAGTCTATAGATGGGGAGTCACTGCCTCTCTATAGCTGGGGAGTCACTGCCAGTCTATAGCTGGGGAGTCACTGCCTCTCTATAGCTGGGGAGTCACTGCCAGTCTATAGCTGGGGAGTCACTGCCTCTCTATAGCTGGGGAGTCACAGTCAGTCTATAGCTGGGGAGTCACTGTCAGTCTATAGCTGGGGAGTCACTGCCTCTCTATAGCTGGGGAGTCACTGCCTCTCTATAGCTGGGGAGTCACTGCCTCTCTATAGCTGGGGAGTCACTGCCTCTCTATAGCTGGGGAGTCACTGCCAGTCTATAGCTGGGGAGTCACGCCAGTCTATAGCTGGGGAGTCACTGCCAGTCTATAGCTGGGGAGTCACTGCCTATCTATAGCTGGAGAGTCACTGCCAGTCTATAGCTGGGGAGTCACTGCCAGTCTATAGCTGGGGAGTCACTGCCAGTCTATAGATGGGGAGTCACTGCCTCTCTATAGCTGGGGAGTCACTGCGAGTCTATAGCTGGGGAGTCACTGCCAGTCTGTATCTGGGGAGTCACTGCCAGTCTATAGATGGGGAGTCACTGCCTCTCTATAGCTGGGGAGTCACTGCCAGTCTATAGCTGGGGAGTCACAGTCAGTCTATAGCTGGGGAGTCACTGTCAGTCTATAGCTGGGGATTCACTGCCTCTCTATAGCTGGGGAGTCACGCCAGTCTATAGCTGGGGAGTCACTGCCAGTCTATAGCTGGATGCACTAGCCACTCTGTAGGTTGGGCATGACTAACTATTCATAATTTGATTTGGCAAATTTTCCCCTCTCCATTTCAGTTTCGAATATACTTATTTCCCAAAAGTCTTTACGTTCCAAAAAAACGATCAGATCCATAGGTTCGAACAATGAACCCTTTAAACTGACGTGTTCACAAAACTATCTACTAATTCATGTTCGAACACAAGCACCCCCCCCCCACACACACACAGACACACAACACTTCCGGGTGTAAATGGTAATGACGTTGGAGGAGGGGGAGGTGGTAGTCAAGCATCCAGATGACGATGTCCGTTCCACATTGCCCCGGGCAGCAGTCAGATTCACGCACCAACACTTCATGGTCACGTGGCTCAGCAACTAACTTCAGTTCCTAACAAAGTCTGTCTCATATCTAAACAACTACCTTCAGTTCCTAACAAAGTCTGTCTCATATCTAAACAACTACCTTCAGTTCCTAACAAAGTCTGTCTCATATCTAAACAACTACCTTCAGTTCCTAACAAAGTCTGTCTCATATCTTAACAACTACCTTCAGTTCCTAACAAAGTCTGTCTCATATCTAAACAACTACCTTCAGTTCCTAACAAAGTCTGTCTCATATCTAAACAACTACCTTCAGTTCCTAACAAAGTCTGTCTCATATCTTAACAACTACCTTCAGTTCCTAACAAAGTCTGTCTCATATCTAAACAACTACCATCAGTTCCTAACAAAGTCTGTCTCATATCTAAACAACTACCTTCAGTTCCTAACAAAGTCTGTCTCATATCTTAACAACTACCTTCAGTTCCTAACAAAGTCTGTCTCATATCTAAACAACTACCTTCAGTTCCTAACAAAGTCTGTCTCATATCTTAACAACTAACTTCAGTTCCTAACAAAGTCTGTGATTCCAATCCAGCACAAAGTATCAAATCTCAACTGTTATTCCAATACACAAGAAAGTATCAAAACTGGGGCTGCGGAAATAACGATAAATTTCTATATTAACCGTTAAAGAAATTTAACGATTAAATTATTTTTTAAAGATTAATCGACCCATCACTAACAAATTATTGGAAGTCACACACACACACAAAATAAAAAAAATTGCGGCCGATAAATAATACATTTCCTGACGATTATACGAACATTTTGGTTTTTAGCTATTGACTGACGGGCATGTTCAAAATGTTGATAACGTATGCCTACCATGGTTCTAACACTTCGCCTACTTATCAAACCAAATGAAAAGCGTATTAAGCTAATGGCAGTAATGGAGTCACACTTAGAGACAGAAAATGACGACAGCTCTTCTGATGAATTAATGCGTTACAAAATGAAGATGAAAGTTCCTGAATCCATTAACCCTCTACAATGGTGGAAACTTTATAAACACCGATATCCGATAATAGCATTCCCTGCCAAGACCGTTTTGTGCATACCAGTTACCTGAGTTCCATGTGAATGATTGTTCCTTTTTGCGTAGTTGGTTAAAAGATGACATTCCAGTGTTATTTAGATTTTCAACAAGAGCATTTAATAAGTGTTACTTATGACATCATACATTTTAATTTTTGGCTTTAATCAAAATTAACGAATAATTAATCGTTAATTTTTCAAAAGTTAACGATTAAATTTAAATTAATCGTTAAGAGCCCTAATTCAAACTGAACTTTTATTCCAATACACAAGCATCAAATCTGAACTGTTATTCCAATACACAAAACGTATCAAATCTGAACTGTTGTTCCAATACAAAAATAAATTATCAAATCTGAACTGTTCAAATTATACAGGAATATCACGTCACTAGCAGTGATCCTAAAAATGTACGCTCATTTAGACCTCAATAAACAGTATCTTACACCCATTACCTGGCCACCATTACATTGGCCAACTGTACCAGGCCGCAGTTACCTGGCCTTCATTACCTGGCCACCATTACCTGGCCACCATTACCTGGCCATCATTACCTGGACAATGTCTGCACCTGATGAACGTCAACCGATCATTCCGGGCGCTAGTGATGGAAATCAAAACTTCACCTTGACTGTGACCTTCGAACCCTGCGAACTTCCCAATGACGCGTGTACAATCTATTATTTCAATTCGACCACCCTTAAAAAAAGTATGGTAACTTAATGACAATTTTTTTTGTACTTGTATTTGCATCTTGTGTGGGCGTGGCTCCGGAAATGAATCGTTTGATCGTGGGAATGGATGAGTGACAATGAGTGACCCTTGACCCGGCCTCGTGTTGGTAGAATTGAATGACCGCCGAGTGACAAGAACAAATTGTGACCTCTGACCCGCGTCACCGGAACAAAGAGGGAGGGGCCGGATATTAGCAGCACCAGAGTTCAGGGGTTTGCCGATTTAAAAGATTCATTATGTTCTGGACACGAGCTGTAGAATTTTCAAGAATTATTTATCAGTAAAACTAAAATTGAAGACAGATCACCGAATGAGATGCAGCGATTACACGACTCGTGCACGGGACTTCTTGTTCGTGTGCATATGACGCGTGTATCTCAGAGAGAATACGCCGGTCTGCGGAACAAACCAGATATGGATGAAGTATTTGTTTACACTTTTCAACACGCAAGGAATGCAATTGTCCTAAACTGCTTTTATTTTCCATCGTGGGAAAGTGCGTGAGTGTGCATTTGTGTGTGTGTGTGGGGGGGGGGTGCTTGGAGCGGGAGGAGAGATTGAGCCAAGTTTGTCAGAATCCTTTGCCCATGTCACCCAAAATTCAGAATAAAACAAATTGAAGCGGTGAATATTCACTCAGGGAAGTGGCGTAGCTAGAACTTTTGCCGCCCGTGGCGGTCTCCAATGTGCCGCCCTTTTTAGGGACCGTCCATAAATGACGTCACGCACCTGGGGGGGGGGTGGAGTTATACATTTTTTACGATGTGTGACGAGGGGGGTTTATTTGAGAAATTTGACGTCACGTCAAAAGGCACAACTTTAAATAAAAGTTCCCCTTAAATATTGATTACTGACACTGTATTTAATGACCTTTACGTAAAACGCTTGTTAAGATTTTACTATGCAGCCTTGCACTAAAAACATACTTGAATGAAAAAAAAATTGATTTAAAACATGCTTATTTTCAAATAGGAAATAAGGCTTTTATTGTGGAATGGGGGGGGGGTGTCAAAAAGTTATGACATTATTATTGAAGAAGAGGTCTATGTTTTTGTGGTGTCATGTGACGAGGGCGGAGGGGGTGAAAAATCAGCCAAAATTGCGTGAAGTCATTTATGGACGGCAAATTAGTCGATTATATGATTGTTTTTAAAATTAATAAGCATGAATAAATAATTGTAATGGAAACGAAGTAAAGGTGGGGAACATTTTTACCATTGCATGCCATATTTATGTAAGCAGTAATAAAAGAGGCTGCGTAAGATGATATACCTATAAATACACATTTATAAAAAAACACTATATATTTTTAAAGGCTACAAGAAAGTTACTGAGGTTGCAGCAATGAGACAAAACATATTCCACATTTACACCCAAAAAAACCATTATCAATTACTATTCTTTATTTTATATTTATAAATAAATGTTTTTTATTTACAAACAAGGAAATTGTATACATGTAAGCATATTTACATTTTATTTCCTAACTTTCATAATATAAAAACCTTGTATTGTGTTATCAAAATTCAAGTTATTTGTACTATCTTGTTCTATGGATAATATTGCAAGATTTTGTGGTCTTAAATCGCTCATTGTGGAAGGAACATAATTTTTATCAACTTCACTTTGGAGAAGCTCCTTTCACAACTAGCGACACTGATAGCAATTGTTGAAAAAATTCATAGCAAAATTACAATGTAGGGTACAGAATGTTCAAATGTTACTGTTGAATACATTTTAATAGATCAAGTGGGCCTTTCCCCACGTTTTTCTAACATAATGCCTCTTTTTGTATAGTAAGTACAGCCATTAAAAACCTGGATCCTTTTTCTTTCAATATGGAACTGTTCTTTATCAATGTCAATTAAGTAATTTATTTGATGTTCAAATGCTTCATTTAGTAGGTTACATGGTATTATATACGAATATTTTCTTGCAAGGACTTGCAACTCATCAAAGCGTTCTTTTATTTTCTGTTATAATGCCATCCATGGATAAAAACATTTCCTGTTGTACTTCTGGTTCTAAAGATAGAACCACGTCTTCTTAATTTTCCCCACTCAGCGTTCAGTTGATATCTTTAACTCTTCACAAATTGTTTGACTGATATAGCAGCGTTTTGTATCAGCACACCTCTTTGCTCCATGCAATTAGTTTGCATTAATTAAAAAAATGACGGGTTCCCATAAATTGGGATAACATAGAAAATAAAAAGATTGCATTGAATTGAGTAGAATTTAAGCGTCTTATCTCGTTTTACTAGTTACTTCTTCAGATGTCAATTAAAAAGTATCTCGATTTACGAAATTATTTATGCCTGTTGTGGTGTTAATTAACGGAGAAATTTAAATATTTTCATGTTCTTGCCATAAATCTTAATAATCTTCCATGTAATAGATGAATTCAAATTATTTACACATTACTTTAATTGGATAGGCGTAAAATAAGCTGGGGTACTGCTCTATATCAGAGAACAAATAATAATAATAATAAAACATTTTTAATGATAACCGTATTTTAATGAAAAACACAAATTATTTGTGCTACTTTAATGCAATAAAAACAAAATAAATTTTATTTTTAATAACGTACCTTACAATAATTTTCTGAAAACTCAAACAGTAATATAAATTACCCATATTTTATATAAATTACTACTTGCAAGTTAAACACAATATCTGAACCACCATGAATTGTAGGTACTTGTTCGCGCATCATTCTGCGAATGTCGAAATTACACGCAAAAACCATCGTGGCGATATTAATAGCACATATTATTGGGTCCCAGCGGTGATGTGTTTTTTGTTGTTGTAGTTTTCTTATAAAATCGTCATCTTGCCGTCTACCGCTTAATTTTCCAAATAAATCGATACCTTTTTTGAGTGATTTTAAATTTTTGAACGGTTTTGCGTTAGTTATAACATTTACTTTCACTGTGTAATGAAACAAATGTTGTGGGAATCCGTTAATTAAGACTAGAAATTACGAATATTCTTGCTTCACCTTGGTTTTCCCCTTAAAAAGAAAAAGGGTGGTTGTCGGAATAGGTTGCACTTTTCAAATACCCACAAATGCCACCCCTAAATGTGTGCCACCCGGGGCGGGCCGCCCCCCCTCTAGCTACGCCACTGACTCAGGGACAGAAAAAAGTATTGCAGCCCTGATACTGATGAACCCAGAAAAGAAGACAGTCTGATACGACTGAAAGAAGATAAAGTGAGACGAATGAAAGAAGACAAAGTCTGAGACGACAGTAGACAATACCTTGCAGAGGTTCATTTTATCCCATTAAAAACAAAGTCCTGAAAGTGGCTTCTAAAGACAATGACTATATCCACTCCCCACACACACACACACGCACGAACGCACGCACGCACCCACACACACACGCACCCACACACACACACACACACACACACAATTGCCACGTGACGAAAGAGTTAATATATTAAAATTTACAAGAAGCTCTTTGGGATCCAGCTACCCAGTCGGCCCCTGTCATTAGCTGGTCTCCTCATTTTAAAAAAAACCCTTCAAAACACGACTTCAGGGCCAAGATAACTTAAGGCTTTTGTATTTAGTTTGTCGTTAGAAAATAAAAAGGAGGGGGGGGGGTTGCTATTGTAATTATCAGGCCGAACGACGGCCCCTCTCCAATTCCCAGCTGTCAATTTGCTGCCTCGATCACGACTCGATCGAGATAGATCCCATCGCTCTCCGTGACGGCCTGCCGACACGAGAGGCACAGATACATCATACACGCTGCAATAACTAATGATGCTACAATAGACTGGAGTTACGGTTTGTGGCACTGATGCGGCGGCAATTTGATGAAAGGGAGACGATCAAGGCAAGTTAAGAGGATGCAGCTGACGATGATTATCTTAGCTTGATCTCGTCGATTGCGGGCCCTGAATAAGCTAAGGCGACGCTATCATTTTTGTCCGATGTTCAAAACACACGAACCGCGGAGAAACACATCAGTAATTTTAAATAAATAGAAGATCGAATGACCCGGATGACGTTGACTTAAGACACGTTGATTACGGGACGCTGGCATGCGATAAAAAGACCAAAAACACCAGATAATTTGTCCAAATAATACCAGATAAGACCAAAATACCAGATTACAAGATTATATGACCAGGTGAGAAGATCAAAGCATAAAATAACTGGACCACAACAGTTCACAACACTAGATAACTAAAAAAAATAAAAAAAAATAAAAATAAAAATAAAAAAACCTAGTTAATAGATCCAAAACTAACAAATAATAGACCAAAAGACTATATGATTAGACAAAAGCCAAAAACTCTAGAGAACTATACCTATAAGGCAACAGACATTTTTGACAAACTGAAAATAAAATTAATTTTTGGGGTGTTTATACCATGCCCATTTAACGCTGATTCAGTAATCATATAGGCTGTGGCATCTCCCGCCCACTTTTTTTTTCCAATTAAAGTTAAAGTTGGTAGATTCTGGTCCTGGTAGTGGATTGTACAACACAATGAGGTCACAGGGTTTTGGTTTTGAGGAGGAGGGGTACGTTAATACTTGAGATCAAAGTGTAACATTTGTTGATTGCTCCATGTACATCCAGATTTTGTGTATGCACGTTCAAAAATACTTTATTCAGATAGCGTCCAATCAAACAGGTACTTGACGGATTGTGTGCACTTACAAAGATACAATTAAAATCTTTTTAACCGCCTTTTAACCGATGATAGCACTTTTAAAAGTTGTCGCAATGAATTCCCGATACACGACGGGTATTTTGCTAGTTTCAAATACACCTTAAATAACTCTAAACATTATCCCTATCGCACATAATTATTGTATACTTTTATCCTGTGAAAATTGTGAGGACGGTGGGGACACCCATTAGAGATCCATCCATACCTGTGTAAGGTTCAAATGAGAAGTTGGTCTAATAAATCCACTGCATCAAGGGCTCCAGTCCTGGATTACGCGGCCACCGGTTGGGGTAACTTATATTGATGATAGCGGAGGAGAAATGCTAAATATGGGCAGGAGGAAAATGGTTGGGAGCCGCTGAACTACTGGAATTCGATAAATATAGAGAAATAAATTGGTAAAAAACGATGTACCAGACAGACGAACATATGACAGCACACAAAATAGCCAAGTGGGGTGGGGGTAATTACTACAGGACGTGCAATGGCTCAGGTCCTACGTGTCCTGCACACACGAGCCTCTCACATCCATCACTCAAAGGGCTATCATGACTGACCATAACGGCCAAACGACGGGCTATTTCGAGGAAGGGTCATGGGGCAACCACGGTCAGGGTCAGCCGAGCGATATCGAGTCATCTCTGTGAGCCCCACCTCATGGTCCAGTCACATAGGTCAAAATGAGACTGGGCGTGGTCCAGTCACATAGGTCAAAGTGAGACTGGGCGTGGTCCAGTCCCATACCGTCAAAGTGAGACTGGTTGACAGGAGATGCAATGATAGGATCTCAATAAACGACCTGTTCGATGGAGACAATCGTAATAAATCGATCACGATATCGGCCCCCCCCCCACTTTTTTTTATTTTAAAAAAGAGTCCGTATATTTAACTAAAGAAGAAACTAAAAGGGAAATTCCCTATTTGGGTAGTTGGGCTCACGCCCCACGCTTTTATGTGCAGTGGATAGGTTCACCTATTTTACCTGTTATCATAGAACATTTTTATTTTCTTCTTTTTAGTGCACTTTCTATATGTAAATAAAAGCGTGTACTTTTTAAAAAAAGATGTTTAAAATATTTTATTTTCTACTTTTTAGTATCAAATTTTTAAAAATTGATTTTTCGACCTTATTAATTCAATTTAATTAGATAAACTTCATTGTCAATAACCTAAATGTAATAGTGGTGAAAAGATAGATTCTTAATTACAAACGTATGTATAAAAAACATTACCCCCCAACTGAAAATTGAACCTCGTACCTCCAAGTCGGCAATCGATCACGCTAATATATCGGCCAGCAAGGCTTGATGAATATTGTTATTTTTACACTTATAATAAAAACTCTTTATCCATCCCCTTCTGACGTCAACACATTGCAAATACGCCTTGTATGTATCCCTCTAGAGCGAATTGAGGCGTGGCTCATTGAGGCGTGGCTCATTGAGGCGTGGCTCATTGAGGCGTGGCTCATTGATGCGAGTGATAATATTTTATATAGACAAAAACTGAAAACTAAAAATGCATTCATTTAATTACGGTACATTCGATCGATCTGAAATTTGGATACAATGCATTGTCATCCAAGATCTATCTGTGGTAAAATTTTGAGATCTCTAGGATCATCAGAAATGGTTTAATTTTACGTTACAAGATTTGACGGATACAACATAATGTTGAACATACAACATACAAACAGTGTGACTTAAATAGAAGCGTGTAATAAAAACTGTTGATTTTACTGTGAACAACAAAAGGAACCACCATTAGAGAGGTAATGAGGCAACCTGACAACCAGTGGCAACCTGGCCAACCCCGCTCCTCAACAACATTCCCAACGTTTACCCTCCCCCCCCCCTCCCCGGCCTCCGAATATGGTACGGCCCTATCGGGTGACATCACTTGCGGCTCTGACTTGTCAGACTTGTATCACTGACTGTCAGAGTCAACAGATGGTGGATCTAGACAACGGGTCTCACACGTCATGAAGTCAACAAGGCAGACTGTAGAGCCGCCACACTCCAGCATCGAGACCCTTCCATCAAACCGAGCCAGGGCCAGAACAACACGACTCAAATGACTCGTAGTAAACGAGGCGGTATGTACGGCGGTCAGATATCATCTATGTAAAACTACGCCTGAATTACGTTTGTAACGGATTTTTCAGCTTTGAATCAACAAGAATCTTTAGTTTGAAAGTCTTGGTTTCTTGTTTCCTTTAAGACAATAAGCTGTCGCCCTGTGCTAAGTAACGGTCTTGTGGCTATTTGTTGTTTAAGGGGAAAGTGGGGCCGGAGAAGCGAATATTGACAAAAAAATCTATCTGTCAAGTGATAGGAACAAATGTTGGGTGGCGCAACAATACTCGCTTGACAGATGACGGCAGTCAATACTCGCTTGACAGATGACGGCAGTCAATACTCGCTTGACAGATGACGGCAGTCAATACTCGCTTGACAGATGACGGCAGTCAATACTCGCTTGACAGATGACGGCAGTAAATACTCGCTTGACAGATGACGGCAGTCAATAGTCGCTTGACAGATGACGGCAGTTAGACGGGAATTAGTTCTTGAACATCGGTCAAAACAAGGCAACGAAAATACAAGACATAAAACACGACAAAGCAGATAAAACTGCATGAATATCTATTCACAATTACGTAATTTTATACCGAGTAAATAAAGATGATCCCATTCACGCAAAGACCTGCCTACCGAGTCCACTGTGGGCCCTAAACAAATAGAAGAAGTGGAATCTGATTTTCAAAACGTAACCCCTTCACAATCCACATGCCACTTCAGTTAACTTTCGCAGACCTATTTTAAACCAATATTTTCTTTAATGGACGTTCAGATAAAGCTATTGGTTTACTTTTAAACTAAGGTTGTTAACGATTAATTTACACTTAATCGTTAACTTTTGAATAATTAACGATTAATTAATCGTTAATTTCGATTAAAGCCAAAATTGAAATTTACAATTTATTTAAACATTTATTAAAAGTACTTGTCGAAAATTGAAATAAAATTGGAATATCTCCTTTATATGTCATCTTTTAACAAACTACGAAAAAAAAATCAAGTGTGTTGACATTATTTGGTTAAAGTGATGATCGGGTCTTATTGAATTAACTTATTGACAATATAACCAGCCGAGCTGAAAAATCGTTCAGATAGCTTTAGATTCTGTCTTAACTGAAGTTTCTGATACTGTAGTCAACTGTAGTGGATGTTTGGTTTGCAGGTGATATGTACGCGAAGTGTTAGCAATGTTCCCTTTAAGCAGCGCGGCTGCGCAGATATTTGACCGACGCCACGCAGGAGTTTAGAATCACCGCGCAGCAAATTTTGTAAAATATTGCACAAAAAATGGACGTTCTGCAACTTTGCACACGAGTTGTTTTTTTTTAAAACTTTGCACACGGACCAACGAAGCTTAGACTTAGAGGGAACATTGCATGGTAGGCAAACGATTTCTCTCAATGTACACAATAATCTTTATCATCATTTTGAACATTCACGTCAGTCAATAGTTTAAAACGAAAATGTTGGTGTAATCGTCCGGAAATTAGTTTATTTTATCGGCCAAAGTATTTTACTTTTTGACTTCCAGTACATTTTTAAGTGGTGGGTCGATTAATCGTTAAAAAAAATTTAATCGTTAAAATTTTTCACGATTAATCGAGAAATTAATCGTTAACTTTCGCAGCCCTATTTTAAACCAATCTTTTCTTTAATGGACGTTCAGATAGAGATATTGAAGGTTTACTTTTAAACCCCTAAGATAATGTGCAAAACAATATTATTATAGTTTAGGGCAGTGCTTCTCAAAATTTTTGGTATGGCGGACACGCAGGAGGTTTTCCTTTGTTCCAGGAACCGGTGCACTATTTTACCTGTACTGACGCAGTAGCAAAATGTAATTTATTTTATTTTACGTGTTTCATTTTATGCGCTTATGGACCAAAAATAGACATATTCTATTCTATAGGGTCAGTACAAATGGTTGCAAGGAAGGATTATAATTATACTTTGCTGTCCTTTCTTGATAACTTCAGCGGACTAGCTGCGGATGACCCGCGGACCACCACTTTGAGTAGCACTGGTTTAGGGCATGACTGGACCAGAGAGTATCGGATGAGACATTCGTTCTGTCATTACTAAACTCGTTCGTGTGTTACTGGTCCAAGTTACCATCCAGTAACACTAAGCGGGCCTCACACTGATGAAATTAAAACTACCCTTCGTAGCTCTCAGCGGGTCGCAAATTGAGGAAATACTAATTACCCACCGCTACTCTAAGAGGTTCTCATATTAAGGATATACAAACAACCCATCACAGAAATCAAAATACCGCTGGTCAAAACCAAGGGGCAAAACTTTAAAAACAATTTCAACGGAAGCTCGAAACTTATCTCACACAATTCTCATTGACTTTTGGGCGTTCCGTTGAAACTCGTATGTTGGTGATGAGGAAGACAAAGAAGTGGTTGGGGTGGGGGGTGGTCATGTCTGCCTGTACGACATGTCTACGACGTCTGCCCAGCAGTGTGAGGATGGGGCGGTACACCTCCTCCAGACAAAATGATGGAAGCAAACCAAACGTTTGAGAGGCTGATTGCCATTGGAAGTGGGCGGAGGAGAGACGACCCAATCACACGTCCCACCCGACCCAATCACACGTCCCACCCGACCCAAACCTCGTCTTTCCAGGTTCGGGTGGGGGGGGGGAGGGAGATCAACAGCGATGTCAAACAAAGCCAGGTTGTGTCCCTTGTAGGTGCTTCCTTTTATTTTCTCTTATCACCCGAGAACCGGCAGAAGTGGACGACGTCATTTCCGGCTGCACCACGCAAGGAGCAAGAAATCGTCTGCTCTTAAGGAAAAAAAAATTTCTCTCGCCCTTAAATAAAAAAACTTAAACACCACTTGATGTAAGGATGATGTTATCAAAGCACATCATTCTTTTGGTAACACGTCGGTCCTTGAGTCCAACCATCGCTACTAGAAATAAATAACACAGATTTTTTTTAAAAACGCCACAAAGCCGATTGGAAAACATCTGAAGAGTGAAAAGAGCGGGATATTAAATGTGAATATAGTTCAGAGGCGTGATAAAAATGGGAAGTGACGTACTAAGGAGGGGCGTGATAAAAATGGGAAGTGACGTACTAAGGTGGGGCGTGATAAAAATGGAAAGTGACGTACTAAGGGGGGCGCGTAATAAAAATGGGGAGTGACGTACTAAGGGGGGGCGCGTAATAAAAATGGGGAGTGACGTACTAAGGTGGGGCGTGATAAAAATGGGAAGTGACGTACTAAGGTGGGGCGTGATAAAAATGGAAAGTGACGTACTAAGGGGGGGCGCGTAATAAAAATGGGAAGTGACGTACTAAGGTGGGCGAGATAAAAATGGGAAGTGACGTACTAAGGTGGGGCGTGATAAAAATGAGAAGTGACGTACTAAGGTGGGGCGTGATAAAAATGGGGAGTGACATACTAAGGTGGGGCGTGATAAAAATGGGGAGTGACGTACTAAGGGGGGCGCGTAATAAAAATGGGGAGTGACGTACTAAGGTGGGGCGTGATAAAAATGGGAAGTGACGTACTAAGGTGGGGCGTGATAAAAATGGGGAGTGACGTACTAAGGGGGGGGGCGTGATAAAAATGGGGAGTGACGTACTAAGGTGGGGCGTGATAAAAATGGGAAGTGACGTACTAAGGTGGGGCGTGATAAAAATGGGAACTGACGTACTAAGGTGGGGCGTGATAAAAATGGGAACTGACGTACTAAGCGCGTAATAAAAATGGGGAGTGACGTACTAAGGTGGGGCGTGATAAAAATTGGAAGTGACGTACTAAGGTGGGACGTGATAAAAATGGGAACTGACGTACTAATTTGGGGCGTGATAAAAATGGGGAGTGACGTACTAAGGGGGGGGTGCGTAATAAAAATGGGGAGTGACGTACTAAGGTGGGGCGTGATAAAAATTGGAAGTGAAGTACTAAGGTGGGGCGTGATAAAAATTGGAAGTGACGTACTAAGGTGGGGCGTGATAAAAATGGGGAGTGACGTACTAAGGGGGGGGGCGCGTAATAAAAATGGGGAGTGACGTACTTAGGTTAAAATCAATCGCTCTGCGGGCCTAAACTCAAATAGTTGCGGCCGATTAGAATTAACGTTCAATTAGCGGAAGACTTGCTATTTTTGAAAGACAAAAACAAGTTAGAACAATAAAGTTTCAACACTGTACTACGCGAGCAGTTGAACAAACAGACTGTCAGAATGATGGCTAAAAAGTTAAAGGTTAGTTCGCCAAAGGCCCAACGAATCTGACTTGAAGGTTAGATGTCCCAAGTCCATCAACCTAATTAAAACGAATGAAATCAGTGCTTAACAACAGGAATCTGATTCTAGTCAAAGATGTCAACTGCCCCCACCACCCTTTTTCCCCCCGGGTACTTTCAAGTCGTGTCAGATCATCGAATCCCTCCACGACCTATCAGGTGTCCCCCTCAACAGTAGGACATTCTCTTATAGCGGCCCCGGGACGTGTCCGACTGGTCAGTTGAGGCTACCTGAGGTTTAAAGTTAGACCCGCGAGGCAGCTGGCCAATGGTCTTGGTGTCCAGCTTCAGCTCAGGGGCTGGCGGACGAGATCGCTTGACCTTTGCCTCGACTTCAGGGAAAATTTGGGCACAAGAGAAGACTCTAATCACAGTGGGCGAACAAAGGGGAACCTTCCCTATTTAAAACTAAAGGACATTACGTCAATAAGGCCTATTAAAATAAAGAAACGAGATTGAGCGTTTTTTTTAAAACTTATTATTTTTTAAAACGTTTATTTAGAAATGACCAAAAACACTAGAAATGACCAAAAACACTAGAAATGACGCAGCAAACGGTGGCGGCGGCAGAAGACTTCCCGTCTGCTGATGTTACTTGATTAGACATCCATTGGTGTTACATTATAAAAATAAACTATATATATGTAATTATATCTCTATAAATATAAGACGCATTTGTTGTCTGTCTGTTCCCTAATAACTCAAGATCAGACAACCAAATAACGTGAAATTTGGTACACGTACACAAAATTACATGGTAAAGGTTCTTAACAGGTTTCGTTCCATATATATAAGATACTGGGGGCCGGGGTCCCAAAATGCAGTTTTTCCTTATATAAGCTATATAAAAAATATTTTAGAAAATTCTATTTCCCGTGTAGGTAGAAGCATGAAACTTTCGGTGGTTGTTATGTAACATTTGGCGATGGTAACAGTTAAAAACATTATTTAAATTATCCCTTACTGGGGGCCGGGGACCAAAATGTAGTTTTTTTCTTATATTTAAAACTGACTCAACACTAATTCACCAACTTCCCGTGAAGGTAGAAGCATGAAACTTCTGGAACTTGCTGAATACACTGTTATGACGATATTTGGCGAAAAAGAATGTAAAAATTTCCACGCATGGGTGGCCGGGGGCCCAAAACCATATTTTCCCCTTATATGGGATATATAAAACTGAATCAACACTGATTCCTCATCATCCCGTGTAGGTAGAAGCATGAAACTTTGGAAAGTTGTTGAGTACCCTCCCGCGCAAAAGTAACAATCGAAAAAAATATATAACTGGGGGGGGCGGGGGGCCCAAACGTAGTTTTTTTCTTTAATGAGCTATTTACTCAACACAAATTCTCCAACTTCCCGTGAAGGTAGAAGCATGAAACTTTGGGAACTTGCTGAATACACTCTTATGACGATAATTGGCGAAAAAGAATACGCTTCTAAAGAAAACATTTTAAACCTGGGAAAGCCGGGTACTTGCCCCTAGTATATACATATACATAGAGAGTAGGGCTTAACCGATACTCGGAGATACTCGGCAATCGGCCGCGTAAGTGATGCCGATGCCGTGTATTAAGTAATTGCTCCAATAGCAAAGATGCTCGCAGAATCGCATGTCTAAAACATTTCGTTTCGTATGGAATAACAAAATGTACTGTGTGCAGACTTGTTGTCATTGGCAACAATTCATCATTAAACCTCATTTTGACTCTATTACTACCGCTTTGTTCTCATTGTTTCATTCATAAGAAGTGGCCGTGTGCAAAAGCCATTTAACTATTGGTTAGAATTAATAAAAATGTGTCAAAGTTGAATGTTCAAAAGTTCAATAGGAGTTCCTAATTTATTTTTGTACATTTTTATAGAGAAGAGTTCGCTTTGTCTTGAGTCATATAAAGGTCATGATAGATGTGGCGATGCCTAGGGGATTGTGACAAAATGAACCACATTTTAAAAATTCATAACTTTAAACTTTAAAACTACAAATCCTAAAAATAAAATTTTGGTGTTAAAATTTGATTAAAAATAATCTCTATTTAAGTATGCCATTGAATTTTTTTTTAAGTTAATTTTATTTCAAGTACTCGGTATCGGTACACAGTATCAGTATCAGCAAAAAAAAAGGGGCCACCACTCGGTAAATTTGATCGTTATGCGAAAAACTCGTTATGAGAGGTGCTAGTTATGAGAGGTCCCTACTGGACTGCTTGGATTTCACCGCAGCTAAGTGTTTTTTTATGATTATTTCGTGTTATTCGTTTCATGTGTGTACTATTTGTCCGTTGAGGAAGGCTCTTTGCCGCACGTTCGCTGTTGTGTTACGTCTTGTCAGGCCTACTAATACCCTGTTTTTATATTATACATTTACCTATTTAAAAGCCTGATTGCAGTCTCACCCCCATTACTTTATTTATGAGAGGTTTGACGTAACTCGGTATCGGCACTCGGCATCGGCAAAACTTGGCCGCCACTACTCGTTACTCGGCAAAACTTGGCCACCATTACTCGTTACTCGGCAAAACTTGGCAGCCACAACCCGTTATTTGGCAAAACTTGGCCGCCATTACTCGTTACTCGGCAAAACAAATCATACTTGGTACACCCCTAGTAGAGAGACAAAAAGAGAGAGAGAGAGAGAGGGGGGGGCAGAAAGGGCGAGCAAGAGAGATTGTGTAAGAGAGAATGAGTGACAGAAGAAAGCCGTTTCTAGCAAACGATAAAAACCCAACAGCTTGTTCACTAAGGACGATAACAAATTATTTGGAGGGTCGCTTAAAGCGATATCGCGTCAAGACAAATCCCATTCTGTCGGTGAATATTTTATAAAGCTCAATATCCTTTGACATTTGCCAGACACACATTTAACTTTACATATTGGCGGACACCAACTTAGCCATATCACTAAATGTATACACTGTGATATTGGCTCCCACTACGGTGTACGCTTGGGTACAAGAACATAGCTGCCACTACGTGTGTACATGAACATAGCTGCCACACATGAACATAGCTGCCACTACGTGTGTACACGAACATAGCTGCCACTACGTGTGTACATGAACATAGCTGCCACTACGTGTGTACAAGAACATAGCTGCCACTACGTGTGTACATGAACATAGCTGCCACTACGTGTGTACATGAACATAGCTGCCACTACGTGTGTACATGAACATAGCTGCCACTACGTGTGTACATGAACATAGCTGCCACTACGTGTGTACAAGAACATAGCTGCCACTACGTGTGTACATGAACATAGCTGCCACTACGTGTGTACAAGAACATAGCTGCCACTACGTGTGTACATGAACATAGCTGCCACTACGTGTGTACATGAACATAGCTGACACTACGTGTGTACATGAACATAGCTGCCACTACGTGTGTACATGAACATAGCTGCCACTACGTGTGTACATGAACATAGCTGCCAATACGTGTGTACATGAACATAGCTGCCAATATGTGTGTGCATGAACATAGCTGCCAATACGTGTGTACATGTACAAATACAAAAATGCCACTACGTGTTACAAGAACATTGCTGCCAGTACTTATTTAAAAAAAACTCTGTGAAAGATCACTTAAAGAGTCAGATTATCTTTTCAATGAACTTGTGCGGCTTCAGGTCGCCGAAATTCAAATAAATCATATAGAAACACACGATGAAGCAATTCGATCCGCTGATTCGGTAGTGTTGGTACTACACTGGTCTATACAAGCAGCCAGCGGTGTGTCCAAATACATCATTCTCAATCAGAGAGTCGGTCAAATTAACGCGACGAGACTTAACCTAGACAACATTCCCGATGGTAGATGGGGTTGTTAGACAACATTCACGATGGTAGATGGGGTTGCTAACGTTCCCGATGGTAGATGGGGTTGTTAGACCACATTCCCGATGGTAGATGGGGTTGTTAAACAATATTCACGATGGTAGATGGGGTTGTTAGACCACATTCCATATGTTAGATGGGGTTGTTAGACAAAACTCCCGATGGTAGATGGGGTTACTCTAATGACCGCAAGAGACCTATACGTCTGGTGTTTTATGTGACTGTAACTGTACCATTGATGTTATAAATGTGTGATGTGAAAGAAGGTGTTGCAATAGTAATGTAGTTCTGGGGTGGGATAAAGAGTGCGGTGTAGTACACAAGAGGTGGGGGGGGGAGGGTTAGCATAGAGGGATTTTAATCAAACTGAGTAGGTTAAAGAACCTTGTGCAATGAGGACTCTTCTAATTGAAACTACTTTTTAAATCCCTTATATTAACTTCGCGGCCGTCTCTGTCGTCATCTCATCATCTCTCTCATCATCTCATCATCTCATGGGCGGGCGGAAAAACAAAAGTCGAAAATGACCCACTTCCCGTGATTCGATCAAACTGAAATTTGGCACACTGACCCGTCTGACCTAACAATGCATCGTATCAAAATTTCAGATCGATCGAACGTACCGTAATTAAATTAATGCATTTTTAGTTTATCCTTATATGAGGTATGTAATTCAAATTCACGGTTTGTTATTGTTTTTTTTCCACGTGAAAGTTTGAGTAGACGCGTTGAGGCGGCCCATCGAAGCACCGCGGCGCTTTTGTTTACATTTTACGTGTCACGCTGAGCTCGGTCAAGCGAATCAGTGACCAGACTTTTCCCCTCTCACCCCCCCCCCAGGGTTATGAAGCAAACTTGAGTTAAGACAGATTCAGTCTGTAAATGTTTGAAAATAATCAATACTGTTAGTTATGTCTCATATATAAGGGATTTATAGTCAAAAACTTTGTTTTTACGGGTTTGTTTTATTTCACGTAGCTCTTACGATGACATTGACTCAACGTTCCTGGCCATACAAATAGAGATCTGTACTTTTTTTCATTTTAATTATCAAAACCATTGTCTTTAAAAATTGTTATAATATACATTTTAAAATGAAACAAAAATAAAAGTCATCACAAAATCTACGACCACACAAAAATAACAAGGAAAAATAACAACCAACAACAAAGACAACAAACACTCACTCATTATTTTTGCAACTTCATTAACATTAAGGAACACATTTATAAACATCTATAAACCAAATGGGATCCTACAAGAGATGACTTCTATAAACTACATGAGATCCTACAAGAGATGACTTCTATAAACTACATGAGATCCTACAAGAGATGACTTCTATAAACTACATGAGATCCTACAAGAGATGACTTCTATAAACTACATGAGATCCTACAAGAGATGACTTCTATAAACTACATGAGATCCTACAAGAGATGACTTCTATAAACTACATGAGATGACTTCTATAAACTACATGAGATCCTACAAGAGATGACTTCTATAAACTACAAGAGATGACTTCTATAAACTACATGAGATCCTACAAGAGATGACTTCTATAAACTACATGGGATCCTACAAGAGATGACTTCTATAAACTACATGAGATGACTTCTATAAACTACATGAGATCCTACAAGAGATGACTTCTATAAACTACACGAGATCCTACAAGAGATGACTTCTATAAACTACATGAGATCCTACAAGAGATGACTTCTATAAACTACATGAGATGACTTCTATAAACTACAAGAGATGACTTCTATAAACTACATGAGATCCTACAAGAGATGAATTCTATAAAATACATGAGATCCTACAAGAGATGACTTCTATAAACTACAAGAGATGACTTCTATAAACTACATGAGATCCTACAAGAGATGACTTCTATAAACTACATGAGATCCTACAAGAGATGACTTCTATAAACTACATGAGATCCTACAAGAGATGACTTCTATAAACTACATGAGATCCTACAAGAGATGACTTCTATAAACTACATGAGATGACTTCTATAAACTACATGAGATCCTACAAGAGATGAATTCTATAAACTACATGAGATCCTACAAGAGATGAATTCTATAAACTACATGAGATGACTTCTATAAACTACAAGAGATGACTTCTATAAACTACAAGAGATGACTTCTATAAACTACATGAGATCCTACAAGAGATGAATTCTATAAACTACATGAGATCCTACAAGAGATGACTTCTATAAACTACATGAGATCCTACAATAGATGACTTCTATAAACTACATGAGATGACTTCTATAAACTACATGAGATCCTACAAGAGATGACTTCTATAAACTACAAGAGATGACTTCTATAAACTACATGAGATGACTTCTATAAACTACATGAGATGACTTCTATAAACTACATGAGATCCTACAAGAGATGACTTCTATAAACTACATGAGATCCTACAAGAGATGACTTCTATAAACTACATGAGATCCTACAAGAGATGACTTCTATAAACTACATGAGATGACTTCTATAAACTACATGAGATCCTACAAGAGATGACTTCTATAAACTACAAGAGACGACTTCTATAAACTACATGAGATCCTACAAGAGATGACTTCTATAAACTAAATGAGATCCTACAAGAGATGACTTCTATAAACTACATGAGATCCTACAAGAGATGACTTCTATAAACTACATGAGATGACTTCTATAAACTACATGAGATCCTACAAGAGATGACTTCTATAAACTACATGAGATCCTACAAGAGATGACTTCTATAAACTACATGAGATGACTTCTATAAACTACATGAGATCCTACAAGAGATGACTTCTATAAACTACACGAGATCCTACAAGAGATGACTTCTATAAACTACATGAGATCCTACAAGAGATGACTTCTATAAACTACACGAGATCCTACAAGAGATGACTTCTATAAACTACATGAGATCCTACAAGAGATGACTTCTATAAACTACATGAGATCCTACAAGAGATGACTTCTATAAACTACACGAGATCCTACAAGAGATGACTTCTATAAACTACATGAGATCCTACAACAGATGACTTCTATAAACTTTATGGGTACCCACATATTCAACTAATCACTACCAAGAAACCTAACATTAACAAATAGTTATTTTCTTGTTTCACTCATCATTTTTGTGTGTGTGAGGGGGATTAGGGGGGTGGGGACATGCCCGACCCCCCTCCTCACCCCAGCCCGTGAGTCGCCGTCCGGCGCGACTCTCCCACCTGTGAGCGGTTAGCCAATGAGACAAGGAGGCCGGCTGGATATAAGGCACGTGCGGACAGTACGATCACGCTGAATGTTGCCAGGTTTTAGACTCACGAAGGTTGAAACTTTTTTTTTCTCCCCCAATCTCTCTTCAACTGAAGGGAAGGAAACGGGCAACAAAATATAACAAAAACCAAAACAAAGTTTCGACACAAGGAAAATAAACAAGTAACCTTCAGAACTCAGGAAAGAAACAGAAAACTTAAAGGTACCGTCATTTACATTTTCAGTTGTCACTTGACATTTGTCATCTTTATTTTGAACTGTCACTTTGTCAATTGTCATCTAAATTTTCGGTTGTCACTTGACATTTATCATCTTTATTTTCAAATGCCTCTTTGACAATTGTCATATACATTTTCAGTTGTCACTGGACGTCTGTCATCTACATTTTCAACTGTAACAGTGTCACTTGTCAAATACATTTTCAGTTGTCACTTGACAATTATCTACATTTTCAACTGTCACTGTGTCACTGACATTTGTCATCTACATTTTCAACTGTCACTTTGTTACTAACATTTGTCATCTGCATTTTCAACTGTCACTTTGTTACTGACATTTTTCATCTACATTTTCAACTGCCACTTTGTCACGGACATTTGTCTGTCACTTTGTCACTTATCTTTCACAACTCCGTTGCTTTATACAACTCCCTCCGTTGCTAAAGATAACACATTCCCGTTATTAAGGCGCCTCGTATTAGTTCCTTGTAGACCGTTGCATCAACGAGGCGAGGTAGAATTTTTAAGAGAACAAATTTTGAAACAGAAATTTTTCATCTCTGTAATAAGGTTTCCGTTACTGCTATTTATATTTTGTTTTCTTCATATTGTTTTCATTTCCCGCCATTGTTTAATGCTGTTTAATATTGTTAAATTTTTTCTCCTTTTTGTTTACTTTAGCCCCCAATTAAAATGACTTTATAAAATGTATTAGGGTCCGTGTTTAATGTTTGTCTCTAACTGGGTTCAAACATAAAGAAACAGTTCAGCTTCGCCTGGATTATTCTCCATTTGATAAAACCAACTGACTAAATGCACCAAAGCTCAGCCCGTCATAACAGTAAAGTCTATGATTGATAAAACCAACTGACTAAATGCACCAAAGCTCAGCCCGTCATAACAGTAAAGTCTATGATTGATAAAACCAACTGACTAAATGCACAAAATGCCCGGTCCATCACGACAGAAGTAATTAAGAGCCTATCACATCAAAGTTGTTTCTGTCTAACACTCGTATAACTGACACCGACCATCGCGATTGTCCTGTTGCTAGGGACAAGATTTGTTTACACCACTGTATCCGAGCAGTTTGATATACGCTGGTACTACAGCAGTTTGATATACGCTGGTACTACAGCAGTTTGATATACGCTGGTACTACAGCAGTTTGGTATATAATCTGGTACTACAGCAGTTTGATATACGCTGGTACTACAGCAGTTTGATATACGCTGGTACTACAGCAGTTTGATATACGCTGGTACTACAGCAGTTTGATATACGCTGGTACTACAGCAGTTTGGTATACGCTGGTACTACAGCAGTTTGATATACGCTGGTACTACATCAGTTTGATATACGCTGGTACTACAGCAGTCTTAAACCTCGGGCCTAAACAGGTCTTATAGCGGGCGGGAGGTTAGCCCCGGGGCGCCACATTTGGGGGAGGCGTTGTTAATCCGGATCGCAGAACTCAATAAAAACAACAACCAACTTTATATCAAGTTGTAAGCAGTAAACAGTTCGTTTGTTAGAGGCAAGGACCCTCTCCAGAGTTCAAGTATGGCACTGCCCCTGACCAAACTTAGAACTTAAAAATCCCTCCCGCATGGTCCTCCAGACTAGGCGATTGTTCAAGGACAAGTCGATCTGACTGCGGGCCGTTCACATTTACTTGTCCCGTTCTTTCGCTGCAAGGAGCAAGGTTCCGGGTTCCACCGGATCAGTCGCTTCCAACAAGTGCGTGCCATTAAGAAACAAATAAATTCTTTAAATGCGATGAACTATTGTTTTTCAAATATACTAACCCGTGCTCTTCAATTTGTTTCTAAATAAGCAACAAACCATCGAACCACGTGTTCCAGAAAACAGCTAGCGGCGCGCGCACGTGCCGACCGTGCAATACACCTACCACACAGGGCGGATACGAGATGAAGTGGTCCCGGCAATGAGTCCTGAAGTTGTGCTCTATTTAATTCTGACACGAAGCGCCACGTCATCTTATAAACCAAGTCAAACAAGAGTTACCGGGATGAGCCCCTGCTCGTATTGTCTTCACGTAAGTTGACGCTATCAGGTGAACTGTTCTCAAACCGTGATGTAGCGGCTTATTTAGTTTGTAACATTTCTTAAATGGACAGCGGTCCTCCCACCAAAATCCTGTGGTTGTTGTAGCAGCTCAGTGGTTACCCACCACGTTGTCCCGGCTGCAGTAGTTGTAGCTCATTGGTTACCACCCACCACGTTGTCCCGGCTGCTGTAGTTGTAGCTCAGTGGTTACCACCCACCACGTTGTCCCGGCTGCTGTAGTTGTAGCTCATTGGTTACCCACCACGTTGTCCCGGCTGCTGTAGTTGTAGCTCAGTGGTACCCACCACGTTGTCCCGGCTGCTGTAGTTGTAGCTAGGGCTGTCAATTTTGTTGAAAAAAGCTGCCCGGGTACCCGTGAAAATATCGAACGGGTACCCGGGTTACCCGTTCTAAACATCGTATAATTTTCCCCGTCATGACCGCTATACAATGGAACCTAGCCACCATCCATGCACCTCATTTCACACAGTATTAGTAGCCAACGGCTTGCTTCCAGTAACATACTATTACTAATGCACTACAATTAACTACAATTTACAATGCACTAATTTTTTTTATTCAATTCCTGCTGTAAATGCATTCGTCATACTCATAAACTAAAACTACAGTAAACTGAACATGCAAACAAAATATCAACAGAATGACGTAACGTTCAATGTCATACATACCTTGAATGTTAATATCCACTTGGCTTCGGTAGTCAATGCTAAGGGCGATGACGTATGCTATACTGCGGTAAATTTCAAGTGATCGTGCTTTGGTCAATGGTACTGCTTTTGTTGACACCAACAAGTTTCTGATATAGGTGGGTCAGCGGTTTTTTTATCAATATAAATTTTACGAATAGCTTTCAGATGGCGTTTTATCGCACTGGGTTGTCACCCTTCGCAGACACAATTTCACTACAATGCTGCATTTTGCAGTGTCACTGTCAACTCGCTTGGCATGATTCCACACTTACCCATCTTATTAACCATAAAAGCTGACAACTTTAGGTGTATATCAATTTTTGGGCTAGGCAAACACGTGTTAATGAACCCAAGAAACACATGCGAATGCATGAGTGTGGGTTATAGCAGTGCTTCTCAAAGTGGTGGTCCGCGGAAGTTATCAAGAAAGGAGAGAGAAATATAATTATAATCCTCCAATTGCTACCAATAATACTACCCCTATAGAATTTGTCATTTTTTACAATAAGCTAATAAATGAAAGAAATAAAAGGAAATAAAATACATTTCGCTTCCATGTAAGTACAGGGAAAATAGTGCACAGGTTCCTGGTGCAATGGAAAAATTCCTGCCGGTCCGCCATACTAAAAAGTTTGAGAAGCACTGGGTTATAGGATTGAAGAGAGAAATGGGGGGGGGGTAGAAAAACGACATTAGATAGTATCAATCGGTCTCCCACTGTCGGCTATTTCAAAGCAAAGTTAGTCTGAAAGCAAGGGTGTTTTTATTAGAAAAAAAACCAGACACGGCATCTTTCATCTCTGTGCAGTCCATCCTCACGGCCGACTCCTGCCCATCCTACACTGTTAGTAACTATTTATTAAATTTAAATACTGACGACCTTGTACTCATTATAAACATCTGTGTTTCTAGGTCAGTACGTGTTATTGAACACAAGAAGTAGAAGCTAATGAAAGGGTGTGGGTTATAGGAGTGAAGGGAGGAGAGTGGGAGGGGTAGATAACAACATTAGCTAGTATCAATCGGCGTACTTCAAAGCAAAGTTAGTGAAAGCAGGGGTGTTTTTAAATCCCTTATATTAACTTCACCGCCGTCTCTCTCTGTCTGTCTGTCTCTCTCTCTGTCTCTCTCTCATCATCTCATGGGCTCGGCGGGCGGAAAAACAAAAGTCGAAAATGACCCACTTCCAATGATCCGATCGAACTGAAATTTGGCACACGGACCCGTCTTACCTAACAATGCATCGTATCAAAATTTCAGATCGATCGAACGTACCGTAATTAAATTAATGCATTTTTAGTTTATCCTTATATGAGGTATGTAATTTTAATTCACGATTTGTTATTGTTTTTTTGCCACGTGAAAGTTTGAGCATTGAGGCGACCCAACGAAACGACGGTGCGCTTTTGTTTACATTTTACGTGTCACTCTGAGCTCGGTCAAGCGAATCGGTGACCAGACTTTTCCCCTCTCTCCCCCACCCACCCCTCCCCCCCCCCACTAGGGTTATGATGCAAAGTTGAGTTAAGACAGATTCAGTCTGTAAATGTTTGAATATAATCAATACTTTTAGTTATGTCTCATCTATAAGGGATTTATAGTCAAAAACTTTGTTTTTACGGGGTTGTTTAATTTAAATCCCTTATATTAACTTCACCGGCGTCTCTCTCTCTCTGTCTCTCTGTCTGTCTTGGGCTCGGCGGGCGGGCGGAAAAAGAAAAGTCGAAAATGACCCACTTCCCGTGAAGCCATCGAGCTGAAATTTGGCACACGGACCCGTGTCACCTAACAATGCATCGTATCAAAATTTCAGATCGATCGATCGTACCGTAATTAAATTAATGCATGTTTAGTTTATCTATATAAACTATATGTAGAGGTCGCTATTGTTTACATTTTACGGGTCACTTGACTTCAGGCCAGCCACCTGTGAACAGATCTCGTGCTTAAACCAGGTGGTTTACACCAGGAGTTGAGTTAACGCGTTGACGCCACCCGTCCATGTCCACACCCCCTCCCCCCTTCCACCAGTTTTAAAGCCAGGGGAGATAATTTCTGTTTCAATTTGAACATAATCAATACTTTTAGTTATGTCTCATATATAAGGGATTTATAGTCAAAAACTTTGTTTTTACGGGTTTGTTTTATTTATTACCAAACAGCGTCTTTCATCTCTAAGCAGTCCATCCTTTTTTGGCAGAGGACTTTTGTTGTCTTTATATGATTCTTTTAAAGAACCATAACTTTTTTGTGTTGTTCGGTTTCTGTTTCACGTTGAGAGAAAAAAGATTTAACAAATAAATTGTAGTTTATAGTGACCGTTGACAGATATTTCTCCTTAGATCTACTTCTAAGCATATTTTGGAAACAAAAATTTTCATTTGATAAATTGTTTCGCGAGCCCCAATGTAAACACAAAAAAGCCGCACGGGAGCCGAAGTTTGGCCTACGGTTAATATAGCCTATAGACCTTCAAGCCACATTTTCACGGGTACCCGAGCAGAATTTTATTACCCGGGTAATCACACGGCAACGGGTACCCGGGTCCCGGGTACCCGTTAAAAGGCCTAGTTGTAGCAGGATAAAAGACCCGAATGTTGTATTAAGACAACAAAGCAAAGGGTGAGAACCAGTAATTAAGTTCCAAGTTTTCCGCACACGACTTTATGACGGTGCCACCAATATCTCGGATCTCGGAGAAGTTTCAGAGAAACTTTTTGATCTCCGAAGTTCCTCAGATGTCAAACGCTCACTTTTCGGCGAACGTTCATCACGTGACATTTGCGCCCAGACGGTTCCAAGAGAATCCGATTTAAAACAAACTCACTAAACAGTTAACAAAACTGGATTATCGCTGATGGCAGGCCAAGATGACACGTGACCACCACTTTGTTCTGGGGAGTCTTTGAGTCGGCGACTTTACATCAGTGGCCTCCACAGACTCAAATCTACCCACAGTTGTGCACGGGCGCGGGTTGACGGCACACTGGCACGGGATGACGGCACACTGACACGGGTTGATGGCACACTGGAACGGGATGACGGCACACTGGCACGGGTTGACGGCACACTGGCACGGGATAACGGCACACTGGCACGGGATAACGGCACAATGGCACGGGATAACGGCACACTGGCACGGGATAACGGCACACTGGCACGGGTTGATGGTACACTGGGACGGATTGACAAAACACTGGCACGAGATGACGTCACACTGGCACGGGATGACGGAACACTGACACGGGTTGATGGCACACTGACACGGGTTGACGGCACACTGACACGGGTTGACGGCACACTGGCACGAGATGACGGTACACTGGCACGGGATGACGGCACACTGGCACGGGTTGATGGCACACCGGCACGGGTTGACGGCACACCGGCACGAGATGATGGCACACTGGCACGAGTTGACGGCACAAGGGCACGGATTGACGGCAGACCGACACGGGTTGACGGCACACTGGCACGGGTTGACGGCACACCGTAACGGGTGTGCCGATGTGTTGAACCCCAGTTTTAAATTCCGCCTTTCTTCGTAAACTACTAAGGGAAGCGTCACTTCCTCTTCACTCTGTTTATGGTAAAGAGATAATAGGATCAGTGGCGTAGCGAGGGGGGGGGGCAAATGTCCCGGGCGTCACTTTGCCAGTGGCGGCAAATTCCTAGTCGTTAATTACTTTCTTAAAATGAACATTTAAAAGAAAGAGGAGTTTTTTTTAAATCCTTTATATTAACTCGTGGTGTCTGGTTGCTTGGTTGAACCCTTGATTGCTTGTCGGTCGCCAAAACTTCGGATCGATTTTTAACCCACTTCCTCGTAAGCTAGCGAGCTGAAATTTAGCAGGCAGTTTGGTGGCGATGATAAAAACTATGTATCAAAATTTCAGATCGATCGCATGTGCTGTAATTAAATTATTGAAGTTTTAGATTATTTTATTTATTCCAATGTATCATGTTATTTTTTGAGATAGAGTGTCGCGGTGCGTATTATATTGAACAACCTTTCTGTCACGCAATAAGGTGCGTATTTTATTGACAACACTTTTTATAAGCATATTCCTGATCGGTGCGCATTATATTAAACATGTTTTACGACACAACTACAATTGTGTATTTTTGGATGGTCTTTCGCTGCGTATTATCATGAACATTCTTTTAGTTACTTCTCGTACATAAAGGATTTATAGTCAAAAACTTGGTTTTTTACGGGTTTTTTAATTTAAAATTCGAATTTAAAGAAAATCCAATTTTAAAAAATTAATAAATTAAATAAAAGAAGTATCCAAAAGCATGGGAACGTTTTAACTGACAAAACTTCAAACTGCTTATTGGATAAAAAAAATTCTGATACTAATAATACTGTAATAAAAAAAAACAGAGGCTAAATTAGTATGAGAACGTGACACAGATGCGGTGATAAATTCATTGATTCTTAAAATTTGACAGCCGCTCCTGTTGTAAAATTTGAATTCCTCGTTATTAATTAGCTAATTGTTAAAACGTGAAAACATAAAAACATTACCAACGTTTTGCAAATGGAAGGAATCAGAAATTCGATAAAAAAGAATAGACTATTCATAAAAGCTGACAGTTGTTGAAAAAATGAAAACAAAGTGGCAAGAATTTCTTGTTAGAATAGTTGACATTATTAAATCCTATCGATATTGAATGTGACTTTTTGAGGTCACAGAGAGGACAATACTGTTGCAAATAAAGGCAATATTCTGGAACTAATGCATTAGCTTGCGAAGTACGTTCGAGCACTCTGAGATCATAGTGGGAAAAGGGGTAAAAAACTTGTCATCTAAAATTCAAACTGAGCTCATAGCAATTTTAGGAGATACAGTTCACAAAAAAAAGATACCAAATATTGTTTCATTGTATTTGATAGCTCTTCATATATTTGACATAAGGATCAAGTTCAGCTGTGTGACATGTAAAGATTGAAAATAAAAAAGTAGACGCTGTAGAATCTTTCAAAGATTTCATTCAAGCAAAAGTGAATCTGCTTACGACATTTCTGAAATGATTTTGAATAAATGATGATCTTAAAATAATGGACTGCACAGGCCCAACATGTGTTAATACTTCTTAAGGGCTGGAAAGTATACAAGAGTTCAACAAAGGCGCAAAAACATTAAAATCTCATGTCAAACTCGTTCAAACAGTTAAACCTAACTTGTTAACATGATACTCCAACTGAAACGAATTCTCCAACTATTTTAGTACACTTGAACGTTGTTACGCATTCTTTTCCATGTCTATACACTGTTGGATATACCTAATTGCTTCTACAAGCAAGGCGTTCAGACTTCAGGATACAAAATAGTGAATATACCATGAAGCCATTTTGAGGTTACTTTGTAAGTTATAGAAATGAAAGATGCAGATAAAAAGCTCAACAAACGAACAGACGCATGAACTTTGCTAGTCACAATGAGATCTTTTTAAATCCTTTATATTAACTCGTGGTGTCTGCACCCTTGCTTGTCGACAAAACTTTGGAATTATTTTTAACCCACTTCCTCGTAAGCTAGCGAGCTGAAATTTAGCAGGCAGTTTTGTACAAATGATAAAAACAATGTATCAAAATTTCAGATCGATCGCATGTACCGTAAATAAATAATTGATTTTTTAGATTATTTTATTTATTCCTATGTATCATGTTATTTTTTGAGATAGAGTGTCACGGTGCGTATTATATTGAACAACCTTTCTGTCGCACAATAAGGTGCGTATTTTATTGACAACTCTTTTTATAAACATATTCCTGATCGGTGCGCATTGAATTAAACATGTTTTACGACACAACAGTAACTGTAATTTTGTATTTTTGGATGGTCTTGCAATGCGTATTATAATGAACATTCTTTTAGTTACTTCTCGTACATAAAGGATTTATAGTCAAAAACTTGTTTTTTTACGTTTTTTTTAAAAATTAATTGTTCAGTCTCTTTTTTTTCAACACAAACTTTTCTTATTATTAAATACTTTATATTAACTCGTGGTGTCTGCGGCCGCCCGCCCTTGCTTGTCGCCAAAACTTTTGACCGATTTTTAACCCACTTCATCGTAAGCCAGCGAGCTGAAATTTAGCAGGCAGTTTGGTGGCAGATGATAAAAACTATGTATCAAAATTTCAGATCGATCGCATGTACCGTAATTAAATTATTGATTTTTTAGAGTATTTTATTTATTCCTATGTATCATGCTATTTTTTGAGATAGAGCGTCGCGGTGCGTATTATATTGAACAACCTTTCTGTCGCGCAATAAGGTGCGTATTTTATTGACAACTCTTTTTATAAACATATTCCTGATCGGTGCGCATTATATTAAACATGTTTTACGACACAACTGCAATTTTGTATTTTTGGATGGTCTTGCGCTGCGTATTATAATGAACATTCTTTTAGTTACTTCTCGTACATAAAGGATTTATAGTCAAAAACTTGGTTTTTTACGTTTTTTAAAATATTATTTTGAAAGTTATATTTTTTTTTAAAACGAAATTCTTTACAAACGTATAGTGCTGAACAAAAACAATTCTTAGGAGTGGCTACTCAAAGAGAAACTAATGGAATGGGATACTTAAGGGATGCTTTGACATTTGATAAAATTTATGTGGAGACATCATTTTAATCGAACCTTCCAATCAAAGAACAAGAGAGCACATTTTTGGTGATCGAAGCAAATATTCTATGTAGAATAACAATTTGGTTTCTTCATAAGATCAGATTAGTGTATAAATTCGTGTGAGGCTTTGGCAGTTATATAGAATTAAGAAAACAGACATGATTTTCGTACACCAGCTAATCTACTGGACTTTGAAAATGTGTCTTCAAATTAGAGAATTCAAAATATCCCACATAACCTAGTCAGGCCAGGAATATTTTAACTCCATGACAAGAAAAACAATAAATGAATTCAAGACTAGGTGGTTTATTTAAGTTTATAAAGATATTTAGGCTCGAAGTTACCCTGTCTAAAATAATATAATTAATTTGTAACATTGCTTGCAACTGTCTTAAGTAACGCAAGGTGTTTAAAAGGTTTCTCTAAAATTATTTTAATAAAAAATTAATGACGGTCAATTACGAATACACCAAAATTGTCTAATCTATTGCTATTTAGGCTATTGAGCATGCCATGGCCTAAAACATTGAAACATGAAAGTTTGAGCCATGAGGAAAATCATAAAGCTTTAATTTAATTAAAGAAATGAAGCCTTTCTTATACTAATAAAGTGTTGTTATTATTACTTTCTAATTATTTTTTTTAACTTTATTGCGTAAACATATTTTTCGCAAATTTGGTTTCTGCCCCGGGCGGCACATACCCACGCTACGTCGCTGAATAGGATCGCCAGATCATTTGAACAGTGAAACACTTGCACAACTATATGTACACCTATATGTGCACCCATATGTACACCCATATGTGCACCCATATGTACACCCATATGTGCACCCATATGTGCACCCATATGTGCACCCATATGTGCACCCATATGTGCACCCATATGTGCACCCATATGTGCACCTATATGTGCAACTATATGTACACCTATATGTACACCTATATGTACCCCTATATGTACACCCATATGTACACCCATATTTACACCCATATGCACAACAAACACAAACCAAAATGTGCATAACACACCAAACAGAAGCCCCATATGACAACAAACCAGAATTACAATATAAAACCCTAAGAGATTCAAACAGGCAAAACAGTAAAGAAATATTTCTAGGTGAAATATTAAATAGTAATAGCAGGGACGTAGAAGAGGCTACTGTTAAAGTCGTATTGAGGTATAACTATAACTTAAAGATGTGGGGCTGTGTCGGCGAGAGCTGAGAACCGCTTGGGTGTGTGAGTCGTGATGTTAATCTTGTCCTCGGGGCTGTTCAAATAGAGATGTGGGGCTGTGTCGGCGAGAGCTGAGAACCGCTTGGGGGGGGGGTGTGAGTCGTGATGTTAATCTTGTCCTCGGGGCTGTTCAAATAGAGATGTGGGGCTGTGTCGGCGAGAGCTGAGAACCGCTGGGGGGGGGGTGAGTAGTGATGTTAATCTTGTCCTCGGGGCTGTTCAAATATTTATTTCATAAAACTTTCAGAGATTCAAGTTTTAATTTTTTTTTGTCATGTCTGAAACAAGATGTCATTTTTTTTAATAGGGGATTTTCAAAGTGAGAGACAGTTATGTATAAAGTAATCGCACAGTAACGATAACTAGGGTGATTTACCTCGAGTTACGCCATCTAGTTAGGGTGAGTGACCACCAAGTGACTGTTATAATGGGATGCATCATAAAGTTTGGGGGGGGGGTGTATTACAAAGACTGGATGTTTGGGCGGCCAATATTTTCAAAATATTTTGAAGTAAAATAATTTGTCAATGGCGAACGATCTCCAACATACATACACACACACACACATAAAAGGCGTTCAGTCGTTCAAGACAAGGTGATTCCCATTGCCTCGGCTGTGCCACGGTGCTTCCCGTTGCCTCAACTGTGCCACGGTGCTCCCCATTGCCTCGGCTGTGCCACGGTGCTCCCCATTGCCTCGGCTGTGCCACGGTGCTCCCCATTGCCTCGGCTGTGCCACGGTGCTCCCCATTGCCTCGGCTGTGCCACGGTGCTCCCCATTGCCTCGGCTGTGCCACGGTGCTACCCATTGCCTCGGCTGTGCCACGGTGCTCCCCATTGCCTCGGCTGTGCCACGGTGCTCCCCATTGCCTCGGCTGTGCCACGGTGCTCCCCATTGCCTCGGCTATGTCCACGGTGCTCCCCGTTGCCTCGGCTGTGCCACTGATTACTAACCTAGAAAGCAACAACAAAACTTATGAATGGGACGGAATAGATCACGGCGGAAAAGTCTCTGATGAAATAAATGCCTTTTCCAAGCACTTTTGAACACACACATGTCTATGTTCTAAGACATTCTAAGTGGTCGCCTCATACAGAAACGTTTGACAGGCGCTCAGTTTCTGTTGTCGGGAGTCACAAGTTTCATGTACTACTAGTAGTACTCAGTACTACCCAAATACGATTCCTCCACAAGAGAACATCTGAAATATTCAACAAGGCCAAGGCCGACGTTTGTGTGGGTGGCCAGTTTGCAGCGTGAAATTGAATTGAGTTGACGGAGTGTTTATTCTGCCCTTGAGTCGATCGATGGCTCGATATTTTGACCAAATGAGGCTGTTGTATCAGTCTATTGCACTAAGCCACTTGACGGCGCCCCAAGGGAGGGGGCAGATGGTGAGACTAGAGGGGGGCGGGCTCTTTTGTTCTCACCTGTTATCTCAAGTTGTTGAGTATAATGTCGAGTTTAAATACAGTGTTCCTCGAGACAGATCAATACGCAACGATCGCTTGGGGTGATTGGAACTGTTGGTTATAGTTTATATCCGTGACATTATTCCACTAGATCACAACTGCAAGTGTCGAGCTAACAATTAGAAGAATTCCTCAATGAAATAGTTGCATTCACATTTCAGTTTTGAATTTTTCACCTTTTTAGTTTACTGATTAATTCACATGTTTTGTTTACTGATTTATTCATATTTTTAGGTTACTTATTAATTCACATTTTCAGTCTTATTTTAATGACTTATTCACATTTTGTAAAGATACTAATGTATTCATATATATTTATATTACTGACTTATTATATTTTTAAAAATGCTCCGTGTCAATTCAGTTGCTGTTCGCCACGTCACAACGGTATTTATATTACTGACTTATTATATTTTTAAACATGCTCTGTGTCACATCAGTTGCTGTTCGCCACGTCACACGGTTACACTGAGTGGTGGAGTTCATTATAACAAAACAAATTGTGCATCGCAAATATTTTATTATATTTAAATTGTGCATCGCAAATATTTTATTATATTTTGGGATTTTACAATATTATAACATTTTATAACCTGTCTTTTGTAAATCTCTTCTTTTTTTTAATGAAGCATGTTTCTAGACCTCATGTTTCTAGACCTCATGTTTCTAGACCTCATGTTTCTAGACCTCATGTTTCTAGACCTCATGTTTCTAGACCTCATGTTTCTAGACCTCATGTTTCTAGACCTCATGTTTCTAGACCTCATGTTTCTAGACCTCATGTTTCTAGACCTCATGTTTCTAGACCTCATGTTTCTAGACCTCATGTTTCTAGACACATGTTTCTAGACCTCATGTTTCTAGACCTCATGTTTCTAGACCTCATGTTTCTACTGTACTTTACCCACTCGACCATACTTTACCCACTCGACCATACTTTACCCACTCGACTGTACTTTACCCACTCGACTGTACTTCTCCGTTTCTACATATTGTATATTCCATTCAGTTTTTGTACTGGGTTACATTTCTTAGTTTTATTTGTGTGGCTTTCATTAAAGGACATCGCGGTTATGAGGTCGACTTTTCCGTCCGATGATGATAAATTGTATAAAGAATTATTGTTCTTGGACTACCGCATACCTCCAATCACACTTTAGTTTAAACTCTTCTTCTAGGGAAACACACAAATGGGTGTTTACGTCATACTTGCGGCTATTTATAGCTCGAAACTCCTAATCTGAATTCCGAAAGCGGAAGTTTGCATTTAGCTTGTTTTTTACTAGTCTTATATTAACTTGCTTTGTAAGTTTAATCGGAACCGTCCCACTATTTGTTTATAATTTTTTCACGTGCCCAGTTCACGCGTTGACGCCGACCGTCACTGTTCACACCCCCTACCGTCCCTGCGCCCAGTTTTAAAACCAGGGGAGATAATAATTGTGTTTCAGTCTGTAAATGTCACGTTTAAACATAATCACTACTTTTAGTTACGTCTCATATATAAAGGATGTATAGTCAAAAGGTAATCTGGCTTTGCACTTACTGTAAAATGCGTAGACTAAAAAGTAGAAAATTAGTGCATTTTTAATATAAGACTAGTTTTTAAAAAGTGTTTTTAATGTTTGATTATTACTCTCCCTTTCACCAAGAAGGTTGAAACCGGGACTGGAACAATTTTTTTAAAGGCATTTAAAGCATTAAAATAGATCTAGAGACTTATTTAACGTTGGACGCTAGTTTTACAAAAACTTTTAAATAATATAGTGAGCGCGAATTTTGAACAAAATACAAAACAAAACAAACATCATTTTCAAAGCTGTATCTCAAAATGCTAAAATCTTGATACCATATGACGATGTCTGATGTCTATCCAAAGTCTATCATTATTTTTTCTTCCACGTCATGCCAGCGGGTTCGTTAGTCTTCAATCGTTTTGAACTGATTTTGAAATAGTCCTGTGAAAATATTCATTTGGATAGTCTTGAATCGACCAACGTGATTAACTTTAAACTTAACTCAAGTACTTGAACTTTCAAATATAAATGTGCCCCATGCGTGTCTATTTGCAGCTGGTAATATAAATAAGTAAACACGATGCAGGAAATACGTCAATCTCATCCCGACCGTTTAGTTTACAATAATACGAGCGTTCAACATCGGTGCCTTTCCGTATTTATGCGTGCAGCAATAGGAGGTGAAACATCTTGTACTGTTTAGAACTATAAGGAACAATCGCAAAGCGCATTCTATAAAGCTTCGCCTTTACAAATAAAAGAACACATACAGTCTTAAACCCCAAAGAGGGTATAAAGAAAACTAACATGTGCAATAAAACAAGTAAACAGCAGTTTTAACACATTTACCAGAGTTAGCTATATGTTTAGTTTGGCGGGGAAAGAATTAATTTGAATCTATACGTCATTGCCTGATAATTAATGGCCCATTGAGCAAAAATAAATAAATATAAAAAAACTTGTAAAAACATTTCAAAGGCTTTAAAATGTTTTCCCCACCAATTCAGCGCCAAATATTGACTTGTCTTTAATTGGACGCATTATTTTCTGGTCCACAAAAATACTTGTTACAAAACGACAAAATGTCAGAAGTTGGGTTCATTGAAAATGGGTCAAAACCTACTCAAAAATTAATTTAAATAAACCAGAGAATAATCAAAATAACTGAACTGTTTCATGCATTATGTTTGTGTGTGAGGGTGGGGAGGTGTGTGTGTGTGTGTTTAGAAAATGTTTGTTGTTTGTGTGTGTGTGGGGGGTGAGGGTTGTTCCTATATTTCCTTGACTTCAAGCCCTCTGGTCTCTCAAGGTCTGGAGCAGGAAGTCAACAGACATGGTGAAAGTATGACACATAAACCAACTGACATGATGAAAGTCTGACACATAAACCAACTGACATTGTGAAAGTATGACACATAAACCAACTGACATGGTGAAAGTCTGACACATAAACCAACATACATGGCGAAAGTCTGACACATAAACCAACATACATGGTGAAAGTATGACACATAAACCAACTGACATGGCGAAAGTCTGACACATAAACCAACTGACATGGTGAAAGTCTGACACATAAACCAACTGACATGGCGAAAGTCTGACACATAAACCAACTGACATGGCGAAAGTCTTACACATAAACCAACTGACATGGTGAAAGTCTGACACATAAACCAACTGACATGGCGAAAGTCTTACACATAAACCAACTGACATGGTGAAAGTCTGACACATAAACCAACTGACATGGTGAAAGTCTGACACATAAACCAACTGACATGGTGAAAGTCTGACACATAAACCAACTGACATGGCGAAAGTCTGACACATAAACCAACTGACATGGTGAAAGTCTGACACATAAACCAACTGACATGGTGAAAGTCTGACACATAAACCAACTGACATGGTGAAAGTCTGACACATCAACCAACTGACATGGTGAAAGTCTGACACATAAACCAACTGACATGGTGAAAGTCTGACACATCAACCAACTGACATGGTGAAAGTCTGACACATAAACCAACTGACATGGTGAAAGTCTGACACATAAACCAACTGACATGGTGAAAGTCTGACACATAAACCAACTGACATGGTGAAAGTCTGACACATAAACCAACTGACATGGTGAAAGTCTGACACATAAACCAACTGACATGGTGAAAGTATGACACATAAACCAACTGACATGGCGAAAGTATGACACATAAACCAACTGACATGGTGAAAGTATGACACATAAACCAACTGACATGGTGAAAGTCTGACACATAAACCAACTGACATGGCGAAACTCTGACACATAAACCAACAATCAACAACATTGTATTGTTTGAGAGATGCAAGGGGAGGAGCGGGTCATTGAAAATAAATAAAATAAAATAAACAAGGGGAGATAAAGAGTTTCGAGTTTTAATGAGGGTCGTGTTTCCTGGGAATGACGCGTGGGCGATTAGTTATAGGTGGGTCTCATCCGTGTCAGTGGGTCTCATCCGTGTCAGGTGGGTCTCATCCGTGTCAGGTGGGTCTCATCCGTGTCAGGTGGGTCTCATCCGTGTCAGGTGGGTTTCATCCGTGTCAGGTGGGTCTCATCCGTGTCAGTGGGTCTCATCCGTGTCAGTGGGTCTCATCCGTGTCAGTGGGTATCATCCGTGTCAGTGGGTCTCATCCGTGTCAGTGGGTCTCATCCGTGTCAGTGGGTCTCATCCGTGTCAGGTGGGTCTCATCCGTGTCAGGTGGGTCTCATCCATGTCAGTGGGTCTCATCCGTGTCATTGGGTCTCATCCGTGTCAGTGGGTCTCACACAGAAGACATCCAGCTCCTTAGGCACTTAACCAATTAATTTTTTTGGTACGCGAATTTCAGGTTTGTTCGTCAATATTTGGGAGGTGGGGAGGAGTAAAAATAAAACAACCCCGTAAAAACAAAGTTTTTGACTGTAAATCCCTTATATATGAGACATAACTAAAAGTATTGATTATGTTCCAACGCGACAAACATTTACAGACTGAAACCGAACATATCTCCCATGGCTGGGGGAAGGGGGAGGGGGTGTGGACATGGACGGGTGGCGTCAACGCGTTAACTCAACTCCTGGTGTAAACCACCTGGTTAAAACACGAGATGTGTTCACCGCTGGCTGGCGTGAAGTCAAGTGACCCGTAAAATGTAAACAATAGCGACCGCTACATATAGTTTATATAGATAAACTAAAAATGCATTAATTTAATTACGGTGCGTTCGATCTATCTGAAATTTTGACACGATGCATTGTTAGGTGACACGGGTCCGTGTGCCAAAGTTCAGCTCGATGGCTTTACGGGAAGTGGGTCATTTTTTATTTTTGTTTTTCCGCCCGCCTAAGACAGAGAGACAGAGACGGCGGTGAATTTAATATAAGGGATTTAAAAACTTGGAGGGGGGGGGCAATTTTTCCTTTCGTGGAGGGCGGCACTTTGTGAGAACTGCGGAGGGGTTGTTTTATTTACGTGGACGTCGGGGGCTGTAAAGCTTGTTCCGCCCCGGTACGCCCCCAATCCAATGCCATCCTGCGGGTCCGACTTGACCCCAGACATGGGAACTTCAGGTACCGTGTCTTCTCATGCCTCGACCACCGCGGCCTCTGTGTGTTCAAGATTCAAATCTCTCATCACGGCGGAACAATCAATGGCCAATCAATGGGTGGTTTCATGAGGGCGGACAATGTTTTTACAAACTGCACTATTCAAACAATTTTATTTTAAACGGGGTGAAAGCAATTTTTTTTTAAATCCTTAGATTTTTTAAAAGAAGCCTCAATGAAACATTTAAAGATGGTGCGCCAAATAATCTCGCTAAAACAATTTTGTGTCCGACAAACGTGTGTTTAAATTAGATAGTTTTTTGTCGTTCTGAAACAGTAGGGCAAGGGAGAATTCATTGTTCGTGGTGAAAGATCAATTTGTGTTGACTCGAATAGAAAGGTCACTTTGTGGCGGAACGAATAGAAACGTCACTTTGTGGTGAGACGAATAGAAACGTCACTTTGTGGCGGAACGAATAGAAACGTCACTTTGTGGTGAGACGAATAGAAACGTCACTTTGTGGTGAGACGAATAGAAACGTCACTTTGTGGTGAGACGAATAGAAACGTCACTTTGTGGTGAGACGAATAGAAACGTCACTTTGTGGTGAGACGAATAGAAAAGTCACTTTGTGGTGAGACGAATAGAAACGTCACTTTGTGGTGAGACGAATAGAAACGTCACTTTTTGTTGAGACGAATAGAAACGTCACTTTGTTATGAGGCGAATAGAAACGTCACTTTATGATGAGACGAACAGAAAGTTCACTTTGTGGTGAGGCGAATAGAAACGTTCAGTTTAGAACAATCCGTGTGTGCGGGGTAGGTGACAAATGATAAAGTGGGGGGCTGGGCGGGGGGGGGGCGTGACCACAATCTGGTGTGAAACGTTATTGAAGATAGGGCATGGTAGGCCTGAACAGGGTGTCAACAAAATAAAGCTGTGTTCTTCTCTGCCTCTTCCAAGCTTAGCCATGTCCTATAACAACGGTGGTCAAACTGCGGCTCGCAAATCGCATGCGGCTCTGCTGTTCACACTGCGGCTCGCGTATAATTTATGAAAGATACGTTACAAAGATTTCTAGACGATTTCTAAGCCAGGCTCAATGACTCCTAGTGCTTCAATACGGAATACAAATTATTTTTTTGTGTTGTAAAATGTCTCCCAAAGACTGCAGGTCTGCCCACCCCTGCTCTATGATCAACAACTTGGCGTCCGGAAAACAAGCCATACCTCATATATTATGTACAGGGGTCGCCGTGACCGTACGGTAGGTCGTAGCCGAGCATTCCCGGCTGTTTGATCAACTTCCTATACCTTCTAAAGTAGCGAAAGACTCCACCGCCTAAACTCATCTCAGAGCAGATGGGCAACAAGAGTATACAAGACAAAACGTTTCCAATAGGGCAGCGGGAATTAACGATTAATTTCTCGATTAAGCGTTTAAAAAATTTAACGATTAAATTTTGTTAACGATTAATCGACCCACCCCTCATAAATGTACTGGAAGTCAAAAAGTAAAATATTTCGGCAAATAAACTAATTTCCGGACGATTACGCGAACATTTTTGTTTTAAACTATTGACTGACGTGAATGTTCAAAATGTTGATAAAGGTCATTGTGTCCATTGAGCGAAATCATTTGCCTACCATGCAAAGTTCCCTATAAGTCTAAGTCCTTCGTTGGTCCGTGTGCATAGTTTAAAAAACAAATAAATCGTGTGCAAATTTGCACAACGTCCATTTTTTTGTGCAATATTTCACAAAATTTCCCACGCAGTGATTCTAAACTCCTGCGTGGCGTCGGTCAAATATCTGAGCAGCTGCGCCGCTTAAAGGGAACATTGCTACCATGGTTCTAACACTTCGCTTACATATCACCTGCAAACCAAACATCTACTACATCACTACAGTATCGGAAACTTCAGCTGAGACAATCTAAAGCTATGTGAACGATTGTTCAGCTCGGCTGGTTATAATTGTCAATAAGACCCGCTCATCACTTGAACCAAATAATGTCAATACAAGTGTATGTTTGTGTTGTTGGATAAAAGATGTCATATAAAGAAGACATTCCAGTGTCATTTCGATTTTCGACAAGTACGTTTAATAAATGTTACTTATGCCACCATAAATGTCAATTTTTGGATTTAATCGAAATTAAAGATTAATTAATCGTTAATTTTTCAAAAGTTAACGATTAAATTTAAATTAATCGTTAACAGCCCTAGTTTCCAATGTTACGAAATCTCAAACGTTTCCGGACAGACGTTTTTCGAGGTTTTCAATGCACTAAATTAAAATGTATAATCTACATACATGTAATTAAACCTATTTCAAATAATCGTGATTCGCGGCACCCGATGTATTTCTTACCTCCCCCCTCCCACAACATTGCAAGCGTATGTTTATATTTTAAACAAATCGACTTCAACATTATGTCCAGCTAATAGATGTCAAGGTTTATAGATGTCAAATTTTATAGTGGGTTGTATCCACGGGGAAAGAACAGCGATGCAAAGGTCTATGTGACATATTTCCCACGAGAGTCCCACTAAGATGTCCAATAAAATCGTGGTCACGACGAGGGTATTTAACTGACGGCACGCAGCCTTTTTACTGGCGGCAAAGTCAAAATTATATTTTAAACTTGTTTCTTACTACATCTCTTCATGAGCCCACAGGTAAGCCAATCTGTTCGGGGGAGGGGCTGGCGCGTGATGACCGAGAGGGAAACATGTCTGCGGTGTTAGCTATCTTTGTCCACGGGGGTGACTATGTTGTCCATATCTCAAAATTGCTGACTGGAGCAGTCAATGAATACGATGCTGCTTTGTGAATGAACTCAGAACCCAACTATTTAGCACACACAATAACATTCACATTGTGACGTAACTAAAGAACTCAATCTATTAGGGGAAATGCCTTATACAAAAGGGTTCAATAACATACCCTTATCAAGGAAAAAAAAGAAAGACAAAATAGACAGACAACGGTAATATAGACTTTTATTTTTACTTTGTTGATAGATGACTCCAAAAGAGGGAAAAAAATGTCTGGAAATAAAAGTGACGCATGCAGACTTTTTGTTGTTATTATAAATAGAAAATTATTAGATGAAATTAGAAAAAAATTAGACTAAAAATTCCAACACAATAAAAACAGGATTGTTCGGAAAAGTGGGGGGTTTAGCTACGTTTTTAATCAAATGTCTTTCCTTTAATATTGTAAAGAAACTGAATATTTGTAAGATGTATTTGGATATATTTTAACCCACTTTCTCGTAAGCTAGCGAGCTGAAATTTTGCAGGCAGACTCGTTCCGATGATAAAAATGATGTGTCAAAAATTCAGATCGATTGCATGTACTGCTTTTAAATTATTGAATTTTTAGATTATCTTTATCTCTATGTATCATGTTAATTTTTGTGCAAGAGTGTCGTGGTGCGTATTATATTGAACGACCTTTCCTGTCGCGCAATAAGGTGCGTATTAAATTGAACAACCTTTCCTGTCGCGCAATAAGGTGCGTATTATGTTGACAATACTTTTTAAAAAATATATTCCCGGTTGGTGCGCATTATATTATATATTAAACATGTTTTACGAGACACAACTACAATTTTGGATTTTTTGGATAATGTCGTGCGCTGCGTATTATAATGAACATTCTTTTAGTTACTTCTCGTACATAAAGGATTTATAGTCAAAAACTTTGTTTATTACGGGTTTTTAAAAACTTAATTTTGCAGCCCTTGGTTTGTTGAAGGTTTGGTTTGGGGGGGGGGAGACGACGACATAAATTTCGACTGCATCGGCAACTCACGTTTTTTTTTATTGTATACCGCAAGTAACTTGTAGGATCAGGGCAATCTTTGTAAGTCAGTCATGATAGGTGAAACGACATTCTTTGCGAGGTGTTCACAATATAACTTCCAGGACGCTGGTCAGTAAATGTATAATACAATTCTTGTGTTCATTTCTTAAATCCCTTATATTAACTTCGCGGCCGTCTCTCTCTGTCTTGGGCTCGGCGGGCGGGCGGAAAAACAGAAGTCAAAAATGACCCACTTCCCATGATCCGATCGAACTGAAATTTGGCACACGGACCCGTCTGACCTAACAATGCATCGTATCAAAATTTCAGATCGATCGAACGTACCGAAAATTAAATTAATGCATTTTTAGTTTATCCTTATATGAGGTATGTAATTCAAAATTCACTGTTTGTTATTGTTTTTTTTTCTTCCAGTTTCACGTGAGTTTGAGTTGACGCCGACCGTCGTGTTGACGCCGACCGTCGTGCCGAAACCCCCTCAAATCCCAACCCCATTTATTAAAGACCAGGGACATCACTCGGTGTCAGTCTGTAAATGTTTGAAAATAATCAATACTGTTAGTTATGTCTCATATATAAGGGATTTATTGTCAAAAACTTTGTTTTTACGGGTTTGTTTTATTTGTACTGTTGAAGGCATTAGCCAAAACTTCTACTTGTGTATTAGTCCGTAATTAAAGCTGTAATTTATTGTTTTGGTTTCAAAATTCCTGTGTGTATCTTTTTATTTAAAAGCTTTATCGAAGTCCTGTTCTGTATGATATTTTAAACCTAGGAGCCTCCATTTTGTGTCGTCACGTGACTGCGTCATTAACTAAGCCAATCAAACGCCAGCGAATAGGCGCGAACATAGAACTAAAGATCATGCGGGTACATTTCACTTTCTGTCAGTGCGAATAAAATTGGGTCCCGAGTATCGTACCTTGGTTGTATTTAAACGTACCGAGTACGTGCAAAGATCAAGACGGGAGCGCCGCCTACAAATAACTAGCACTCGTGCCCCGCATCGCAGGAGATGAAAAGTCAAGTTGCGAGGGGGATCCACGTCTGCTACCGTATCAAGTGCGGTTTAGTTGAGCACCAATTTCTAGTGGGGACAAACGTCGACAATGGACGAGAACGGGCGACTGAGACATGCAGAAGTGGCTACTGGACGGCAGACAAGACACCGAGAGTGAAGTTGCCGAGATTGGTGATATTCTCGAAGAAAAAGAGATTGCAAGAAAAAGTGGGAGGACGGGTGGGATGAGGCAAAGGAGGGCGGGGGGGGGAGGCGAGCTCAGAGTTAACTAGAGTTATGAACCAAATTGAAATCTAACTATCTGTGTATGACATGGCAGGTTGACATGCGCGGGAAGTTATCTATTAGCTGATCTCCGTGTCCCCAGCGGCACGAAGTTTACATTTCTCTCTCCTACGGCAGCGCCTAGATCGCACGCCTCACGGAACTACGAGCAGCTCCCCCCCCACTCCTTTTGGCCCTCGGGTCAGATGCAGCTCCCCTCTGGCCCTCGGGTCGGATGCAGCCATGGGCGTCGCTAGGAATTTTTCCAGGGGGGGGGCAAAAAAATCCCACTTTTTTTTAATTTTAACTGGCAATGCCATACAGGTACAATTTTCAATTAAATTCAAGTTCAGTATAAAATAAGGGTTGAAAAAAGCCTTAGAAATTAACAAGACTTACAAATTAGTGCTGTAATAGTTAAAACACAACATTTATTAATGCATTTAATAAATTAATTATTTTTTTCTCAAATGTAGGGGGGGGGGAAATGCCCCCCCTTCCCTACGCCCATGGATGCAGCCCCCCTCTGACCCTCGGGTCGGATGAATAAATTCTAATAGAGAGAAAGGGCGGGTTAACATTGTTTAAACATACTGAAGAAATGACAGGTTGGCAGACTGGATAAATGACAGGTTGGCAGACTGGATAAATGACAGGTTGGCAGACTGGATAAATGACAGGTCGGCAGACTGGATACTTGACAGACTGGATAATTGACAGGTTGGTAGACTGGATAAATGACAGGTTGCCAAACTGGATAAATGACAGGTTGGCAGACTGGATACTTGACAGACTTGATAATTGACAGGATGGCAGACTGGATAATTGACAGGTTGACAGATTGGATAATTGACAAGTTGGCAGACTGGATAAATGACAGGTTGGCAAACTGGATAAAGGACAGGTCGGCAGACAGGATAAATGACAGGTTGGCAGACAGGATAAATGACAGGTTGGCATATATAATAAATGACAGGTTGGCAGACAGGATAAATGACAGGTTGGCAGACAGGATAATTGACAGGTTGGCAAACTGGAGAAAGGACAGGTCGGCAGACAGGATAAATGACAGGTTGGCAGACAGGATAAATGACAGGTCGGCAGACAGGATAAATGAGAGGTCGGCAGACAGGATAAATGACAGGTTGGTAGACTGGATAAATGACAGGTTGGCAGACTGGATAAATGACAGGTCTGCACACTGGATAATTGACAGGTTGGCAGACTGGATAAATGACAGGTTGGCAGACTGGATAATTGACAGTTTTGCAGACTGGATAATTGACAGGTTGGTAGACTGGATAAATGACATGTTTGCAGGCTGGATTACAGGTTAACAGAGTAGATAAAATAATAGGATGGCCGAGTAGATAAACAGCAGGCTAACAACCCAGGCTAATAGTCTTCCCGCAATCTCTGTGATTTAAAAGTCGGTTACAGTGGAGAAACTTGGTTAAGAACAATAACCATTTATTTATTTAATCAACTGTTATTACTGACAAACAGCCGGGTATTAACACATCGACCTATCAGGTCAATGCAGACATTACTACCCCAAGAAAAAAAAACAGGTTTCAAACAGGAAGATTTCTGAGGCAGTGCCACGTCGTGATTACCGCCCCTTGTCCGACTGTTTGGTTTTTGCCTATCAACGCCGCCTGTAATCCTCAATTAATTGGATTGTCTCCCGTATCGGCTGCTAACAATTACTCACGGGCTGCACTTTACAACGGTGGCGCCAGTCACGTGATTCGCTGTGGCGTGTTGACACGGCGACAACCGGTGGTTGGTGCGGTGGTTGGTGCGGAGTTGGGTACAGTGGTTGGTGCTGTGGTTGGTGCGGTGGTTGGTGCGGAGTTGGGTACAGTGGTTGGTGCGGTGGTTGGTGCGGAGTTGGGTACAGTGGTTGGTGCGGTGGTTGATGCGGAGTTGGGTACAGTGGTTGCGCACGGTGGTTATGGTTAGGGATGCAGTTCACGTATTAAATTGCTTTTTATTAACCACGTTTTATTAACTCGCTTTCGTTCCTGTGGATTTGTTTGTTTGTCTGTCCACAATTTTTCAAATCTGCCAACGTAAAATTAAACCACTTCTGATGGTCCTAGAGATCTCAAAATTTTACCACAGATAGATCTTGGATGACAATGCATTGTATCAAAATTTCAGATCGATCGAATGTACCGTTATTAGATTATTGAACTTTTTAGTTTATCTATTTTATTTTATTATATACTTGCTTTCGAGTCTTTCTGTACGCAATTTTTCAAAGTTGCCAACGTAAAATTAAACCACTTCTGATGGTCCTAGAGAGCTCAAAATTTTACCACAGATAGATCTTGTATCAAAATTTCAGATCGATCGAATGTACCGTAATTAAATTAATGCATTTCTTAGTTTATATTTATATAAGCATCTGTACCTGCCGTAGTTTTAATTTCACGTGTGGAGTTCACCCCGTGACCTCATCGCTTCGTTATTAAACGTTGGGCGGGCGCTGATGAGGTGTTTGGTAAAATAAATAGAGGTAAAAAAATATTTTTTAAAAACACGTTTTTATTAGTGGACTAAAACGAATAAAATAAATAACTGTAAAAAAATGATTTTTAAAACCACGTTTTCATAAGTGTACTAAAAAGTACAAAATAATTTAAAACGTATACGTTCAAGTACTTCGATTTAATATGACTAAAAACGTGGGGTGGGTGTTTGGTATAAAAATTAAAGATTTCTAATTTAGAAGGCAAAAGAGAGATCTATAAGTAAGAGAATGAGTGAACCGCATATGTTAAACCTCATAAGCGCCCACGTTTTTAGTCATATAAATCGAAGTACTTGAACTTATAAGTTTTAAATTATTTTCTTCTTTTTAGTACACTTATGAAAATGTGGTTTTTAAAAATCATTTTTTTTAAACTTTATTTATGTTATTCTTTTTAGTCCACTTATGAAAACGTGGTTTTTAAAAAATCATTTTTTACCTTTATTTATTTTACTTCAACCCGTGGCTTGGGGGTAATTTTTAACAAGTACCACTACTAGCAGCTCTAACAACTTAAGCACCAAGTTAAAAGTAAGGATTTTTAACGCTATGTGCTGCTATATGGAGACGAGACATGGAGAACAACGGCCGTAAACCTGACCAGAATCCAGTCCTTCATCAACAATTGTCTTAGAAGGATTCTCAGAATTCACTGGCCGGACAAAATCAGCAACCGGGAACTGTGGCAGCGGACAAAACAGAAGCCCATTGAGGAAGAAATTCTCCAGAAGCGGTGGAGGTGGATTGGTCAAACGCTAAGAAAACCTGCTTCTAATATAAGGCAAGCCCTGAAATGGAACCCACAGGGTAGGCGGAAAAGAGGCCGTTTAAGAAACACTTGGCGCCGAGAATTGGAGGCAGACATCAAGAGAATTGGACATGAATAGAAGATCCTGGAGAAGCTGGCCCAGGATAGAGATGCCTGGAGGTCTCTCGTAGGTGGCCTATGCCCTTGGAGGAATCGCAGACGCCGACGGTGATTGGTGGATGCCCCTCATGGACGAGAAGGCTCAACAACAACAACCACCACCACTAGCAGCACCATCGACATCCCCACAACTAGCAGCACCATCGACATCCCCACCACTACCAGCACAATCGACATACCCACCACTACCAGCACCATCGACATCCCCACCAATAGCACCACCATCGACATCCCCACCAATAGCACCACCATCGACATCCCCACCAATAGCACCACCATCGACATCCCCACCAATAGCACCACCATCGACATCCCCACCAATAGCACCACCATCGACATCCCCACCAATAGCACCACCATCGACATCCCCACCAATAGTACCACCATCGACATCCCCACCAATAGTACCACCATCGACATCCCCACCAATAGCACCACCATCGACATCCCCACCAATAGTACCACCATCGACATCCCCACCAATAGCACCACCATCGACATCCCCACCAATAGTACCACCATCGACATCCCCACCAATAGTACCACCATCGACATCCCCACCAATAGCACCACCATCGACATCCCCACCAATAGCACCACCATCGACATCCCCACCAATAGCACCACCATCGACAGCCCCACCAATAGTACCACCATCGACAGCCCCACCAATAGCACCACCACTAGCAGCACCGTGCGATGACGCCTGAAAGCTTCCAAGTTAAAGACGGAGCCATGACGGCACTTTTATTCTAGATCATCAGATTGTCCAAGGAAATATCTTATGCCGCTAGACATCCTCAAGGTTTACTGAGTATTTTTGTAACAACCGTTACAAGGGCAAGAATTCAGTTCGGACAAAACCCACCAATTTATTTCCAGAGCAAGCAGGCCCGACAACTGCAGGAATTTCTATGTGATTTTTTATCATTTCATTTTGGATTTTTTTTCTTCTTTACTGTTTTATTACGTTACATTATTTTTTCATCCTTAATTTTGATCAGTATTTTTTTGCCATTTTATTTTCTTTCTTTATAAATTTTTTTTCCATTCAGCAACACGGATTTCAGTTGTTTCCAATGTCATTACAAAAACTGTGATTGCTCAATGGAAAAAAAATAAATATTTGACAACAAAGATCTGACAACCATCCCACTTAACCTCTGACCTCTTGGTTATTGCCTTGAGAAAATCTATATGCCATTGTTTCTATTGATACACAGTGATTTATGTGTTGACCATTCCTATTTCTGACCGGTGCTTTGATTGTGTGGATCTCATGTCTGACCGGTGCTTTGATTGTGTGGATCTCATGACTGACCGGTGCTTTGATTGTGTGGATCTCAAGTCTGACCGGTGCTTTGATTGTGTGGATCTCATGACTGACAGGTGCTTTGATTGTGTGGATCTCATGTCTGACCGGTGCTTTGATTGTGTGGATCTCATGTCTGACCGGTGCTTTGATTGTGTGGATCTCATGTCTGACTGGTGCTTTGATTGTGTGGATCTCATGTCTGACCGGTGCTTTGATTGTGTGGATCTCATGTCTGACTGGTGCTTTGATTGTGTGGATCTCATGTCTGACCGGTGCTTTGATTGTGTGGATCTCATGTCTGACCGGTGCTTTGATTGTGTGGATCTCATGTCTGACCGGTGCTTTGATTGTGTGGATCTCATGTCTGACTGGTGCTTTGATTGTGTGGATCTCATGACTGACCGGTGCTTTGATTGTGTGGATCTCATGACTGACCGGTGCTTTGATTGTGTGATTATCATGGCTGTTTCCACTGACCACAGTCACACAACCAGGTTCCGGAGGGCGACAATTTTATGTTCATTTACATTCAAGAGACTGGGGACGAAACTTAGAGTCAGTATTGTTAGTGCCTATAACTCTATTACTCTTGTATAGAAAGAGCTTTGGTATCAACTTCATGTGAGTAATTTTAGTGTCAATCAATCGATTACTGTATTGTTCGATGACTTTAACTTACGTATTAACATAGTGTTGTTTGTTTCTTTAGATCGATTACAGATCTATTCCACTGCCAACTACCTGTATTATCAGCTTATTGACAATGTTGTAAGTAATAAATAGGAAGCTGATCTATCTTACTCGCTCTAGTATCGCTTCTCGACGCTTCCTCGTGCCAAGATCTTGCAACAAGCTTTCATTTGATTTACGCAAAAATTTTGAGATATATGTGCAAGGAAATGTAGAGAAAACGTCCGCAAGCGACAATGACAGCACACCCCAACTGTTAACAGTGGCCTAGAGTTCGTTGTAACAGCTTAACAAAATCTTTGACGTCATCTCTTGTCACTACTGATCTCAACGTTCACTTATTGCAATGGTACTCCCAGAGTTCAGCTAGCTCCTGATAAATCCACGAGTCAGTAGCGCTAAACCTAACCGGTCACGTGGGGCACAGTAGCGCTAAACTTTACCGGTCACGTGGGACACTGTAGCGCTAAACCTAACCGGTCACGTGGGGAACAATAGCGCTAAACTTCACCGGTCACGTGGGACACTGTAGCGCTAAAACTAACCGGTCACGTGGGGCACAGTTGCGCTCAACTTCACCGGTCACGTGGGACACTGTAGCGCTAAACCTAACCGGTCACGTGAGACATTGTAGCGCTAAAACTAACCGGTCACCTGCGACACAGTAGCGCTAAACCTAACCGGTCACGTGGGAAACAGTGTAGCGCTAAACCTAACCGGTCCCGGGGGACACAAGAAGGTCCTCATCGCGACCCCGTCAGCGGGCTCCTCGGTTAGAGCCAACGGTATCAGCTTGACGGGCCAGGGACGAACCAGGCGGGCGGCTTGTAACAAGGTTTGAAACCAGAGTCTTACAATGTTAGTGTATTGGAATGTGTGCCCGTCTTCTCTCGGGGTGGTGTAGTTTAAAGAGGTTTGGAGAGAAATTGGTGGAGGGGGAGGGGGCCATGGCTTGCACTGCAAATAAATAGAATAAATTCTTTGAATGATGAACTTTGACAACCACCCCCTCCCCATTTTTTTTCCAGCGGATTCCGTGAGGGTACGTAGCCCTGTTGTTCCGTAAACTTTGTTTCCAATCACTTCATGGCCACTAACGCAAACTTGGAGCACAGTTTAGTATTATACACAATAAAACTGGAGGGGAAATGAAGGTAACGTGGGCCGAAGAGATTGAAAATAGCCAGGTCCTTGGAATGTTTGAATATACGCCCTAGCGGCTAGCGCTTTAGTTTGAGGCTTAGAGGATATGTCATCAAGGATTTCGAGCTTACGCCTGATGTACACAAAGGGATCGTGGGATGTGTCATCAGGGTTGTTTGGCTGACATGGGCTTATGGGATGTGTCATCAGGGTTGTTTGGCTGACATGGGCTTATGGGATGTGTCATCAGGGATGTTTGACTCACGCATGAGGTCCACATGGGCTTATGGGATGTGTCATCAGGGAGGTTTGGCTAACACATTATGTCCACATAGGCAAACACGAGCTCATATGAACGTATTATGAGAACGCAAAACATTTCATATGACAACATAAACAAAAATACCGGTCGATATGAATTAGAAAACTGTTCATATGAATTATGTTTCAAAGCTTCTTAGTTTTGACAGCAATATAATTGTTGACAACTTCATATTTTAAAATCAATTCTCTCTGCGGCATTTGTGAAAGTTACTGAACACACTGTCAACAGACAATAAATATTTTAAACACCTGGTGTATATCTGCTAGGCAAAAAAACAACAACAAAAAATCCTAATAAACCTATAAATTATAACAACGACATTCCGGAGTTAAAGTTAAAGTAGTTTCAATTTGGTCAACACAAAATATTTGAAAAATTAAATTAAAAGCAAGGTAATCGAATAAGAACATCCCCATTAAGGAAATGTATCGATTACAGCCAAAGGTATCCGATTCCATGAAGATGGCGTCACGTATAGCCATATGTTTTCGAAAAAAAACGAAGACAATTTTTACCACAACATCCCCTTCAAAAATGAATGTATCAAGTTCTACTACCATTTACGGCGCCAAATGTCAGTGTCATCTCTGACAGTGTCATACATCCTGTACACTCATCAATGCGGTGCCAGCGTTTCAAAAGGAGATTTTAAGGGTGAGGGGGGGGGGAACTGGGGAGTATTTGGGCAATTGGAGGGTGTACCGTAAGTTGTTTATTGGGTTTAGGGAGATGGGAGATGAAATGATCAGGGGCGGACTGCTAGGTTCCTTACAGCATATTGTGTGTGTGTGTGTCTCAGTGGCGGATTTAGCTATAGGGCAGGGGGGGCGGCTTGCCCCCCCGCGCCCCTGTTGGGTCTGAAATGGCGCCCCCTAAAGCCGCCCTCGATTAACACCAAAAAGGTGCCACAAAAGCAGAAAAAAAGATTGCTTAAGACGAAACTTTTAATCAACACCAAACTGCTTGCTAAATATCGTATTTAAAACGACGAAACTGTAATATCTGGTTTAAATCAATCACTCGCATCTGAATTATCGGCGACAATTGATAATTAAGTTAAGTCTGCACAATTCTTTTCTTTAATTTTTGATTCAACCATTGATATATCTAGAATTGATCAGATGTCAGTTTCTTTAGGTTAATTTTTTTAAAAATCGGGACATGTGGAAAGATTTATAGGCTTTTATACTTTTGTAAACAGCGGCTGTATAGTGAATAGTGCGCTCGCCTCACCAGCTGAGGGGCGTGTGATCTATTAGCCTACACGTTCAAGTCACAATAAAAATGGAATGACAAATGTTAAGAAAGTCCTCCACTGACCTGGAAGGGAGATGGGGCGCCCACCAAGGACTACCAAGCACCGCCCCTAGTAGGTTCTAATGGAAACATTAGGACCCCCTACGACCACCGTTTATGGGACTTCACAAAATATATATTATGCTACCGCATTTGCTGAGAAGATTGTAACTGAACTAAAAAAGCAAAACATTGATTTTACACTCTGTCGAGGACAGGCATACTCAGGAATTAAGAGTGGCCTTCAAACTCAGATAAAGAAAATTTCACCCAATTGTTGTGCCCATGTTTTGAATTTGGTTACAATCGAAGCAATGTCTGTAAACAGTGATGTACAGTTGTTTTTTGGCACAGATTTAAGGTTGTATGCATTCTTTACGTCTAGTTTACCACGTCTACATACTTTTAAAGAACATCAGAAATCTCAATATGAATCAACAGTAGATACTCTGAAACGACTTTCTGATACATGATGTGCAAGCCGTAAGCATGCAGTTGTTGGATCATTCTCTGCTATTCTAGCCACACTTGATTCAGGGAAATCAACAGAATATAAAGGAAGTGTCAGAGCAGAAGCTGTGGGACTATCTGTTTTAATTAAAAAATATTCTTTTGTTTTTCTTATGCTATTTGTACAAAAATTATCTTCGTGCTATCAAACTACTTGCAACGCCTTTGCTAAATCCGAATCTAAAGAAAAGTGAATTGCAATAAAATAATCTAGAAGTTCAATAATTTAATTACAATACATGCGATCGATCTGAAATTTTAATACTTCGTTTATATCATCGGCACGAGTCTTCCTGCAAAATTTCAGCACGCTAGCTTACGAAGAAGTGCGTTAAAAATCGATCCAAATTTTTTTCGACAAAAAAGCAAACAAGCAAGCAATCAACCAGACACCACGAGTTAAAATAAAGGATTTAATTTTTTTTTAAACGTAAAAAACCAAGTTTTTCACTATAAATCCTTTATGTACGAGACGTAACTAAAAGAATGTTCATTATAATACGCAGCGCAAGACCTTCCAAAAATACAAAGTTGTAGTTGTGTCGTAAACATGTTTAATATAATGCGCACCGATCAGGAATATGTTTATAAAAATGGTTTGTCAATAAAATACGCACCTTATTGCGTGACAGGAAAGGCTGTTCAATATAATACGCACCGCGACACTCTATCTCAAAAATGTATCATGATACATAGAGATAAATATAATTTTTTTAAAAATGCAATACTTTAAATACAGTACATGCGATCAATCTGAAATTTTGATACACCGTTTTTATCATCGGCACGAGTCTGCCTGCAAAATTTCAGCTCGCTAGCTTACGAGGAAGTGGGTTAAAATAGATCCAAAGTTTTTTTTCGACAAGCAAATAATCAACCAGACACCACGAGTTAATATAAAGGATCTGAAACGTACTTCACTATCATGGATACACTTTAAATACAAATAGAAAATCGATTTAATGACTTTTGGGGCACAGTTACTTATTTCTATTGTATTGATCCATCACAAATGTCGGAAGAATATTAAATAAATATTCTTTTCGAAGTTTATGCAAAATTTACAAACATGACATTATTCTTGAAGAAGCAATCAGGAAATATGATACCTTCAAAGATTTGTATGCACTAACGTAACAATTATGACCTAGTGAACTACAACTTAAAAAGGTTCAGCCATTCTTGACTGAAAAACAAATGGCATCAGGTCTCCCGAAATTGTCAAAACTCTATAAAATGTATTTGACTCTTCCTATTAGCAGTGCTATTGCTGAAAGAAGTTTCAGTAGATTGAAACTCGTCAAAAATTATTTGCGCTCAACAATGACAAACGAACGTCAGTCTGGATTGGCATTAATTTCAATCGAATGTGATCTAGCTGAGAACGTTGACGTTGAATCAACAAGAAATCGTTTTGCTTCAATGAAATCACGTAGAAAGCAATTTATATAGGGCTCAGGGCTCTATCTTATCGTATCTTATCTTATCTGTTACAGATGCTCCTTCTATACAAAAGAATATTGCGTCCGATGCTTATCCATGGTTTGTGTTTAGTCCTGCATTCTTATTAGAGTTTTAAATGTTTATTTAAGGAAATTACAATCATTGTTTGTGTAAAGTTCATTGATTTTCCCAAAGTTTGATGCTCAAACATGCAGTCATGAATTATTTTTTTTAAATTCTGAAGTAAATTGTTTAGTTTATTTATAAGTATGATATTATTGGCACTCTTTGTGTGTGTGTGTTATTAATCTTGACTAATCCGCTCCACCAAAGTCTCTGTTTTTCATTATTTGAAGCATCAGATTTACTATAAATCCCAACGCGCATAGCTAAAAATAAAGTCTTGGAAGAAATACTGCACCAAAAATAACTCGTTTTGAACGTCCGCGTAAAAGTTTTCAATATGATTGGCTGTATGAGTCATATGTGTTTGAGGGACCAATCGCTATCGATGACCGGACAGAACATTGCCTTTTATTATATAAGGATTAACATTTTTTTAAATACATTATATTTTGTTTGCATTTGTGACCTATTACTCTCCTGAATATAAACCAAGTGTTTGTATATTGAAGAGATTCATTGAATTGGTTTGATGTAAACAAAAAGAATATTAAATAATTTACTTTGAATGATCAACGCAGCATTTATTATTTAACACTTAGTTATTTGTTTGAGTTACTGTCACTGCTATTTATGGCAAGCTGAACAAACTGATGAATCTTGCAGATAGTACAACAAACTATTGGAAGCCTATAAAAAATTTAATCAAATTCTACCTCATTATCAAAACATTTTAGATGTTTTATTTAGCCCAAAGACTATAAACTTATTATGCTGAGTTTTCTATGTTAAAGTCTGCTAGGATATTCAGCAATTGAAAGTGAACACAAAGGATTATGAGATATTTAGATTTTGTCACATATAACAGCTCCCAAATTAACTACCATTTTCATAAATTCAATTGATTAACCATGTCTACTTAAGACTAGATGTTTCTTTTTGTCTAGCAAGTTGCCACAGGGCAACTCTGAAAATGTATGGAACATAAACAACACACCTTAGATTTCATATTTGAGACTGCATCAGTCTCTTAAGATGAAAACTTATTAAAGTAAATCCCACATTTAAAGTGAGCAAAAATGTTTCTTTCAACATAAAATATAGCAATAAGAGTGAATCTCATATCAAATTTCTAATCTTCATTGCAGAACCAGCCATTTAGACAAATGCATTTTATTTCAGCACCTAGAAATATTTATACTAAGTGAATAAAAAAATTTTTTGCGGCGCCCCTTGAAATTCTGCTGGCCCCCCCACGCTGACAAACCTAAATCCGCCACTGGTGTGTCTACACTTTTTGTCTTCCGTGTGATTGAGATAATCGGGGGTGTTGGAAAGGGAGAGAAAGAGACATACACACAAGGGGAGAGAAAGAGACATACACACAAGGGGAGAGAAAGAGACATACACACAAGGGGAGAGAAAGAGACATACACACAAGGGGAGAGAAAGAGACATACACACAAGGGGAGAGAAAGAGACATACACACAAGGGGAGAGAAAGAGACATACACACAAGGGGAGAGAAAGAGACATACACACAAGGGGAGAGAAAGAGACATACACACAAGGGGAGGGTCCGAATCGTAACTCCAAGTAAGGTTCACTACCAGTCCCCCAGCCACCCCCCCCCTCCCCCAGTTGAAAAGCCACCGTCTCGAAGACGAAGTTTTGTTCACACAGACTATCACACACACACACACAAACCACACACACTAACGCACAGAACTACATGCACGCGCACTCTTAAAATAAATTCCCACTCATCAAAACACAATCTCAACGGACACTAAAATTTTCCGATGATGTTTTAGACCTCGCAACGCGTTATATGGAACGTGTTTTAGACCTCACAACGCGTTATATGGAACGCCGTCAACATTTTCTTTAGTTAGAATTCAATTCAAGTTTTTATTTTGTCTTTTTTTTATAACGGCCAAGCTCCCCCCCCCCACACACACACACGAGCACGTTTGATGTCACGCGATCATATAGCAGTTGTGTAATGCCGAGGGTGAGGGGAGTGTGTGAGTAGCCACGGGGCTGAGGAATCACTACCACGTCCCCCCACTTCGTCACCCCATCACCATCTCATCCCCATCACATTACCACTCCCAACACCATTTCAACATTACAAATTCTATAGGGTCAGTAAACCTATAGCAATGTTTCTTTTAAGCTGCGCGACTTCTCAGATATCTGACCGACGCCGCGCAGCAGTTTAGAATTACCAAGCAGCTAATTTCGTAAAATGTTGCACACAAAATGTAATACTGTGCAACTTTGCACGCGAATTGTTTCTGTGTGTTTTTTTTTACATTGCACACGGACCAACAGACCTTAGAGGGAACAGTACTCACCTTAGCCCCCCCACCCCCTAGCCACCCTTCTCTGACCCTGGCGAGAGCGTCACACGGAGACAGACAGAATTACGCCACAAACAAACCTGAGGCTTGCGTGAGTGACAATGAAGTCTTCAACTGACAACAAAGGTCTGAGAAAAGTCATTTAGTTCAACGCAAGAGTACAATCAAATGTATGTCAACATCGGATATCTCACCACTGATAATCAGGATACACCGGTCATGTCGAGTTGGGTTTAAGGATTAGCGTTGATATCGACCCGTCTTGTCAAGTGCAGCGACAGTTGATGTCATCGGCAGACGTTTCAGAATGCGTCCACCCAACCAGGCGATGTCAGTGGTCAGCCTACTGTGGTCAATGACCCCGGATGAGACCAAGATGGAAATGTTCGGGGTGATGGGGGTTCGGCAGACAGAAATAAAATCAGGCGCGGTTATAAGTGTTTATTTCTGGCCACACACCTCGTCTGTTTATAACTAACACAGTACCTTGCGAACCAACTTAAGAGGCTCATTCTATAAAGTAAAAAAGTTTTCTATACCACAACACCTATTGATTTTTAAAGACAAATCTTGTTGTCCCGTATTGAGGAGTGTTTACATTCATATCAACGGATGTGTTCATTAGATTTACATGAAATATTGTATTCATTAGATTTACATGAAAGATTGTATTCATGTGGGGCGTGGGTTGTACAAGAGCACACACAAACGTATTTCTTTTGAGGTTACGGGCTGTGCGTGTGGTCGACCCGTGGTGAAAGCAAACGGAAACTATTTTACCCGCCCTCTTAACAGACCTCTGTCTGGTTCAATGGATTACTGGACTAAACACTGGTCCCTTCCCGTACTGCTATTAGTTTTTTTATTTTATTTGTTCGCTGACGAAGGCTTTTTGCCGAAACGTTCGTTTTTTTTTGTGGCACCCTGCCTGGTTCACGCTACGCTTACTTTTGTTGTATAACAAACCAAAACTCGGCGTTGGTCAGATATCTGCGCGGCCCCTCAGCCGCGCAGCTTAAAGAGAACGGTAGGACATTGAGTCCACGTCTGAGAGACATCGATGTTGATTGGCAGTGTTTCCACAATAAAATAATAATACAACCTAAATAGTTGGCTGTGAACCAAACAATCCCTCCCTAATATTAACCACGAGCCGGGGCCAACAGCAGGACACGAGAACCCCCGAAGACAAGACTCAAGCGCAGACATAAGTTTGTCCGTCGATACTGCGATCGTGACGTGTTGAAGTTGAAGAGTTTTATATATTTACACGCCCCGGTGTGGGCCATCAAAATTTGTGGGGAATGTCAACACACCTCTGGCCGGCCGTGCAAGACTTGTGGGAAGGAGGGAGAGAGAGTGGAGGGGGTGAAATCAATCCAGGTTATAAGTTATGTTTGAGACGATATTTAAAATACCAGGGACAAAATGCTGCTGACAAGTTAGAGCAGCAATAACACACAACTCTTATTCACATCCCCACCAAAATAACAATCATTTTACGGAAACAAGCTGAAGAGATGTAAACAACCGCCGCTGTGGTTTGAACTAAGTTCAATAATGTCCCTCCCCGAAGTCAGTAATCAAATTTAACATCAAAGGCTTTCCTACAGGAGAAACCCAATCACCCAGAGCGGAACGCAGGCGACGGACCACGAAGACCTGTCCGACAAGAGCCGCACCACATGAAGTGGATGTCCGTAGCCCCGCGCATCTCTCGACAAGCTGGAGTCACGCACTGGGAGACGGGAAGCGCGCGCTGCGAAACTGAAACAACAACACGCGAGACCGGAAACGTGCACCGATGAGCCGAAAGGATGCCGGGTAGAGAGAGCACGGGGGTTGAGAGTGACCGCCAAGTGGACGTTGGCCGTGCGTGAAGTAGAAGATAATGGAGTCATGATTCGGCCCATGACAGCGTCAGAAGTAAAACGTCTGTTGTGAGACAGCGGCCATGTCAACAGAAGTACATCAGTTACCTCAGTGTTTCACCTACAATAGGTAATAAGTATATCTGTTACTGCGGTGTGTCGGCCTCTATCGGCAATAAGTTCGTCAGTTTGATACACAAGTGAAACCGTCATCCAAGACCAAAGTCAAAGGGTCCCCAACCATTTAGGTCGCGACCCCCCTCCCCGATTTAGCAATGTCCTTTTCAATTGTATCGGGATAGGGGGTCGCTTGGCTTTTATAAAAGGGGTCGCCACCCGAATACTGTGCATACTGTGTCCTTGGCTAACTAGCAGTTTTGTTGTTGTCAGATCAACAGTCGGGAAAACAAGAATATGGAATACCACTCCATCTACACTGGACTTAACTAAGAATACGATTCCATCTACACTGGACTTAACTAAGAATACGACTCCATCTGCACTGGACGTAACTAAGCTCATCGTGTTCAAACCCTTTGCTCCATTCAATCAAGAAAATTTTCCCCACACACACAAAATGTTTTCAAAGATAGAACACACCCAACCCAGAGCCGTCTTTTCACCAGTTTGGGCCCCCGGCCAAAGAAATAGTATTAGGCCCCTTCCACGGAGGAATAGAAAATAAATATACATAATGTATATAAATAAACATATTACCATGGGGCCCCTATGCTCATGGGCCCCGGGCATATGCCCAACGGGCCTATGCGTTATGATGGCCCTGACCCAACCACCAAGTAACCACCCAGTAACCGCCATGTAACCACCCAGTAACCACCCATTCATCTCTCCCCCCACAGAAAATGCCGTCCATATCAGTTTACTTGCTGCCAGTGTTCCTACTCGCCATTCTCCAGGCCGTGGCCCCAGCAGAGGAAGGTGTCGCGTTCTCTGGCCCCACACTCAGACACAACGCCTTGAGGATGTTGTTACGGAAGCGATCCTTGGAGGCAGCACTACGGGGGCCACGCCCACTGTACGCGGAGTCTCTGGTGAGTACTTTTGTCAGTCATCTCTAGTGTCTAGTGAGTACTTTTATCAGTCAACTCTGGTGAGTACTTTTGTCAGTCATCTCTAGTGAGTACTTTTATCAGTCAACTCTGGTGAGTACTTTTGTCAGTCTTCTCTAGTGAGTACTTTTGTCAGTCTTCTCTAGTGAGTACTTTTGTCAGTCATCTCTAGTGAGTACTTTTGTCAGTCATCTCTAGTGAGTACTTTTGTCAGTCATCTCTAGTGAGTACTTTTGTCAGTCATCTCTAGTGAGTACTTTTGTCAGTCATCTCTAGTGAGTACTTTTGTCAGTCAACTATGGTGAGTACTTTTGTCAGTCATCTCTGGTGAGTACTTTTGTCAGTCAACTATGGTGAGTACTTTTGTCAGTCATCTCTGGTGAGTACTTTTGTCAGTCAACCCTGGTCAAACTTTTGTAAAGACTGGTGAATGATTTAGGCTCGGCTTCTACAATCTAAACGTGAGTCCATGAGAATATCCCTAGTTTTAGAAATGCAGCATAATGCCGACTCTCACTTTCTCAGTACAAATATGAAAGTAAAGTAAATGTGACATTGTTTTAAGTATAACAGTTGTTGGAATGTTTTTGTCTGGGTCAAGTCCACTAAGCCTTAAATTAACGTGGAACTAAAGAAGATGTGTTGAGATAAGTCCCAACAGACTACGTAATACACGTAAAACCTTTCAAATGTTGTTCATACTGAATACGGGTAAATTATATTAATAATTACCCGCCGTGTTATGGCGAGGCCTATAAATATTAAATGTTAAAGTGGAAACAACAACAAAATATTGTTTTACTTGTCGTGTATCGCACTGCTTAAATATTAATGTTCAACTCTTTGTTTCAACTTTGGGATTCAAAGATTCAAACCATGGACTTCGCAAACTTTGCTGCGTATTATTTTCAAGATGGCGGCATGATTACCAATGAGATGATAGCGTTGCCTCTTGTACATCAGTTGACGTCATATTTTAGGAAATCAATAAACATTTGTCAAAGTGATTTTTATTACCTGCAATCTAATATTTCTTAAGGAAGACAATCAAACTCTATCAGACATATAGCTACATGCTCCGTCAGACATATCTAACCACTCTATATCAGACATATAGCTACATGCTCCGTCAGGCATATCTAACCACTCTATATCAGACATATAGCTCCATGCTCCATCAGGCAGATAACTATAACTAATTTATCAGGAAGAAACCTAGCTATTCTTTGAGACAGATATCTAACCACTCTATGTCAGACAGATATCTAACCACTCTATGTCAGACAGATATCTAACCACTCTATGTCAGACAGATATCTAACCACTCTATGTCAGACAGATATCTAACCACTCTATGTCAGACAGATATCTAACCACTCTATATCAGACAGATATCTAACCACTCTATGTCAGACAGATATCTAACCACTCTATATCAGACAGATATCTAACCACTCTATATCAGACAGATATCTAACCACTCTATGTCAGACAGATATCTAACCACTCTATATCAGACAGATATCTAACCACTCTATGTCAGACAGATATCTAACCACTCTATATCAGACAGATATCTAACCACTCTATATCAGACATATATCTAACCACTCTATATCAGACAGATATCTAACCACTCTATATCAGACAGATATCTAACCACTCTATGTCAGACAGATATCTAACCACTCTATGTCAGACAGATATCTAACCACTCTATGTCAGACAGATATCTAACCACTCTATGTCAGACAGATATCTAACCACTCTATATCAGACAGATATCTAACCACTCTATATCAGACAGATATCTAACCACTCTATATCAGACAGATATCTAACCACTCTATGTCAGACAGATATCTAACCACTCTATGTCAGACAGATATCTAACCACTCTATGTCAGACAGATATCTAACCACTCTATGTCAGACAGATATCTAACCACTCTATATCAGACAGATATCTAACCACTCTATGTCAGACAGATATCTAACCACTCTATATCAGACAGATATCTAACCACTCTATGTCAGACAGATATCTAACCACTCTATATCAGACAGATATCTAACCACTCTATATCAGACAGATATCTAACCACTCTATATCAGGCAGATATCTAACCACTCTATATCAGGCAGATATCTAACCACTCTATATCAGACAGATATCTAACCACTCTATATCAGACAGATATCTAACCACTCTATATCAGACAGATATCTAACCACTCTATATCAGACAGATATCTAACCACTCTATATCAGACAGATATCTAACCACTCTATATCAGACAGATATCTAACCACTTTATATCAGACAGATATCTAACCACTCTATATCAGACAGATATCTAACCACTCTATGTCAGACAGATATCTAACCACTCTATGTCAGACAGATATCTAACCACTCTATGTCAGACAGATATCTAACCACTCTATATCAGACAGATATCTAACCACTCTATATCAGACAGATATCTAACCACTCTATATCAGACATATATCTAACCACTCTATATCAGACAGATATCTAACCACTCTATGTCAGACAGATATCTAACCACTCTATATCAGACAGATATCTAACCACTCTATATCAGACATATATCTAACCACTCTATATCAGACAGATATCTAACCACTCTATGTCAGACAGATATCTAACCACTCTATATCAGACAGATATCTAACCACTCTATGTCAGACAGATATCTAACCACTCTATGTCAGACAGATATCTAACCACTCTATATCAGACAGATATCTAACCACTCTATGTCAGACAGATATCTAACCACTCTATGTCAGACAGATATCTAACCACTCTATGTCAGACAGATATCTAACCACTCTATATCAGACAGATATCTAACCACTCTATATCAGACAGATATCTAACCACTCTATGTCAGACAGATATCTAACCACTCTATGTCAGACAGATATCTAACCACTCTATGTCAGACAGATATCTAACCACTCTATGTCAGACAGATATCTAACCACTCTATATCAGACAGATATCTAACCACTCTATATCAGACAGATATCTAACCACTCTATGTCAGACAGATATCTAACCACTCTATATCAGACAGATATCTAACCACTCTATATCAGACAGATATCTAACCACTCTATGTCAGACAGATATCTAACCACTCTATATCAGACATATATCTAACCACTCTATGTCAGACAGATATCTAACCACTCAATGTCAGACAGATATCTAACCACTCTATATCAGACAGATATCTAACCACTCTATATCAGACAGATATCTAACCACTCTATGTCAGACAGATATCTAACCACTCTATGTCAGATATCTAACCACTCTATGTCAGACAGATATCTAACCACTCTATGTCAGACAGATATCTAACCACTCTATGTCAGACAGATATCTAACCACTCTATGTCAGACAGATATCTAACCACTCTATGTCAGACAGATATCTAACCACTCTATGTCAGACAGATATCTAACCACTCTATGTCAGACAGATATCTAACCACTCTATGTCAGACAGATATCTAACTACTTTGCCAACCAGACAGATAGCTATTACTGTTCTATCAGACAGATAGCTATTACTGTTCTATCAGACAGATAGCTATTACTGTTCTATCAGACAGATAGCTATTACTGTTCTATCAGACAGATAGCTATTACTGTTCTATCAGACAGATAGCTATTACTGTTCTATCAGACAGATAGCTATTACTGTTCTATCAGACATATAGCTATTACTGTTCTATCAGGCAGATAGCTATTACTGTTCTATCAGACAGATAGCTATTACTGTTCTATCAGGCAGATAGCTATTACTGTTCTATCAGACAGATAGCTATTACTGTTCTATCAGACAGATAGCTATTACTGTTCTATCAGACAGATAGCTATTACTGTTCTATCAGACAGATAGCTATTACTGTTCTATCAGACAGATAGCTATTACTGTTCTATCAGGCAGATAGCTATTAGTGTTCTATCAGGCAGATAGCTATTACTGTTCTATCAGACAGATAGCTATTACTGTTCTATCAGGCAGATAGCTATGACTGTTCTATCAGACAGATAGCTATTAGTGTTCTATCAGGCAGATAGCTATTACTGTTCTATCAGACAGATAGCTATTACTGTTCTATCAGGCAGATATCTATGGCGCAGTTTTCTTTTATTTGAACACGTCTTACTCCTCCCCTCTGACAGGTGGACTCACGAATCAAGAGGGACGACGGTGACTACTGGATATGGATGCCCGCCCATGGATACATGCCCGTGCCCAAGGATGAAGTTCCCGAGCAGCAGGCTGACCAGCGAGACAGCATGGGCAACCTTCTCCGTTACGGATAAGCAAAACGTCTGTTGACAAACGACATTGTCTGACGTCCCTATTTGATTTCATTGTGTTTGGGGTAGAGGCTAAGTTACTGCGACATTGTTCAGGACTAATAAATTCATAAAAACCTCAAACCTGATTTCGAGTTGTTCAATCTAAGCGTCGTGTGTTCGCAACATGCCGGAGCTTTGTGTGTAGAGAGAAAGATTGTATTGTTTTGTGGAAGAGACAAAGGTCGGTATAATGTGCGGGCGTGGAATGGTTTGTCTGAACAAACAATAAACAACAAACACACCATCAACATTCAAAGGAGGAATACAAATGCAGGACCAGACGTAAAACCATGGTTAAGCGTCTGCTTTGAATGAGATAAGATAGAAAGGGCGAAGGTTGTGGTGTGTTGTGGAGAGTAGAATATGCTGTGTGCTCTGTAATATTTTTGTTGTTGTTGTTAAAAATAAAACTCAGTTCAGTTGCACGCGTCTGTCACTTACATCGTTTACCACATGCCGACTAGAACAACACTCATTATTGTTAATGTCCGAATATTTGTCAACCACACCACGTGTCTCGACCACACCACGTGTCTCTGTCTTTCTTAACATATATCCTATTTGAGAAACCCAGTAAAGGACACAGCTGGTATATTTTTGTTTATATCCTTCTGCTTATCACACTTGTGGCAAGCATTCGGGTGTTTTGTTGTGTAAAGTTCTAAGGGTAGAGGCCGTTTAGAGTTAACAACCACCAGATTTGAAGAAATGCCCAGTCCGAACATCAAACAACTTGGCCGGGATTAGTGGAGTAGAAGCAGCTCTTCGACCCCTCCCCCCCCCCTCACACACCTCGCGGAGGACGCTGAACTCCAGGGACAGAGTAATCCTTGCGACAAATGACGCCAGCGATCTATTCATTTATTTTTTTTCAATAGGGACCAAGACGAGGGAGGGGAGGAGAATGGTGTCAAAGAGGGGAGACAAGTGGAGTTATCTACCACAAAAGAACAGAGGAGACAAACAGAAGAATACAATTTTTTATATTTTTTTTTAAATGTAGAAGCCAAAAAAAAAGTTGTCCTCTATTAAACTTGAAATCTTTTTCAATTTAAGGCTGAGACTTCTTAAACGATTTCATTGTTCGCGGGCTTCATTAACATCAGTGGCTCCCGTACCTTTTTCAGCAATACCCAGTTTTTAGAGTTACATTATTTATGTCGTATACATGTGTCAACGTTGAATACATTGCAATATACAATATTACACACACGACCCGACTCAACAACTAAGGTCAGGCCAGGGGGGGGGACGGGACTGTGCACGGATGGCAATACAGAGACGCCCAACAATATACAATATTACACACACGACCTGACTCAACAACTAAAGTCAGGCCGGGGGGGGGGCGGGACTCACGCATTAAAAGTTTCTTCAAGTTTATTAAAAGCACAATATTTGATGACATCATTTGAACCATTGTCTTGGTGACTATTACACTTGACAATATACTCTAGCTGTATTGCCGAATTCACTTCGGATTGCTTATTATTCTATTTTGGGAAAGGCAATTAAAAATAGAGTCGAAACAAAAAACTTGTGCCATGCCGGGTCCAAGAGCTTGGTCGCCGTTTTTTTTATGACCTGTGTCAAATTATTGGCCATAAACGGCGATAAACAGACGATGGTTCGCCCCGGATGGAAAGTGCGCGAACCACGTGACACAGGGCCAGCATCTTGACAAATCAATGGAAACAGAATTGAATGTACGGTCGCCTTTGAGGTGCCACAAGAAACATGTTCACGCGGCAAAGACGGGAACTCCGCCTGGAGTGTAACGAGCCGATTGTACAACGTCCGAAACACTGAAATTAGATTTTTTTTAACGTGTGTGTGTTCACGTTATCGTTATTTCAAATCAAATCTTGATGGCGAAGCGATTTCACTACAGCTAAAACACTTGCATGTTGTAACTTTATAGAGAGCATAGATATGGACTATTAATAGATGCATTTTATGTCATACACGACTTCTAAGCACATAATACACACGAATAGACAAGGGAGACAAGTTTACAAGAGGAGCTCATACTGGTATATGTATGATTAAATGCAGGAAGTTAGTATGAAAACAGCGGGAAGTTAGTATGAAAACAGCGGAAAGTTTGTACGAAAACAGCGGAAAGTTTGTATGAAAACAGCGGGAAGTTTGTACGAAAACAGCGGAAAGTTTGTACGAAAACAGCGGGGAGTGCGTATGAAATCATGCCAATGGGATGTAAAGAGCATTTAACATTTTTTAAAAACCTGTTCAGTGGGTAGTTGGGAAAAGATTGCACCATAGACAACACCAATAAAGGTAATCTATTTGTATGGCCCGGGCGGCTGAAAGACGGATTATACAAACAGAAAACAAACTGAAACAGCTCCAAAAAATGAGTAACGAATAAAAATTGTCTAGTTTGAAACTCAGTAGCCCCCCCCCCAATAAATAATAATTATAATAAACAAGAAGTAAAATATATTTATTTAACACAAGGGAGATAACTGATTCATTTTGGAATTTTTTGCTTTGGTTCACTCCCTTCTGGGCATGCCGACGAGGTTCAAGGCGATCACTATGGATACTGGATTAGATGGATAACTCTGTGGTCTCTGTGTTCACACGAGTCTGGGTCTTTTATACACATCCTTGAAACAACCCAGCAGAAACCCCACGGGGTAAAGGGCTGAACTACGTGACTATAGTCTACACCAGTGCTTCTCAAACTTTTTAGTATTGCGGACCGGCAGGAATTTTTTCCATTGCACCAGGGACCAGTGAACTATTGTCCCTGTACTGACGCGATAGCGAAATGTTCTTTCTTGGTAACTTCTGTGGACCGGCATCGGATGGCCCACGGACCGGAACAGGTCCGCGGACCACCACTTTGAGAAGCACTGGTCTACACCAGTGCTTCTAAAACTTTTTAATATGGACGACCGGCAAGAAACAACCCAGCAGCAACCATGGGCGTCGCTAGGAATTTTTCCAGGGGGGGGGCAAAAAAACCCACTTTTTTATTTTAACTGACAATGCCATACAGGTACAATTTTCAATTAAATTCAAGTTCAGTATAAAATAAGGGTCGAAAAAAGCCTTAGAAATTAATAAGTCTTACAAATTAGTGCTGCAATAGCTAAAATACATGTATTAATGCATTTAATAAATTAAAAACTTAAGTTCTCACGAGAAAATTGAATTTTGCTGTGAAATAATATACGTGTAGAAACTGCAGGATTACCAAGGATGGATATCAGAAATTTTTTTACAGGCTAAAAAAATATCGAAAAGTAGACCAATAGCGGGATTCCGAAATGCCGTTATTAGAAGATGTTGGGGCGTCTGCAGCATCTGACTTATCATTGGCATTGAGGACAACAGTACACGTTCAACAGCCAGACACAACTGAGGCAACTGTTCCTAATTTGATTGTCGCTGACACTTATTCATTTCCTAAATTGGATATTGGAAGGTATGTCTGGACATACGACCCTTCAAATAAGTTGAAATTGCAGCTGATTCGTGATTGTTGGACCCTTGATAAAAATTATGATTTTAGAGCTGATAGTGAGGGAAACAAGAGTTTTTAGTTTTTAGATATGCGTGGTTATCAGACTATTCACCGTGGCTTGTAGACTCGCAAATGTTAATAGGTGCCTTTTGCAAATATTGCATGTTGTTTCTGCAAAAAGTAATTCTATGAGTTCAGTGGGTATTTGTCATCAAACGATGTACAATATATATATATAAAGATTTCAACGAAGATGCACGTAGCAACCTGCAGAGCACATTATGGCACAAAGGCTCTCATGAAGATGCAAAACAATTTTATTTGCTTTATTGGAAGCCAAAGCAGTTTCTATAGATGAGCAGTTGGACTCATCATTTAGAAGACAAATTCAAGAAAATCGCAACAAACTGGGTCCCATCATTTCTACAATCCTATTTTGCTGCATGCATGTTTCAGCACTTCGTGGAACAGAATCAAATTCTGGTAATTTGTATGAACTGTTAGAGTTTCGTGTTGAATCTGGAGATGAAGTTCTTGGTAATCGTTTGTCAATTGGTTCTTGTAGTGCTGAGTATGGTTCACCAACAAAACGGCCCCGACAATTGGGCTCCGACATAACGGCCCCGGACTAATAGTAAAATTTACAATCAAATATATTCGTATTTTTATTCACCTATTCAGTGTCAGGTTTAGCTAACAAGAAACAATATAATAACATCACAATAAATAATGTTACAATTTTACCACTTTTTGTAAGGGTGAAAAAGTTGACGAAAGCTTAAAATGCAAAAAAAAATCATGTTTTTGTTTTAAAATGTTAACAATTTGGGGCCGTTTTGACCGGGGCCGTCTTGACGGGTAACCGCTGAGTGTATCTCGGCAACTACGCAAAACACTATAATCGAAATTTCTGTATCTCTCTTGCGTGAATACATTGTTCGTGAAGCAAATAATTCGGTTGCATTTTCTATACTTGCCGACGAAATAAATGACATTTCAGGCATTGAGCAGATGTCACTTGGTGTTAGATTTGTCAAAGAACAAAATGGGAAAATGATGGTCACAGAAGAATTCATGGGATATATTCCAATTGTCAATAGAACAGCTGAAGGTTTAACCATCACCATCATTACTAATTCATTAGAATTTTGATTTAATATGACAAAGCTTGTTGGTCAAGGATACTACGGATGTTCTACAATGGCAGGTAAAGAAGGAGGAGTCCAAGCAATAATTCGAAAAAAATACCCAAAATCAGCATTTGTACATTGCAGTTCACATAAACTAAATCTTGTTGTGAACGATTTAAATAATGTGAGTTTTGTACGAAACACAATAGGAACAATTAAGTCAATTATAGTGTTTTTCCGAGAAAGTAATCAGCAAAGAAAACTTATTCTAAATGTTCCTTTGCTATATATGTGAAACTAGATGGTCACATAAATATAAAAGCTTGCGGATTTTTGCTGAAAATGCTACAGAAATTGTTAAACAACTTGAATATTTAGAACAATCAGTAATGTTATCAGTTATACTTGCAGATATAATTCTTTTTTATGTTTGATAAATGTAAACTGTCTTCCATGTAATAAACTTTCAGGAAATTTAGTTCAGTTTTATTGTAACAACTTAATGACATTTTATGACATTTGTTTTCTCAAATTTAGGGGGGGGGGCACATGCCCCCCTACCCTACACCCATGGCAGCAACCCCACGAGATAAAGGGCTGAACTACGTGACTGTAGTCTACACCAGTGCTTCTAAAACTTTTTAATATGGCGGACCGACAAGAGAAAACCCAGCAGCAACCCCACGAGATAAAGGGCTGAACTACGTAACTATAGTCTACACCAGTGCTTCTAAAACTTTTTAATATGGCGGACCGACAAGAGACAACCCAGCGGCAACCCCACGAGGTAAAGGGGTGAACTACGTAACTATAGTCTACACCAGTGCTTCTAAAACTTTTTAATATGGCGGACCGACAAGAGAAAACCCAGCAGCAACCCCACGAGATAAAGGGCTGAACTACGTAACTATAGTCTACACCAGTGCTTCTAAAACTTTTTAATATGGCGGACCGACAAGAGACAACCCAGCGGCAACCCCACGAGGTAAAGGGGTGAACTACGTAACTATAGTCTACACCAGTGCTTCTAAAACTTTTTAATATGGCGGACCGACAAGAGACAACCCAGCGGCAACCCCACGAGGTAAAGGGGTGAACTACGTAACTATAGTCTACACCAGTGCTTCTAAAACTTTTTAATATGGCGGACCGACAAGAGACAACCCAGCGGCAACCCCACGAGGTAAAGGGGTGAACTACGTAACTATAGTCTACACCAGTGCTTCTAAAACTGTTTAATATGGCGGACCGACAAGAGACAACCCAGCGGCACCCCCACGAGGTAAAGGGCTGAACTATGTGACTATAGTCTACACTCTACATTGGCTACAAGCTAGCATCACAGAAATATAGAAATATTGGGACGTGACGAGAGTATCACTGTTAATATCAGGGCATCTGATGGAGGCAGGAGAACTGATGGAGGCAGGAGAACTGATGGAGGCAGGAGAACTGATGGAGGCAGGAGAACTGATGGAGGCAGGACATCCGATGGGGCAGGACACTTGAGGAGAGGATATCTAATTGGGAGACGACATCTGATGGGGAGACGACATCTGATGGGCAGACGACATCTGATGGGGAGACGACATCTGATGGGAAAGGACATCTGAAGGGGCAGGACATCTGATGGGGAGACGACATCTGATGGGGAGACGACATCTGATGGGGAGACGACATCTGATGGGGAGACAACATCTGATGGGGCAGGACATCTGATGGGGCAGGACATCTGAAGGGGCAGGACATCTGAAGGGGCAGCACTTTTGAAGGGGCAGGGCATTTGATGGGGACATGACATTTGATGGAAGCGCGACTATTTCGGATAATCGCGGACGTGTTAAATCTAGCATTGTATTTTTAAAAGTCAGAAATAACATGTAACACAGATTGGCGCTAAAACTGCAAGTAAATAAGAATAAAAACTCTTTAGAAACCACTTCTGACAACACATTGACATTACTTTCCTCTATCCCTATTACTATCCCTCTATGGCTCTAGGGCGAATTGAGATATGGTTCACTGATGTGAGAGATAATATAGACATAAACTAAAAATGCATTAATTTAATTACGGTACATTCGATTGATCTCAAATTTTGATACAATGCATTGGCATCCAAGATCTATCTGTGGTAAAATTTTCAGATCTCTAGGACCATCAGAAGTGGTTTAATTGTACGTTACAAGATTTGACGGAGGGATGGTTTGATACAACATACAAACAGTGTGACGTAAATAAAAGCGACTAAAAGCGTGTAACAAGACGAGCACATGGATATGAAACAACGCCTGCCATCATCAACGAGAGGGGAGACAATCAAAAAGATATGAAACTTCCGTGAGGACCGCACGAGTACATGATCAAATCTGAATGTACTGATCTTGTCTGAAAGTACAAATTTACCTGTAGTCAAAAGTACTGAAATCTATAGCTTGAAAAATGGTATATAAATGCCATTTATAGGAAGTCAATGTTCTAATAATAAACTATAATAAACATCTGCATTAAAAATACTGCCACGAATTAGCCATCGATGTTCCAATACAGCTAATTATCTTCCGATCAATCTAAAGCTCTTGACCTTTACATTAAATGTACTGAAAATCAAATCCAAAATATTCGCCAAACTCCTCTGAACAAATCTAATTTATCGAAAGAAGAATGGCGAGCACTTTTCCAACTGAAAAAACGCCAAGACATTGTTATCAAGCCGGCAGATAAAGGTGGAGCTGTGGTGGTGTGGGATAAGAGACTTTACATTGAAGAGGCCTCCAACCAATTAAATAATGCAACTTTTTACAACCCAAGGACAAACGATCCTATTATTTGTAATAATGAAATTGTTAAGGAGACCATTGAAGAACTTATAGATTGTGGTCAATTACCATCCTCTGCAAAAAATTTACGTATTTATGACAGTGATCTTGGTAAACCATGTTTATACTTATTACCAAAAATACACAAGCTGGGAAACCCTGGAAGACCAATTGTCTCCGCCTGCTCTTGTCCTACTGAATTAATTTCAGATTTTTTGGATACTGTTTTTCAACCTATTGTTGCTAATTTACCATCTTTCATTAAGGACACTAGCCATATGTTAAAATCTCTGGATTCCTTGGTTTTACCCAATGAAGATCATTTACTATTTACAATGGACGTTTCTTCATTGTACACGTCTATTCCTCATGCCGATGGCCTCTCTGCAATCTCATTTTTTCTCAACAAGAAGGCAAATCTCAAGATCCCCGCAAGTGCCATACTACGATTAACGGAGCTGGTCCTAAATTTAAACTCGTTTGAGTTCAACGGACAGTTTTTTGATCAAATTAGTGGAGTTGCTATGGGAACGAAAATGGGACCAAGTTATGCATGCATATTTATGGGCCATTTGGAACACCTATGGAGTGAAAATTACAAATGTATCTCTCCAGAGTACTACAGGAGATACATTGACGATTGCATTGGAATTACAAAAATGAACATGCAACAATTGCAAAGTTTTATTGACTTCGTCGGTAACTTCCATTCTTCGATCAAATTTACTTCAACAATCCATAGAAGTGCTGTTAATTTTTTGGATATACAAATTAAATTGAAAGAAAATAAAATATCCACATCAATTTTTTACAAGTCTACTGACAGCCATAGTTTCCTTATGTATTCATCGTCCCATCCTGAATCTTGTAAGAGCTCTATCCCATTTTCGCAACTATTGAGACTTAAAAGACTCTGCAGTGATGAGGCAGACTTTTTGGAGAAAAGTAATGAAATGCTGGATTTTTTTCGAAGAAGGTCATACCCGGAAACAGTTTTAATATCCGCTGTCAATCGAATTAAAGGCATGACCAGACAGGATACATTTAAATCATCTGTTTCTGATCAATGTGATCGATCAAAATTTATTTTAACTTTTCATCCTCATAATTTTAAAGCCCGCCAGGTGATTCTCAAAAACCGACCAATCCTTATGGCTGACCCTCTAACTCAGCAGGTCTTCAAAAAACCTCCTCTTTTTGCTTTCCGGAGAGATAGAAGCCTCAGAGATATTCTTGTAAGAAGTCACCTTCCCACAATGAAAGCACATATTGGAACAAAAGGTTGCAACCGTAACCGTTGCAATACTTGTCCATATGTGATGGAAATTAACAACATTTCTTTCCCTCTTGAAAAATTCTTAATAAAAGATGGATTCACTTGCACAAGTCGCAACGTGATTTATGCAATTCTTTGCAAGAGGTGTAATAAAATTTACGTGGGTGAGACTGGTCGTCGTCTTGGAGATCGGTTTAGAGAGCACCTGTATAATATAAATAAACAGGCTCAATGTCCTGTTTCTAAACATTTTAACAGTGTTGACCATAACGGCATATCAGATATTGCAGTAACTGGTATTTTATATGCAAGTAATACCCATGATAGAGTCCACATGGAAAATAGACTCATAAAAAGATTTGGTACGTTGGCTCCATATGGAATTAACCAAATTCATAATTTTACTTAACTGCATAATCTTGTTCCCGTTGTGGTTTTTACTGTAACTTTGGATACTTCCCCCTTTTTGCTATATCCTGTGTCCATGTTTGTTTTTGTTTTTCCTTTCTTTTTATTTAATATTTTAAAATACAATATGTTTTAAGAATATTATTATTACTTATGTAAGTATTGTAAGAATGTATTTTATGTTGTACTGATGAAGGCATTAGCCGAAACGTTTACTGTCGTATCAGTCTAAAAATAAAGCTCAAATTTATTGTTTTCATTGCACAATTTGTTTGTGTATTTTGTATTTTATTTAAAAGCTTTATTGCAGTCCCATTCTATATGATGTATTAATTATCTCCACTTAGTTAACAAATGAAGATGGGTAATAGCCCGAGCTACGTGCCTGCTCTCCCTTTGTCCCTTGCATCAACAACGGTGTTCAATGTTGTTCTCCATTTTGGGTCATTTAAGAAGCACCGCCATTCAATTACAAATGTGTTTTGATTGGCCAGGTCCCACCCAATCAATTTAACAAACAGATCATTGTGTAATTAGATGGTGAGCTATATTTAGTAGCAGTTCGTGAGAAGGTGGGGTGGTGTGGGGAGGGGGAGGGAGGTTGGAGAAATGGTGGCGAAGGGGGAGAACTCTGAAGGGGTACACATTTTAGTTACAATCCTACCTTGGATTGTCTTCGGAACTTTTCGTTAAATGGTTTTTGATATTATACTATTACCGTATATGACATAAATTTGAAATTCATTATAGAAAACTGCGATGCTACTGTATGGCACTGAAACAGGGAAATCTTAATTGCTCAAAGTTTGAGTCAAACGTAAACAAAGTTACAACATGGGTCTATGCAATGGTCTTGATTTCAAGTTTGTATTGTTGAATCAGTCAAGGTAACTTTCCAATGGAATTAATGTGTGTGAGTGTGCTGGTACTTTGATGGTCACAGCCCTCAAGCGGCAGAAGTGCAAATACAGGATTGAACTAAAGAGTGTGCGGGGAAAAGAAGGGGGGGGGGCGTAAAATAACAACAACAAAAGCACATCAAAGTTGAAGTCTTGTTCATCTTGACTAGAACTAGAGGGACCTTTAGGAGATTCACTCATTGTTTATCTACGTGGTTAATCTATGTGGTTTATCTACATTATGGTTTATCTACATTATGGTTAATCTACGTGGTATATCTACGTTGTTTATCTACGAGGTTTATCTACGAGGTTTATCTATATGGTTTATCTACGTGGTTAATCTACCACTAACTCAAACAGTACACAAATCCTAACCCGTGACAACTCCATCTCTCAACTCACAGCCCCCAACAACTCTAGATTTTTACAAGTTTCTCATTTATCCCCCCCCCCTGTATTCCTGGGGCTATTTCAAACCAATCAATGACATTCAAACACATTTCTCCTTCAGTATGTTGCCACCACATAACTGGGATTAGCCTCCAGCTGTTACAGGGGGGATCATTTGACCGAACAAGGGAGACAATATCGTTTAACTAAAAAGGGAGCAGATTCACCATTTAACTAGAAAGGGAGCAGATTCACCATTTAACTAGAAAGTGAGCAGATTCACCATTTAACTAGAAAGGGAGCAGATTCACCATTTAACTAGAAAGGGAGCAGATTCACCATTTAACTAGAAAGGGAGCAGATTCACCATTTAACTAGAAAGTGAGCAGATTCACCATTTAACTAGAAAGGGAGCAGATTCACCATTTAACTAGAAAGGGAGCAGATTCACACAAGTGTAGTTGTGTCCTCCTGACCATGGCTAACATTGAAGAGAGACAGAACGGAAGTTCTTACTTGAGATACAATGAAATATCCAATCGTATCTTTGTAAAGGTGGATCAAGGTGATACAATGAAATATCCACTTTGTACAGGCAGGTCAACATACAAGTAGCTATGTGATACAATGAAATATCCAATGGCATCTTTGTAATGCATGGTCAATATAGTTATGTGATGCTATGAAATATCCAATGGCATCTTTGTAATGCTGGGTCAATATAGTTATGTGATGCTATGAAATATCCAATGGCATCTTTGTAATGCTGGGTCAATATAGTTATGTGATGCTATGAAATATCCGATATTATCTTTTTAAAGGTGGGTCAATAATATAGTTATGTCTCGCTCTCAGAAACTCTAGCCAAACATACCAGAGGCCCCAAAGAAAAAACAACTAGAAGTATCAGTAAGCACCCAATAATTCATATTTCTTAAACTATATTTAATCCTAGTAGATGGTCATCAAACAGGAGATAAGACAAAAGAAGCAAACATGCAAAAACATGTAATAATAATAATAATAATGATTTTTTTCACAAATTATATTTTTTTTAAATTATAATAACCTTTGGTAAAAGTTAATGAATAAAAGATCAATCAGGGGAATGAAACACTCACAGCTTTGGTCTTGCTCCTGTAACCTTTTCCCTGTAGGTGGCGCTCCCAGTCTTCAATTTTTTCTTTACGCTTTTCTTCATCTTTCTATAAAACGAAAGGTAAAGTTTTAAATGAAAGGTAAATGTGTAAATCAGAGACTTAAGCTGTTGGAACTAAATAAATATTTGATTAATTTTAAAAATTTTTAAAAAGAATCAAGTCGAACTATTTGGCTGAATGCCTTCTTAAACATGATTTGCTAACAAAAAAAAACAAGATAGTTTGAACCTAACAAATTGAAGCCTACACTGATCACCATGTGTCTTTTGTTTAATTGTGTCTTCTTAGGAAGACAAAAATCAAGAAGGTCTAGATAAATGTGTTTTTTTCTGTATGCCTAAAACGTATCTTGCTCCACTAAATATTTACAAAGAACACAATTTCTTAATTTACACCTCTTATGAGATGACAATATAGAGGAAAACAAAGTTAACCTTTGAGAAATTTATGAAATAAGTCACATTTTGATCTATTAAAATTGCAATAAAACAATTATTGTGACCTTCTTCTGTTTTTCTGCAAACTCTCTAGCTTGAGCATCTAGTTCTTGTTGCATCTTTAGCCTGGCTCTCTCCATAGCTTCTAATCTGCCTTGAGCACTTCCACTATCTGTCGAAAATACTCATGGTTATAACAACAACCATCATGCTTTCAATTAAACATATATTGTTTCATTACTAGTTTGTTTACCACAATTGAGTTGTGTTTTAATATTTTTTGGTGACATATAAAAAGATAGTAAACAACTGATTTGAAATATCTGGGTCATGAAAAGATCTTGTATGCAAATCGTTTTGGCACCAGACATCAATTCAAGAAAATAGAAATTTAATCTTGAAATAAATAAAACTTTAACTTTGAAGTACGCCAAGCATGAACTGAGAGTAAAAACAGTTTACCTATCCTCTTGTATAGGTTATATTCCCTTTGCTGTGACACCCGAGAATACCACGGCCTTATCTGGTGGTATAGATAGTAAGCTGCCCCAATGCCAATCAGTATGAACCAGCCATATAACTGTAAGATGCCTACAACTACAAATAGAAAACATATATTGGATCAAACATTTTTCACAATTTTTTTAAAAATGACACTAGAAAATAAAACTAACCATTCATAAATAAGAAAAGTAGGGCTGTTATCGATTAATTTAAATTTAATCGTTAACTTTTGAAAAAATTGACGATTAATTAATCGTTAACTTCGATTAAAGCCAAAAATAGAAATTTATGACGTCATTAAACTGAAAATTTCAAGGGAAGTAACAAAAACAGGTCATTGACTTTTTTTATTGAGTTATTTCCCCTGTCTCACAGACCTTGAAAATTAAGAATATTTTGAACTAAATTTTATGACAATGTCTTGATACATGATCGGATGTTTGTGCTGAGGGTGGTACGTCAGCGATGTATTTGATCCTTTAAAAGACAATTGTTTATGGCAGTGAACACAGTAAACTTTTTCAGCATCTTCGACTTTGCCATCCGCAGTTAGCTTAAAAACAGAATATTTGCTCAACATTCCAGTTATATGTTTAAATTTAACTGCACTGATGCTGTCAGCCATTTTTTAGTTGACGTCTGCTGGTCCACATAAATGAATAAAATAAATTATAATATTTCACGGGAGAAATTTGTACGTAAAAAAATATATAAATTATTATCAATTGTTAATTATTTATTAATAAAAAATTTTAAAAATATGATAAATATTTTCTTAAATTTTAATAGAATTTTTATCTATTAAAATAATTTTAGTCAATAAAAAATTTTAACGATTAATCCAGAAATTAATCGTTAATTTCCGCAGCCCTAAAGAAAAGTAATGAAAGATGTTCATTACAAAGATGATCATTACAAAGATGACCATTAAATGGATCATCATTACAAAGATGATCATTACTGACTTAAAGTCATATTGAATATTTCACAACCAACTAATAAAAAAAAAGGTTTTATGGCTAAAACCCAACATTAACCCTTAATTTATTTGTTTTATTAGATTTCAGATTAAATAGTTCAATAATCACAAACTTGCATAAATTGTTTATGAAAATGAACATCAATAACTTGCATATACCACGTGAAAGAACTGATTTGTCGAACATGAATATTATTTTGCATTGTTAGAAATTTAATAATACCAATAACAGTCCTTGATTTACCATTTAAATTTGATTAATTTTGATAAGTTGGAAATCTTTAGACCACTGGGTATGTGTGGGCCATTGTTCCCTTTAAGCTGTGCAGATATCTAACTGCTGCAGTCCCACCCCCACCCACTTCCCTGGCAGTGGGCCTGGCGGTAAGACAAGCAAATTTTTTCATGACATATTGATCATGGAAGTTTTTGTCCAGTTAACTTCCAAGTATATTTACAATTTCAAGCTGGGGAGGTGTTAGACTTTATTTTATGATGGGAAAAATGCTCAGTTAAGAACTGGAAAGTCATTACATGCATTGAATATTCTCCAGGTAAATTCACTGTAAGGTCAGTATTGTGATTCAACAAAGTCACTTTGCTTTTGATAAGACAACGCATATTCAAACTTTACCCTATGGCACAAAGTATGGGCCAAGTTAATAGAAGCAACCGGCTTTAACCTTCATTTTTAGCATGGCTTATATATTATATATGAATATTTTATTGTTAATTCAGTACATAGGCCTATACTTTGTACATTAAAACTATTTGTTTTTAATTAAATACAGTGCTAAGAGCTCAACACTGTTAAGCCTCAAGTTTGTTAATACATGTACTAATAACTAATGCTGTCTAATACTAATGACTAATTTAATGTGTATGATTTATTAGAGATATTCATTGCATCACGACTCATTCAAAGGTTGAATCGGTTTCTTTCCCTTACGGATCAAGTCAAAATATTTTAATCATTTTATTCTAATACCACCATCACTGATCACTTTAACTTTAAGTTTGAAAGTTAAGAATTTGCATTTAATTCATTTAAGTCTTTAAGTCTTAAGGCCCCCTTAATGTAAGAATACGTTTAAGACTGAATTCTAATTAAGACAATAATTAGGCTCCTTATAAATATTAAAAATTAAAAGTAATTAGTTGACTCACTCACTCAACTCACTGTCACTTACTTAAACTTAAATGTGTATTACTAATTACAAAATGGACATTATGAATAGAATTACCCCTATTACTTGTATTACTTTTTCTACACACTACAGTTTCAAAAGTTACACATTAGTATGGGATGACACAATGTGTTGAGTTAGGATTGAACTTAACTCACTAACAAAACAACTCAAAACATGACTTGAACTAGAATTCACGATTCAACACAGTTTTACACTTTACACTACACACAATTAAAATTAAACTGTGATACACAGTTTAATTTTATGAACACTCAACTCACCTGAGCTGAAAATGGCACCTACGATAGCAGGGTCTTCGTTTTCGGGATCCATTTTATTTCTTAAAAAGCTAATGCGTACGTTTTAACGACAAGTTGAATGTTTGTTGAATGGTTTATCCAAAGCATTAAGTATATTTTTAACACCTTTCAACTCGCTTGTAGTCACTTTCGATTTCGTACGTCATCATAACAGAGACTATAAATGTACTTCTGTATAGAAGAGCGTTTTCATTTTCCTACAAGGATATTTAAAAAATCAACTAAATACGTTGAGGGTATTTCTTTTCGAAACTATGATTTTTTTTAAAAATAAGAAATGGATCGAAAATATGAATAAGATTGATAAAACAACAACGAAAAACTTATTATATTTAACATATTAATTAACCTTCCTGCTTTGTTCAGAGTCAGACCTACATGAATCTTCTGTATGTGACCCCTCCACCAAAGAAAACAGATTAATTAACTTGGTAAATAAACACAACAATCTAATACAACACGTAAATAGACATGGGGACAGTGGCGTAGCTAGGAGAGGGGGATACTAATTCGAAAGTCCCCCGGGCCCACACCAGAGGGGGCCCCAAAGGAGTGTCCACACATATTTTTACATTAAATAATACGCCGTCACCATGTATGCAGGCAAGAGGCCAAGCCCCCGGACCCACAAATCCCTACAAATCCCTAGTTACGCCACTGCATAGGGATTTTAAACATATTTCTTTAAACAATCATTTGCATGAACAAACACATATAAATCTTCCAGCTTCCCGTCTGGCATTCGGACGTAGACTGTGCTGTATGAACAAACCAGGAAAAACTACTCACAATTAACGTTCAAAATTCTAGTACAAATAGAAAACTAGACACTAATCATGGATAAGCAGATAATCGCAGGACGCAATAGTCTTCTGATAAAGGAGTATCTGTAATGTATAAGACAAACAAGTAGCCTCATACTCAAAACTATATATACCTATCATGCTTCTAGCATGAGCTTTGAACATTCCATTATAAAAATACATATTATATAATTACATGTGTATATACTCTAAGTACTTTCATTCATTAGTTATAATGTAGATTTAATATATCCCAAATTCCAACATTCATTAGTTATAATGTAGATTTAATCTATCCCAAATTCCAACTTTCATTAGTTATAATGTAGATTTAATGTATCCCAAATTCCAACATTCATTAGTTATAATTTAGATTTAATATATCCCAAATTCCAACATTCATTAGTTATAATGTAGATTTAATGTATCCCAAATTCCAACATTCATTAGTTATAATGTAGATTTAATATATCCCAAATTCCAACATTCATTAGTTATAATGTAGATTTAATATATCCCAAATTCCAACATTCATTAGTTATAATGTAGATTTAATCTATCCCAAATTCCAAACCAGGGACTATCCCAGAATAAGTTTTTTTTTAAAAAGATATTAATTATAACTTGCCTATGACTAAAATTCCCTTTAAGAGCTTAAAAAATACGTGTTACTGTGTCTGTCTGTGTGTGGGGGGGGGGAGTTTGCGTGGGTGCAGTTAAAGGGAGAGTGGGGAAAGGAAGTCAGTTAAGAATGAAACAAAAAGTGGGTGTGGATATCGTTAAATGAAAATCCTTTCATATGAAGGACGTAATTAAGAATGAAAAAAAAAGTGTGGGATGGAGTTGGGACGGCAATATGGGGACCATCAAATGTGATCTCTCTCAATTCTTTTAATTCAAAAAGAATAACAAAAAAATATATCAGAAAATTACGATGTAGAGGATGTAAACGTTCTGAGATAAACTACCTTCATGTCGTCATCTCTGTAACTGGAGTCCTTAAGTGCCTTAACAACGGCCAATCATCCCCAGATCCACCATGTCAGGAGTACTTAATCCTTCCCTCCTGGCTGCTAAAATCCAACCATTACTTCCCTTTACTTTGAAATAATAAAGGGCTTACCGGTAATTAAATTTGAATAAATTTATTTTATTTTTTACAATTTTCTCCCAAACTCAGACCTACAATTGGGGAGGAAAAAAGAAACCCAAAACGTTTAGAGATTTTGAAACAAGTTGCCAAGTTGTAAGATTATAGCTTTATGGCATTTTATCTAAACTTATATTTAGGATCACTTTAAATCAGGTACAAGGGGCACTCAAGCTGCGGAAGCCACCTTCACATCTAGGAGTAAAGAGCCAGGAGAAAGGTGAAGAGGAGCAGGAATCAATGCCATCGTCCCTTGAGGACGGACGGATGCCATATATAAATTAAGTAAATATTCCCTCTGTTGGTTTATGTCCCTTTCATCATTACAAAGACATTTTTTTTTAAATAACAAAAAAACTCAAGCTTTGTTTGTAAAATAATTTAATAAAAGTTTTCCCAACAATACCATCATTACAATTCCAGCAAGCACTGGTATTTTAACAAGAAAGCAAACATTTTATTAAATACTTTATAAAGAAAACTACAATTTTAAAAAATCAGGTTGATGGGTGTACGTAATTGAAATATACTAAAACAATTTAAGACTTATTTATTTAGACCAGCACAGCCATCAAACTAAGTTCTGATGGTTAAACCTTTCATGTGACATCTGAATGTGTACTTACTTACATAGTAAGTTAGAGAACATTCTTATTTTGATGAAAATAGACCACTGCTTTTTTATACTGACATTGTAAAAAGGAATTCTATAATACCTTTTGATCAGTTACATTACATTTGCATGTGTAGCTGTATTAAAGTAACTGCATTCAAATTCTAGTTTTAAAAAATAAATTTTTAATAACACTTTCAGATCTTAAATGGGGCTTACATTACTTTATAGTACTGTATATATAGGAATGTTCTAGAACACTGCAATAGAATTTTGTGGTTTGTTAATAGAAATCTGAATGTCCCCATGTATGGAGAAACTCAAACTTTTTCTATTGCCATCACAAAAACAGTTCAATTAAATTTTTGAAATGACATGCAGTACTTGTATCCAAAGTAAACAACACAGAGCCTGTGGTTTGTAAAATGAACATTCCATCTCCATGTTGAGCAATATCTTCGCAGCAAAGATTATAGTCAACATGCCATGTTCTGGTCTAACCAGGAGTACAAAGATTATAGTCAACATGCCATGTCCTGGTATAACCAGGGGTAAAAAGATTATATTCAACATGCCATGTTCTGAACTAACCAGGAGTTTGGGAATGTTGAAATTTCAAGTCAGTTATTATGCAATATTTCAAACTTTATAATCTGATTTTATTTAGGGGTTTCTTTCATACAAAATAATTTCTACTGGTTTTTTTGTTTTGTTTTTGTTTAAGAAATTTTCAACAAGATGACTGCCTATACAATTTTTTTTAAAAACGTTTAAGTTGAATATAAAATCATTACATGTATTACTACTTTGAAACTTATTCAGAATAATTTTTAATTCAAGATCAATGACAATTCATTAGCTTATAAAATTGTGCATGAGAATCTGATGAATAAGATAAACACATAAAAATACTGCTAGATACAAAATTGCAAGAAAATATTACAACTGAAGCAGGACAAGCCTCATGAGTCAAGTTGTACATTTCTATCATGAAAAATGATTATTTTGTATGAGAAGCAAGATTAAGCAGCATAACAATCCAAATTTGAAAAGTTTAATCTAGATGCAATAAGAATTTATAAGTGTTTGTATTAAGCTCAATGTAGGTTATATAGGGCATTGCTTTGATTTTGTCTGCACTCTTGAAGCAACAAAGGCTTTTTAAAATTTTTAAAAAAACTTTTACAAAAGAATAATCTACAATCATCGTTAAAATACTAATTTTGATACATTATCTAAATAATAATAAATAAAAAAAGATTTAATTTAGATTATTATAATAAAAAACTATTTTTGTGACCACTTGTGCCATTGCTTATTATTAAGCACATTTTATAGCCATCAGTAAACTATTTGACTAACACTTGATACAAATCTATAGCCATCAGTAAACTATTTGACTAACACTTGATACAAATCTATAGCCATCAGTAAACTATTTGACTAACACTTGATACAAATCTACAAGTTGAGTAAAATTTGCCAAAGTTGCTGTGCTAAATACAGACAGATTTAGCTTAGGGCATTTTAATCATCATAAAAGATTGAACTTTTACATTTTCAAAAAAAATCATGATCAGCACTATATCAGAAATAGACATTTTTATAATTTTAACGCATGTTAGTTCTGTCAACTCTATAAAAATTTCCCATTATTTTATTTTGAGGCAGAAGGATTAATGGGTATAAAAATATAACATAAAAAAATGTGTAATTAATTATTTTACAAAAAGCATAATACAACTTAGAAATACAAAATACTTAATAGTTATGGCAATCCGTTGAGTTCTTCCAATTCATGTAATCTCTTTCTGTCATCTGGTTATGACTAAAATCTTTTCTAGAAAAATGTCATTACCATTCACGTCTCTAGCTTTGATTGATTAAATTGTTGTATTGCACGTCTAAACTAAAAAAAATAATTCATATCCAGGATGTGGTAAAATTAAGACTTTTAGCTCTATTAACTGTCATAAAATAGTTTAGCCAACTGGTATCTTATTATAAATGCAACACCACTACAAATAATCTGCAAAGTAGAACAAAAAAGAAGAAAAATGGATTATAAAAATTTCAACAGAATACTTTGATTTTGGGGGGGAAAAAATGTTACAATTTAAAAACTGTATTTGTGCTTCAGGTTTACCAAAGAGAATATATGTTCTAAATATTCAAGCTTTTAAAATATTTTTATTTACTTTATAAAATTTAAACATCTCTGAAAATAGTGTTAAAAATATTTATTAAAACATGTTTTTAAAAAAAATATTTATGTATGCACATAATAATAATAATTGATAATTTATATAGCGCTGTATCCAAGTATGGAACATATATGTTATTTTGTGTCATCAACTCATTAGATTTTAACTCAAGGTAAGCAATGCAATAGATGCACTTATCTACTACCTGTATGAAGAGTAAAATGATGACCAGAGTCCTCTCATGAAGTGGACCCAACATCCTCAGTATAAAATTGTTCAAGGTGAAGTTATTAACCTGATGAGGGAGAAACAAAACAACTCGCTGTTCATTGGGAGAACATTCATCAAGTTTACAAGTATGCTGAAATTGATTAATCATAACTTTGTCAATTTTTTTCTAGTTTGATAAAAGGCAAAGCTCACCTGAGTGTACAGACCATGTCAGGCAAAGCTCACCTGAGTGTACAGACCATGTTAGGCAAAGCTCACCTGAGTGCACAGACCATGTTAGGCAAAGCTCACCTGAGTGTACAGACCATGTTAGGCAAAGCTCACCTGAGTGTACAGACCATGTTCCCCTACACCATGTTCAACAGATATCACACCGAAGAAGGAATAGAGATGAATAAAAAACTGGCCGAGTCTACCGATGCTGCCAGTCTTGAACACAGAATAACTGATGTCAAGTTTCCCGAGTTCAGGTTTAAGCCTGCAGGATTAATATGTTCGTTTTTTCATAAATGTGTCTGTATTGTTCCTTTCATTGTGTAAAAGGTTATAAAATATTCAATAAAATTTAATATAATTCTTTAGCACAAAGGAGGATCATCCCAACGTTAGTGGAGTCCAATAATTGTACAAACAAATAAATGTTATCAATCGAGCTCTTAGTTTGCGAGAGTAATTTGATGAAATTTTAATTTAACTTTCCATGGCATAGTTGTCTTTTGGGACACAAGATGACACTTGGGACAGAGATTATAAACTAAAATATACTCCTTACAGAAGTATTAGATTATTTTATTGCATAAAATTATTGACAGGCAAATAGTTAAACATCTTAGTAGAAAAATATTCCTTTTCTAACTTTCCTGTAAATTAACTGAAATCCACCTGCTATCTTGTGAGGCCTATCAATATTATTATTATTATGGCAACTTGTGGGAAGGAACATGAAAAACTGGCATATTTTTAAATATTATAACTTAACTTCTTCTTCTTCTTCGTTCTCAATTTGAGTATTGCGTGTCGACGAGTTTTGCGCCAATTGGCCTGTGGTCTCCGACTTCATCCTGCTGTTTTTTCTGGATGTGCTTCCATAGCTTTTGTTCAGCCAAGACCATCTGCAAGGCAGCAGTTGATTTTGGCAAGTGATGCAGCGTTCACATGCCACGGCTATGAGGGTTCCACGCATTACCCAGCCGCCTTTTATTTTCCCTAACTATGCATTAGGTACCCACTCGAAGCTGGGTGGACCCGGGGATGCCCTAGGCCCCGGGAACAAATCCATGGCTTCCCATGGATTCGAACCCGTGACCATCGGTACGCCAGTCGAGCGCGCTACCACTCAACCACCGTATCCCCCATAACTAAACTATCCTTGGGTATTCTGTGCCTGGGTCATCAGATAAAAATATAGACTTGTTTCTAACGTTAGACTTACCGTGGCAGCCGGTGCCTGGGACATGGCACAAAGTGAAACAGCTGGGGTATTGAGTAGAGGAAGTTGAAGACTTGAGGTATGAAGAACAACAGCATCGTCTTGCTGAAATGGGACAGAATCCCAACTACAGCAAAAGTCATGCCAGCAAAGTAACAGTAGGTGTCACCAACAAACACTCTTGAAGGGTACCTGACATACAATTTAAAAAAGTGAACAATCAAATTTTGTTGTCATAAACTCAATGAGAAACTAATGGAATTTATTTTTATTTCTGAGACACCAGTCTAAAAGAGTATGCTAGAGATAAGACATTGAATTATCCTGCTCAACAAAGCACCCATACCTACACATCTATTAATTTTATGGCTCAAAATTATGTTATAAAGTTGTTTTATTCTGGTCCAGTGGGTTCAAAACTGTGATAAACTGGATTTTGATGGACTGGACTTATCAAACTGATAAACTGGCTTTTGGTGGACTGGACTTATCAAACTGATAAACTGGCTTTTGATGGACTGGACTTATCAAACTGATAAACTGGCTTTTGGTGGACTGGACTTATCAAACTGATAAACTGGCTTTTGATGGACTGGACTTATCAAACTGATAAACTGGCTTTTGATGGACTGGACTTATCAAACTGATAAACTGGCTTTTGGTGGACTGGACTTATCAAACTGATAAACTAGCTACTCTTGGGACTGAGGTAAGATGACCTCCTAAGTCAGAAGACTGCTGCTAACTTGTTGTGGTTTTAAATTTGGTGCTTGTCTATTCATTAAACAGCTGTAGTATCATTAGTATCAGTAGACGTATTCGTTAAACAGCTGTAGTATCATTAGTATCAGTTGTCGTATATTTTAATGAAATTTTTAACAATAAAGTTTGCTTCTGTCTTTATATACTGATAAAAAGTAGAGATATTTAGACCCTATGTATTCATACGCCGCAGACTTGCTCATGGAGCGTGCAAACAAAGTTGAGAAAGAACGGACACAAACTACAGCACGAAGAAATCAAAACAACGCGAGTGAACGTCGGTTTGGGGGAGGGGGAACTGCCAACTCATTGTTTATTTTCGAGACATTTGCAGGCAAAATTCGGTACACCCCTAACTTCTATGAAGTCAGCTGTAAAACGATAATCGGTTTAAATTCAGATTTACATAATTGATAATCGGTTTTCCAAAAAAAAACAAAAAAACATGCAATTAACAACCCTAAATATGACTAACCCTCGCTAGGATCGGCCAAACAAAGTTTATGTTTAAATGATGGTAGTAATAAATGGGAGGCGGGTAACAACAACCTAAGTGTGCATGTCTTCACCTTTGCTCACTATTTTTTATTTACTTGGTGCTGCTTTTTATGTCTGTACTCTCACCCCCCCCCCAACGGTTCTTTTCACTGTCTATGATGAGCCAGTCTGCGGCCAATGCTATGCAATGAAGAGGTAAAAGAACGGGCACAAACAGACATTTTAAAAAAAAACAATATATTCGCCGGGGCTTGAACCCAGGACCTTCCTCGCATGAGGCGGACATGTTAACCAGTACACTACGAATCTCACGTTTTCTGTGAAGGAACAATGCAAGTGAAACGCAAGGGCCATTGTTGGTCACCCCTCCACTACCTTCGCTTGTCTACCGTTAACTGTGTTTAGTTGACCCCAGCGAGGGTCATTCGTCATGCTCTGTTGCACATACTTGCAGCTTTTTGCCTCGCATGGTCCGACCATGAAGAGAATTATATATATAGATAGATACCTCAAAACCAAATCTGTGTTAAAAATGTTTTAAATGATTTTAATTAATTTGAAAATGTCATTCTTAAATTTTATATTTAAATATTTCCATTTTTTTTAAAAACCATAAAAGACACTTTTTTTTTACCAATTATGGACTAATAAGGCTGCGCTCACGGCTAGAAATGGCATCATAAAGTAGATGGAAAACACATGGCCTAATCTGTGACCACCTGTGGAAACAAAAGTTGATAAAAGATTATTTTATTTTCAAAGCATTACTTAAATGACAAGTTAAGAATTTTGTTGATAAAATCAATAAGGGAGTAAAGCTTTCAGTGAATCTTATTTTTCGTAAATGTTAATGGATCATAATAATGGACTAGCCTTGCATTTCTGTAAAATTAAAAATGAGAACAGAGATGCTTATGATGCAGGATTGTCCCACTTCTAGTCCATTGACACCAGAGTGAATATTGATGGCATTGGTACAGAACACAGCCAACATTCCCATGTACAGATAATACAACGGTCCTGGTCATAAGGGACAAGAAATTAGAATTATTTTATAAATAATAATATCTTATCTTATCTATTACAGAAGGTCCTTCTGTACAGAAGATTACTGCGTCCTATGCTTATCAATGGTTTTTGTCTAGTCTTGCATTTTTATTAGAGTTTGAAACATTAGTAAGTGAGAACATTCCTTGAAAGTTCCCAAAAAAAATTTTTTTAATTAAAATAATAAAACTTTAACCAATGAGCAATGGTATACTAAATTTAACTAAAAAGTTAGTTATTCTACCTTTTATTTAGACCTTTTTATAGGTTAGAGTGATCTGAGTATTTGTACACAATGTTATAGATTGCAACACTTTATAAATATAACTGAACAAAGCTGAATAAATAATTTGCAATAGATTCTTACCTAAATTTAAATCATCACCAACAAGCCATCGAAGCTGTTTTGGCATGATTACATTTGTGGCATTAATATTTATAAAATAGACTATAAGTAGGGGCAATGATGCAAACGTTGGTAACAAAAGCTTGTGTCGCCACCTTAGGTCAAGGACATCATCAGCAAATCCAAGGAACACCATACAACAGATAGACAGAAGTGCAGCCAAGAAGTGGATATACTGTAAACATGTTAAAAAATCAAAATAATTATAATTGAATAAAAAATATTTTTAATATTATATCTTAATAATCAATAATGTTATTTTGTCTATTATATTATAATTATATGTATATTTTAACTAGGGCTGGTACTAATTTTTTTTAAAATTTGTTCGATTAATCGGGTAAAAATTTAATCGATTAATTTTGATTAATTATATTTTTATAAGACCTATATAGATCCCGTTAAGTTGCGATTCATTATTTCACGCAATCAATTAAGTCACGGTTATTCCATGGCTCCCAAATTTTGTGACATAACACAGCAAATTCGTTCTGCTATGCAAGAAATAAGGAAGATAAACCTTTTTTGCTCATGTATGCACGTCTAAATAAATAATAATAATATGAGGGAAAAGTATGGAAGTAACAAAAAATATAAGTCATTAATAAATTGGGAAAAAATATTAGAAATATTTTCTTACATTTCAATTGAATTTTAATCGATCAAATTAATTTTAATCGATTAAAATTTTTAACGATTAATGGATAAATTAATCATTAATTTCCGCAGTCCTAAATTTAACCATTTTTTATTTTGACTTTACCTCATGATGAGGAAACTTTCCTGGTGTATTTTCAGCCAGCTGTTTGTAAAATGGAATAGGCATGAAGAGGAACATTGTGCATAGAAAAACTGCACCACACACTACACCAAGAGCTTCGGGTCTGAAAAGGACGCAACAAAAATAATTTCAAGTTTAGTTAAAAAAATGTTTAAATTTCAGACAAAAGTTAAGGAGCCACTGTCATTATTCATTGAAACATTTTTAATCAAAGTGTCCAAAGCTGTAAAATTTTCCAGCATCAGCATTTGGATTTTTCTTAAGACTTAGCCTTAACTTTAAGCATTTAAACTTAAAGTTGCTGACATGTTTTTTGTAGCATATAGAATTTTTTAGTAAAAGATAGATGTAAAATACATTTTAAAATAATGTAAATGTAAGTATGTGTAAGTAGATAGATTTTTCTACACATTACTTAAGTCTAGACCTCCAATGCACTCGACTAAACACTCTGATATTTTACTATTAAATATAATAATCTATAATAATAAAAGGCAATTTTCTGTCCTGTCTTCGATAGCGATTGGTCCCTCAAACTCCTACTAGGTACTTTGACAGAAAATTTAAATGAAGTCCAATATGCTTAAATAATATATCATTTTAAAGGGCTTGCTAAGACCTTTTCAACAACACCTGTTTTGTCTTTCTATCTGTTATAGAAGTGGAGTTATGATTTTTTTTGTCAATTTTTTTGCCCCTTATATAACCTATATAATTTATTCCAAAACTTGTGACCCACATTTCAAAATTCTGTACTCTACTCTTTCGCTCACAACTTTTTTAATTTTAGAGATATAGGTATCAAATTTTCAGGAAACATTCATAATCCATTATACAAAACAATGAATAAGAAATGTTTCAGGTAAATCAAGATTTTGAATTTTTTAATAAATATATTTAAAGGCACATTGAAAAAAATGATGTTGAAAATTATAACAAAAATACAAATCAGTTCAAACATTTGTATGCCTATTGTATTTTAATTGATTTAATGGTACAATTACATCAATAACTATATTTAAATGTTTGAAGGGTAAGTATTTGACTTTAAAATAAAATTTAATGCAAATTATTAAAAATTATTTGCTAAAATATACCACACCGACAACGAGGTCTGATTACTACAATTTCAAATTAAAATGAAATTAACAAATATTTGAAGATTTAAGTATCAAATTAAAAGATAAGAACATTTTCCCTATCATTTACTGAGTAAATAACTTGAATGCAAATATCTGTATGTCATTCATAAGCTTTGTCATTGTCTTTGTCAACTATTTGGCGATTAAAGGAATTCCAAGTTTTGCAACTGCAATGGAATATTATTATTATATCTTGTTGTTATACCCATACTTTGTTATATTATTTAATTTTAATTATTGATATTTATTTCTATTGATTGATTATTGACAATATCTTTGTAAAAAGATGATGGTAAGTAAATTAGAATCTCATATTTGTATATTTATAATATATTGTTTTAATAATTATATTACCCTACAAAAACCATTAAATTTTAAATAAAAGGATTACAACACCATTATCATTTTTAATTCTAAGGCAAAGTAACACTTTTGAAATTTTATATGAAAAGGAAAGAAAAATGCCATAAGAAGTCTATCTCTCTCTATATATATATAAGAATACTTGTACTTGTAGTAATACTTTGTGATAGTAAAATTAGTTATAATATTATAATTATGTAATAGTATATTAATATTATGTATAAACTATAACTATACTATACTATAAACTAATAGTCATACTACTAATACTAATACTAATAGTGAGTATAGTAGTAGGAGAATAGGCTAATTAATTTTTAATGTTTTATTAACGTTTTAGTATTATTATTTTGTGTGTTTTCATTATATTCAAATATTACATGTGATAACTTTAACTAAATCTTTTCATTTAATTATTTAATTATATATATGCATGACTATGTATGAGGGATAAAATTAATAAGTCTTAAGCCATTTCAGACAACCCGTCTTATTTTTGAAGGGGCGATAACTTAATGGACATTCCACATTACGGGGAATTTTGAAACTTTTTTGGGTCAAGCCCATTTTTGATGAAATAAAGTTATTCTGAGTGGAAAATATATAACCTACATTATGTTTCAATATAAAACTTTTAGCCATAAAGGTTATTTTTTAAATTATATTGTTCTGACATACCTGTCAAAGAATTAAATTCCTGCTTGAAACACAATAGTAATCCCTTCACAATGGATACCGTCGTGTTCGAAAATTTCCGTTGCACACATCACCGATGATGAAGTACGCTTTTATTTGAATAAATGTGACGTAAAACGCAAAAAACCGATAAAACCGTAAGAGTCTAGTCAATTTCGCCATGACAGTTTTTCCGTAAATTTTCGACATGCGCAGAACGATGCGCGAATGAGTATCGAAGTGCCTACTCCTACAGACTTCTAAAGCGAATCACTAGCGGAGAAAAATTAAATCTCATTTAAATATTGAACAAATTTACACAGACGTTCTTACAAACGAGTTATTTTTGGTTCAGTATTTTTTCCTAGACTTTATTTTGAGCTGTGGGATTTATAGTCAAAAACTTTGTTTTAACGGGTAATTTATTATAACTATAATGTATAGTATTTTTGACGTGATACACATGTATGGCCGGTCGAGACGGCGGGTCTCTGGACAAACCGCAGTGGTGGGGAGGGAGGTAGGGTCTCTGGACAACCGGCGGTGTGGGGCGGGGTAGGGTCTCTGGACAGACCACGGTGTGGTGGGGGTGGTAAGGTCTCTGGACAAAGCCTCTGGTTGAAATTTGAAACACGACTGGTGACCTTTCATTTCAATTTTGGAGTCAGTTGATGTGGATGTTGTGCTGTCCTACCATGAACTTCACAGACACTTATTCCCGTCCTTGGACGGGCTTTGTTGCTAGTAATAATATAATATATCGACAGACTTTTAGCCTTTAACTTATAAACATTATTTATATTTTATTTAGATTAACAAACTCACATTTTTGTTTTATTTTGTTTGTTTAGGTCGATTCCACATAAATTCGCTTTCAGGAACATTTCCTTAAATTTGGGAATAATGTTCAAGCATAAAAAGAATGCTGTCAAGGACATAATTGCATTAATAGCAATAGTCAAAGCACTGTCCCCTAACTCCATTTCCTGAGATTCGTCAACAAATCAAATCTGTTGCAATCTTGATCAAAAGCGAAAGTAGCTGTAACTGTAACAACACCGTCAGCAATCAAGAGATAGATACGTCCAATTACCGAAAAATATTATTTGCATGAAAGACATAAACTAAAAAGAAATTCTCTAATTTTTTTCAATGGTAGAGTCCGCGATTACGTAGACTCTTTCAATTAAAGTGAGTAAAAAGTTAACGGATGAAAGTGACACGATTGATCGGGCATCATTGAATAACTCATTTGGAAAAATCAAGTCCATTTTTCGAAAGCTAAGAAGAGACTATTAAAATTGTAACCATTGTGTGGTTTTTTTTTGGTACCCCCATTGAATTGAATGTTTTTTTTTATCATAATGTTAATGTTTATTGTGCACATTTATATATTTTTATAATACGGCCGAACTATTGTTTGAAAAGTTTAAAGAGCCCTGGTTTGGATTAAATATTGTGGGTTCACTGTGTATAGTACTAATAGTAGAATAGGCCATTGGGCATTGGGATTGAACTACATTTACACGTCACACTTGCCGAGTTCGGTTAATTTTATTTGATTGTGAGTTATCATTCTTTCTAAAAAAATTGTATGCTTATTGAATAATAACATATGGGGGTTGCGTTTAATTATTCAGTCAGGGCAATTATTTTCTGTGTTTGTAGGTTTTTCAAACATCGACGATCGGTCTCTGCGGTTTTGGTGGTGTAATCACTTTATTCCCTTCAGTCTGTGTTTATAAATAACCCACACTTTTTTCCTGCTACCTCTGCATAATCCGTGTATGAACAATTAAAATCATTGTTGGTTTTCTATCACCATCCATGTTCATTTTTGTTCGCATAATTTCTTGATAGTTTATCTTTCTTAATGTAGTTTGAGTTAAATGGTTTTCATCTGTTTTTGGGAACGTTCATATTATTTTTTCTCATGTCAAGCATTTTTATTAGAGTTTTAAATGTTAATAGAGTTTTAGTTTTCCTGGTTTCCTCGGGCAACCCATTCCACGAATTCCAGGCGGGAAGAACTTGAATTCGTATGTGTTTGTTCTTCCGTGCGGAATAAGAAACGTGTTTTATCCCTACTGAGGATTATATTAGATTATCTTTGTGTTGTATTTCCAAGCTAGAATTAACTGCCTTATGAATTATTACTAATTTGCCATAATTAGATTTGTAGAGCTCGCTTGAGTTATACCTAGGGGGCCGTCCATAAATGACGTCACGCACCTAGGGGGGAGGGGGGTCACACTTTTGTGACGATGCGTGACGAGGGGGAGGTAGGGGGTTGAATAAATGTGACGTCACATCAAAAGGGTAACTTTAAATAAAACTTCGACTGAAATATTTGGTCGCTTACAATTTATTTAAAGACTTTTTTTAAAACAAAAATCAGTGCTTCTCAATGTGCCAGTCGGTAGGTCATCAAAAATACACAAACAAATTGTGCAATTAAAACAATAAACGGCAGGAGTCCTCGAACATTTTTGCCCGCTACCCCAAAATATACACGTTTATGTGTGCGTTACCCCCCCTTCCCCCTACGTCCAGACTCTAGGTCATGCTCACATGACTCGGGGATTTGGGGGGATCGTCGTTAGCCACCCCCACCTCCCCCCAAAAATGCTACTGATGAGTTTTACAAGCATGACAAGTTTCTAAAAATGATCTGAATAGGATTATGTGTAGAAATTTTAAGTCAAAACGACACGGAAAATCCTTTTTATTTAAAAGGGGAGGGGGGAGGGAATCTATTTGATAGAATTAAAATCGTTTTAAGTTTGATATAAATGTTCGATTGGTTTTTGGTCAAACGCCATGGCCATTCTAGACTTCTAGATATAATGATAAATGAGCCCATTTAAAATAAGTCAAGTATTCATTAACTTTATTGAATGCATCAAATTCTTGACAAAGCAATTCGAGAGGAGCACAAAACAACCTTTCTTCTTAGCTCAGTTTTTAAGGCATTAATCATATATATATTTACCCTCAATTTGTATGACTGGCTCACTTTGGCCTAACGCTAAGGGACATCACTCTGCATTTTTTTTTAAAATTGAAAATATAGACTTAAAAATCATAAACATTTTTGTTTCCAGATTAACATTAAACACACTCCACACTATTGTTAATTGAGCAATTTCATGCGGGCGCTCGAAAAGAGTTATTTTTTGGTGCAGTAATTAAGTGCGCTGCTTTCTTAATTTTCTCGCCCTAAAAATATATTATATTGCGTCATTGTTTTAGCTCATATTTTAATTTTGGAAAAGGGAAGGTTGTAGAAGGAGGATTTGAGGATTGTTAATAATAAAATACTTTGTGTACATGTCAGGAAGTTTAATATTTCGTATTTATCAAACAAGGATAGGCCTACGTTACTTGGGCTTTGACAACAAATTTTTAAAAAACGTAAAAAAAAACAAGTTTTTGACTATAAATCCTTTATGTACCAGAAGTAACTAAAAGAATGTTCATTTTAATACGCAGCGCAAGACCATCCAAAAACAAAAAATTGTAGTTGTGTCGTAAAACATGTTTAATATAATGCGCACCGATCAGGAATATGTTTACAAAAAGAGTTGTCAATAAAATACGCACCTTATTGCGCGACAGAAAGGTTGTTCAATATAATGCGCACCCTTACACTCTATCTAAAAAAATAACATGATACATAGGAATAAATAAAATAATCTAAAAAACCAATAATTCAATTACGGTACATGTGATCGATCTGAAATTTTGATACATTGTTTTTATCATCGGTACAAAACTGCCTGCAGAATTTCAGCTCGCTAGCTTACGAGGAAGTGGGTTAAAATTGATCAAAAGTTTTGGTGACAAGCAAGCAATCAAGGGTTCAAACAAACAACCAGACACCACGAGTTAATATAAAGGATTTAAAAAAGTGGGCGCCGTAGGTGCCCTACAGCCCCTATTATAAAATACTTTGTGTACATTTCAGGAAGTTTAATATTACGTATTTATCATACAAGGACAAGTTAGTTGGGCTTTTGAAAAGGGTGGGCGCCTCGGCGCCGTAGCACAACCTAGTTTTAAATATCACAGAAAGGATATGTGATACAGACAAGTCATCTGGACTAAGATTATTGTCACTCGTGTCAATATAAATATATAAATGAAAGTAGGGTATGTTTAGATGTCTTCGTATAGTACGTAGGTAAGAAATCTACATAGTTGTAAAAAAAATATTAAAAATGCATTTTCTGGAAGAACCGGTTCAATAATGGGCATATGTTCCAAGCGTACACGTACACTATACGCGTTTATCTAGTGGATTGTAGTGGATGTTATATGTCCCAAATGAGTCTGCATTACCCCCAAGAATTCCCTTTTTGACCCCAGATGAGGTTATTTACCTCTGTTCGCCGACCTCTTTCTTACGTGATGGCCGTCAGTCAATTGAGGGATTTTTTAAAAATACTTGTTTAAATATTTTTTTTCTAAACAAAGACGTTAACCGTGATGATTAATAGTCAATGTTTAATTTGTAAGCATTAAAATAAAATATAATCTAAGGATTTTAACACAGTTCGTTTTCTAAAGGCCGGTTAAACGTTTATAAAAAAAAGCTTCACGTGGGTTATGATATTACAATGTAGATCTTCACTAAATAAATAATAAATACTTAAATGACAATAAACGTGATTTGATTGAAACATACTTATTTTCAAATAGAGAATAAACTGTTTTTTTTTGGGTGTGGGGGGGGGGTTCAAAGATTTGTGACTTACTTTTAGAGGGGGGGTCTAAGTTTTTGTGACGACGCGTGACAAGGGGGGAGGGGGTAAACAATCGGCCAAAATCGCGTGACGTCATTTATGGACGGCCCCGGAGCACATAAAAGTTAAAACAAAATTACAGAGTTAAATAGACTATAGTCGATTCCAGTTCATTCTGCCAGCAGTCTGTTTAGTGTGCATGTGAGTGGATGGGGTGTGGTTACACTTTAAGTTTAGCACAAGCATCCGTTATCATCAACCGTATGGACACGCTATCTCTTTAATTTTGCTCAACAATGGAGTCGGTCTTTGCTAACCGTTCGCTACTAACACAACTATCCGTAGGTAAGAACTTCAACCATTTATTGAGAGAATATCTTTTCTAGAAACTGACATCTTTTATCTCCCTTTGGCATACTTTGTGAGGCATAAGGGGTCGTCCATAAAGTACGTCACGCTATTTTTGACCATTTTTAACTCCCCCCTCCCCCATGTCACAAACTGTCACACATCTTGGACCCCCCCCCCTAAAGTACGTCACACTTTCGAACAAAAATGCTGATTTTTATTAACAAAATAATCAAAATTTAATATAAAACAGCGTGACGTCACACATGGCCGGACCCCCCCCCCTCCCCCTTGTAACAAACTGTCACACTTTCTTACACCCCCCCCTCTGGAGCGTGACGTACTTTATGGACGGTCCCTAAGTAGACAACGTTAGACGTGTACGACATCATTGCTACTTCATTAAATTTGATTAATTTACTAAACTTTCGGTAAATTAATATCTAGGCCTAGATACTTCACACAGTGTTCATTTTTAAGATTGAATGCCGTTTTAATTCAATTTTTCTTTTTTTTAAAATTTAGGGGAAAAAAAAGAAGGATTTTGTTTTTAAAAGATACATTATTAACTCCCCTATCGTTCTTATTGTACTATAAATCGATATATATCTTTTATAATGCCTCATTGAACGCATTGATATAAAATAAGTTTTGGTTAAATTAAATTAACGATGTCTATATCACTGACTACTCTGTAACACTCTATAACGAACCTAAATAATAAATAACCCAAAAGCGTTTGGTGCAAAATAATTTTTTAAAAGAAAATGTCTATATTGTTGATGTAAATGTAACAAAACTGTAGTGTAATACTGTAACAGTGTTGGAAATTATTATAACATTAATTACTATAGACTATTGTTAATGGGCGTAAATATGAATGTGTGCGATGGCATACCTAAGGAAACGGGGTGGGGGGCACTAACTGGAAGTTTTAAAAAAACTAGCTGACCCGCTGCGTAGCATACGCCGCTAATGATTTAGTGACGGGTGAATACTTCCTGAAAAACACAGTTGTCAAAATGGGGTGGGTTTGGGCAAACGACTGTGAGTGAATGAAAAGAAGGAACTCTGGAGAGACCCGCGGCGTATCGCCCGTAAAAATGACGGAAGTGTTCAGCCGAAATCTAATTATTTTGAAAAAATGCACTTTTTTAGGGCGCCTACGGCGCCCACCTTTTTCAAAACCCCAACTAACCTGTCCTTGTTTGATCAATACGAAATATTAAATTTTCTGAAATGGACACAAAGTATTTTATAACTTTTTACATTGTTCCCTTTTTACAAAATTAAAATATCAGCGAAAACAATGACGTCACATAATTTTTTTACAGCGCATATTTAATTTGCACACCTTTTGATGCATTGGTTGAGTAATTTGGTGCGCTGCTTTCTAAAATTAGTATCTGTTGAACATACTTGCAGCTTGTCTCTCAGGGTCCGACCACGAAGAGAATTATATATATAGATATTTCACTTAAATGTATATTTTGTCAAGTAACTTTAGTAGATTGGAATTGGAAGTTCGCGGATAGTTAATGGTTTGGTGATATATTGAATTGCCACCTGTATTTACACCCACCGAAAACTTAGACATGCGCGGCACTTTTTGAGACAGCATAAACTTTATAAACAGAAGGCAGACTCTTCGTGGAAGGACGCGTTTACTACCCACTCCCCGCTCACTTACACTTACACCTTATCTTATCTGTTTACAGACGCTCCTTCTATACAGAAGATTATTGCGTCCTACGCTTATCAATACCTAGTTATAGTTGTTATAGTCATTATTTTCATTTTTCAAAAACAAGAATTTATTTGAAACATTTACATTTTTAATCTTACATTTTAAGTTTATCGTTTCACTTTTATAACTCCCCAACTGGCAATATAATATATTGTTGGCAGCACTTGTTTGTAAACATTAGTAAAAAAAAATGGCGACCGAAGTGACAGTTAAGATTTGGCAGAGAAATATCAGTCAAGCATTACTTGTAGATGAAAAGGAATGGGAAATTAACCTTTCAGAATTGAGAGATTTATTAAAAATTAAAGGTATTATAGTTCCCCGTGACTATCGATTCTTAACCTGTGCTGGAAATATTGTCTCCACAACATTAGAGCAGACAATTGAGTTCAAAGATATTTTAACACCCGCAACTACGCCGCCGATAACTTTGTCGTCAACAAAAGGAGAGCCAGCTACTGCATTCAATAAAGCAGACGACTTAAATTTGAATGAAAAACGTAAAAATGGATTACAATTGGCTGGTCAAATATGTATTTTTGAAACTGATGGCACAAAAAGCCCATCGTATCAAAATTGTACATGCATTTTTTGCAACATGCATAACCAAGGCCAAGGACCATCATCCGCTTTCCCTCCACCAGGCCCAGGGTCTGGAATAGATGAAAACTTAAACATTGGCCAAGAGCAGCCACAAGATCCACCTGCTGCCAAAGAGAATGAAGGATGTCATGGGTGTCCAGCTCTAATATTAAAGAAATGCTGTCCATTTCTATATGACACACTGAAACCAAAATTGCTATTTAAAGCTGTATTGCTTTTACCAATTGTTTTAATAGTACTCATGGCTGCCGTAACACTCACACTACACATGGTAAGTTTTGAATATTTATTTTTTTCTCAAACCATTTAATGTTTTCTTAAGTTCAGACCCTACACCACACTTGAAAATTCAATCCAAAAGAACCTCTTGAAATTGAAAGGAAATTGAAAGGTTCTTATGGTAATTTAACACAGCCAATAGTTTACTTTTCCCATCTCACTCTTAAAGATCAGTATTGCTTTAGTACTAAACATTTTACCTTAATTATATGGGAGTTGGAAAGAATTGCCGTACTGAGAGTAACGGGTTTGAGTATCTGTGGAGGCAGGGATTTGTTCTGCGGCTAAGAGTGTCCCTGAGTCCACCTAGCTCCGAATGAGTACTTGACTCTAGTTGGGAAAACAAAGACCACACAATCCCTTTATAGCCATAGGACAAAATAATCTTCTGTTGAGAATGAGCATCGGTAATGATTTCAAATTTAAAAAAAGTAATACAAAAGTAGAAGTAGGGTGAGTTAAGGCCTTTTAATAATTTGTGTTTGGGAAGACTGAATTGTGTATTTTAGAAATGCATAGTTAATTCTTTTAAACCTATCCCATTTATCTATAAATCTATTCATCACTTTTGTATGACAATCTTTTTGGATGATCACCTAACACACTTTGGTTTCAAAATAAAATGTTAATTAAAGAAAAATTTTGGTTCAGTATTTAGAAGCCATTTACTTACTGAATGCTTATGATTTTTTAAAAAGATATATATTTGTATTAATCAATATGAAATAAAAATGTTGAACAAAAGCATTCAATTATTTAAAATGTAAGCTTATAAATTGTTTTAATAAACTTCACTCTTTCTGACAATCTTTTTAATTTACCTGTTATGTAACTGGCATTTACTGTTTTTTAAAAATATGTGTGTAATGTATAAGTATAAAGAAAACCATTAACATTTATATTATTTTCTTTAGCTTTTTAGCATTACTGGAAGCTTTTCTCAGAATGCAGCTTTTTCAAGCCTTTTGACGAAACCACCAGATATTGATGCAAATACATGGATAAATATGAAAGTTAAGCTTTCAGAACTTGAAATGGCCTACAAATTTGAAATTCAAGATGTGAAAAGGAAAATATCTGATTTGGAAGATTTGTACCTTCGAGATTTGGGTAAAAAAAAATGATTCTTAAACAGCTGTTAAAATAATTTAGAAACACCAAATATGGCTAATAACGAATCAATACATAAGACTAAATCTCTCTTATCATGGTTTTACTTAACTTGTAAATAAATAATATAAAAGACAATATTATATTATTTGTAAATCGCACAATTTTTGTTTATAAAAAAATTTGTTAAATTACAGAACAATATCATCTTGGAAGATTTGTATTACATGTATTTTGAAAGATACAGAATAAACAAAAACAACTGAATTATTGAGATAATAAATAAAATATTTCCATTGCAGAAGTACAACGAAGGGAGCTAACTCAGATAAAAAACAAGCAAGTGGATGGGGATTCCACTTATGGTCAGAAGTTAGAGAATGTGAGTGTCAGATTGGAGCAATTAATCCTCCTCATGAGAAGTTACGACAAAATAAATGGAAACGTTAAAGTAAATGACGCCTTCAAGGAAGATGGAGGAGAAGAAAAGTTAAAAGAAAACAATGAAAAAATAAATGGATTTGAGAAGAAGAAAAATAGAAACCAGAAGAAAAAAGGAAATTAACCTTCAAGCCTTAGACTTACAGTGAAATTCAAGATCATCTTGAAATTGTTGTGCAGCTAGAAAGGTAAAAGAGAGGAATTGATTTAACTTATCGAGTCACTGTTGTTTTGCTTTTTGGTGGTATTATTTTTATTTTTGGTAAGTTTCTTTTATCTGGAAACTTATGGTGTCCTATGTTCATTTTAAATTATCTGCGTTAACAAATTCATTGAATGAAAAATTATCTATCTTATTTCAACTTTTGACAGTTTATCTTATTGTTATAATCATAAGAAATTATCTTTCAATGTCATGTCAGTTTTAAAAAAATTTATTGAGAGATATTTTACCATTCAAAAAATAGCTGACATACTTTATATACTTGTCTATAAGTTGATCTGGTCTATAAGTCAAGGGTAGCCTTTTGACCAACAATTATGAAATATGCTTTGACCCATAGATAAGTTGAAGGGTAAAACTTGGGCCTTAAAATTCTGTGATTTGTATAATTTTGTGAGATTTTAACATAGAAATCCTGGAACAATCAAACAGTAAAGATCCTTACTCCTCTACATCTAAGCTATTAGTTGACCGTGCACTGAAGGCAGCAGATATATGCATTTAGTGTTGTCTCAACAGACAGCAGTCAGCGATGATGATGATGCGTGTATGTGGCTTGGTATCAGATTTCAGTCAACCATCAACAAACTGCTGTTGTTTGTGTGCCTGCATGTACACGCTATCCGGGTCAACGTACAGCTAAGTACACAGCACTACCAGTAACTCAGAGCACACAATTTTATTGAAGCTAGCACTGACCTCTAGATAAGTGGCATTTTAAAATGAAGTTTACAACTAAAATTTTTCGACCTAGACATGAGTATATATTTTAAATTTTGATTATAAATACTGGTCAATGTTATTACTATACTATAATACATTAAATTGGTCATCAAGAATTTTTTAAGATGAATATATCTGCATACTTTTTGAATACATTTAAACATGATCTGTTTAGCATTTACACATGAATTAAATCCCTCAATATATGCTTTACATGAAGCTTGCTACATTAGGTCCAGACACACACTACATACCAAGTGCAGTGCATTTAGTTGCATTTTCTCATCCCATCCTCATGCACATCTAGTCTCAAAGCTTGTCCGAAGATTATATATTATTATTTTTTCATAATCAAACATTTAATCTTAAATATGTAACATTTTATTCTGAAGTTTGTTGTTATATTATTATTATGTTAAAAATTATTAAAGCTTTTTATTTATTTTAATATGAACATCCCAGTATAATTTTTAAATACATCTAACTTTAACTTCCTACTGTGACTTAAAGTCACTGAAAAAACGTAATTAAATTAATGTTGGCATTCTAGTTATTAAACACTGGTTACATACAAAATTAAATTATTTTTGAAATTTTGTTGCAATTGTAAAAAATTTTTTTTAATAAACTCATTTAAAAAAAGTTTAAAAAATTGAAGAACCAAAATAAATGTTAAATGATGGTGGACCTGATGTCTATTTGTGCTTTAAAATATATGGTGTTGCTTTTATTTTTACAGTTAATTTAAGATGTGAAAAAGGGTACTGGTTGGGGAAACCCTTAAAATTAAAGGACATAACGAAATAATGAATGAGTCAGTAAGAAGCATTCAGTAAACAAAACTAGTGAAACATAAATAAAAATAAAATAGTATCTGAGAATTGCATGATAACATTTAATGTTAAAATTTATAACATGAAGGCATATAGTATTGAATAATATTTTAGTATTGACATGTAGCCCCACTTGCCGAGATTATTAAAAAAACTAATGGCTTTTTAAAAAAGATTTGACGTCAATGAAATGAACTGGTAATATTAAGCTATATGTTAATAAGAGCGGCTTGAAGTTACAGTTATAACAGTCCCAATTAAATATGACCGGTCGGGCACTTAGGACTGTTTAAATGTTAAGAGCCTCACAAAAACAGAATCAGGATGAGCCATCACAGAGTCAACCCCTCAATTGTGTCAAAATTCAACAATAGTTTGAATGTGTTGTCTTACCTGATTCAATCTCTACAATAACAATAGTTTGAATGTGTTGCCTTACCTGATTCAATCTCTACAATAACAATAGTACACACATGGAATTCCACAAAATGTACATTAAAAAGAAAATAATGAAGAGCAACTCGTGGGTAGGATGGTCTTTATTAGGTACTGAAGACAACAACTTAAATAAATAGTTGAAAACTACCGTAATCTTCCCTAAGTTAACATGGTGTTGGTGGTAACATTAATGTACAGCCATCTCCCTGTTGAGGAATATCTGAAATTCTTTACTAACAATCAACTCTTATTGTATATCTATATCATGGTGAATGGAGCAGGCAATGCCAATCAATCTGGGAGAGACAAACAAAGTATGAAGACGAAACATGCTTTGATGAACAAACTTGTATGTACAAAATACAATCTAGCAAACAAAAATGCTACCTTTATGTGGCCAAGAAACTGACCTCATCAAATGAAATTAGTAATTAGTTTTTAAACAAAAGTATGCATATGTATAGATGGGAGGAAAATACGAAGGTTAAGGTTTTGTTTCCAATTCAAACGTACACTTAGATTTAGATAACACTACAAAACACAAATAGAATGGCTTTAGTTAATGACCCCACTGTTACATTAAAACAGCAAAAATTGACCACAACTGCTGTTTAATTAAGCAGGCGTCAGCAAAAAAAGAATTCACATATATATATATATATATAGTCAGGTCAAAATTATAAAATAAATTTTTTGCATTTGAATGCAAATCAATGAATCCAATTATCAAAATATGGACAATGGAGGACTTGCTTATAAAAAAATGAAATCAGATCTAGGGGTAAATAAGTGAAATAACACAATAAATATATATATGTTTTAAAGTGTAAAGTGTGGCATGACATATACACGTAATGTGTTCTTTGTGACCTACAAAATAAGTCATTTATTTAGTGTCATTGATTACTATTAGCTCCTCCCTTACTCAACAATTAATTACTTTAAAATATTTTTTATTTATAAACATTGACTAACCTGATGCGTGTAACTTGTATAAGTTTTGATACATAATCTACGTTACATAGATTTGAAAAGAAAAATCTCAAATCTAAATTTATGCTTAACTTAACTCTGCTACTTCAAAAAAATTGTTTTTATATCTTTATTACAAATTCTCTATTATAAGAAATAGTAATTCCTTCAGATATAGTTTTGAATTTTACATGACAAAATGGCATTTAATTCATTACATTTTTTCTTGAGATTCTTCAGAGATTCATTCAAACTGTCCAAATTAACAACACTTGGCTCCCACTCACTATAGAAGAAATGAAAAACTGCTAGTGTAAAAGCAGATCTGCATAAAAGTACAAACATCGCTGATGTATCAAGGGGTAAACGATAAAGACAGAGCCTAATATTTATTATTCCCTCCATCTTCCCATGTTATCTAAACTGAAAATGAATGTTGAAAATGACCCTTTATGCCACAACAGGAATATCTTTTCCAGGATAACTCTGATCTTAATGCAAATATTGGACTGGGCCAAGGGTTTTAAATAGGTGGATCACCTGATAATCATTAACCAAATTATTTTCAATGGCATTATGAACACTTTTAGGCAACTTAACACTTACATTACAAAATTAGCATTCAAATAATTTTTTTTCAAACAAAAGTACATTGCACTGTATAAAAAAAGCAATTAAATTAATATATATGAAACTAAGGCCTAATGCATAATTTAAAAAAATAATCTATACACTGATCAAACGTTTTGATAAAATTTATGTTTTGCATCTCGTATGAATAGGTTTATTAGTATTAGCCTCTACTAAACACTTGATTGGGAAGAGCAGAATGAGATGGCATGAAAAATGTACATTGTAACTATTTACAAAATCTGTGATTAATTTTATTTACATACATAGGTTTATAGTAAATTAAAAAATTGTTTCCTCGTACAAACTCCCCCAACCCTCAAGTGGTTTCATGCAAAACTGTTTGTAAACAAAACAAAAAGATATCACAAACAATTTATAAAACAAAGAGTGCACTAGGAACAAAAACAAAAAACCAACAGTTATCTTACTTATCTGGTGCACAGCAGTACAGCAGTCTTAAGAGAAAAAGGGCTAACAGATAATGAAGACAGATGTGTCAAAGAAACCTGCAAACTTTAAGAAATAAATTAACAGAAATGTGATCTTGTACATATTAAACAAATGTCATGAGTTTGTCAAATTTGGATGGTTGCATGGCACTTTGCAATAATTGTTATAAAGCTACAAGATTTTAAACAAATGTCGATAAAAAATGTCCAAAAAAAAATCTAGCTTCTGTGACATGAAAAGATAAACAACTTATTTGGTTTTGAATTAGCAGGAGCAATTATTTTGTAACTTCTGTCTGGATCTTGACAGTCTTATTTAAAATTATGAACCTAAAGTTTGAAGAACATTAAAAGTTTCACCAAAATGGCAAAGACTATAGGTTGGGCATCACACCCTTTTTATTATGGGAACAGATACTCGGTTTTGAAACCAATAAAATTTTGAAAAGGACTAAATCTAATTTATTGCAAGCAGTTTCAAAATTCTTCAACTAGCATTACATTAAAAAAAAACTATTTACTGAACACACGATACAATCAAGATATCAGTTTCCTGTGAGGTGCATCGTCCTGGATAGTTTGAATCCACTTCATTGTCAACTCACCAGCAACACTCAAAAATTTTTTTTAGTTGAAGTAGCTCAATAAATCTGTATTATAATATTAACTTATGAACTAAGCATCCTGTGAAACATTTACAATAACCTTGCAGCGTAAGCTGAAAAACAACTACCATATATACTCGTTCTAAAGCCAACCTTTTTTGGACAAAATCTAGGGGAAAAAGTTGGAAGGTCGGCTTATGAGTCGGTTATAGTTGATTTCCGCATGTATATTGAATATCAGTGGTGTTAGTGTTATTGTAGATCAAGGTCCTTTTTTACATTCTACAAGATTCGACTGCTTTACCAGAAGTTATAATATATTATTAAGCATCAGCACTTACTTTTTTAAAATTAATTTTATTTATTTTTCTAAATGTTTTAGTAAATTGTTTTACAAACTTTGTTTTCAAAGACGAATTTTAATTTACGCGCTTTCACCGTTTACCAAATAATTTTTTTTAAATACCGGTAACTCTTGCCTAAAAAAGGAGCACAAAGACAGGCAGTAGAAAGTAAACAATCATAATGACCGATTTAGCTTGTAGTTGTAGTTTTTAAAAAATGTGTACCATTTTTTTTAAAGCTGTCCTATTATTTTTGGGGGGTAGGCTTGTGAGCAGGTTATACACTTTTAATTCTTCTCTCTTCCAAAAAGGGGGGGGGGTCGGCTTATGAACGAATGAGCTATAGAACGAGTATATATGGTACTTTATACATATCAACAACATGACATTTTAAGGGTTTTGGGTTGGTCAGGGAATGTTGGATGTGCCATGACTAAATATAGAGACCAACTGCCAAAATATAATTAAAAATTATTTGCATAATTGTTTAGATGTTTTTTTTTATTGTTTGAAACTTATCTTCAAGCTGGCAACAGGTAAATCTTTTTTTTTAAAACTGGACACTACCATTGAGACAAATTAAATTTTAAACTTAAAGAACCAATATTGAATTTTAAATAAAATCAAGCAAAACTTACATGACTATTTTTTTTATTGTTTGACTACTGGTTAATATGACTTGACCAGACTAAATTTAAAAGCCTGGAAGATAAATTATTTCAAAATGTGAACATCTGATGCAAACAGAAAAACAGGGGAAAAAACAACCTTACACCTAGTAAAAAGACCACATTTGACATTAAATTCCCAAAACGAATGGGAAAAATTTAGAGCATTGCTTTTGTTTATTTTTTATTTCATAATCACTATAAATAAATATCTTACCTACATATATTTGATTAAATACAATTTATTGAAAATCCTGACAAAAAAATTATCTGCATAATGTGAAGAAAAAAAAAGAAAAACCGAAACATTTATAAGAATAACATATTCATAAATTTTTATCTTTAAACTTTAAAATTTTTATTTATGAAAGCTAGGAAGGAGAAAATAAGTATATGAATACCCACCAAAATAAGCACGAAAGATAGAGGGAAAAAAACTCACTTTTAAAACAAAATGAATACACATTTTAGTGTGTGTGGCTGTTACAAATAGGTATTTCCTGTAACAGTACCAAAGCATGATGTCTACTTTTAATTTAAGTTTAAGACTGATTCTTAGACTATTCATTGAGTAGGTACAAATCAGATTTGTTTTAAAATAATTTTTTTTAAAACACTACTTATGCTTTAAAAAACAAATCATATATGATTTGAACCATAATTCAAATGTATCTTAATGTTAGCTCATCTTTAGATTTTATACAGTTGATATTTTGATTAAAAACTGTACAGTTAAAAAAAAATAATTGGAAATGATCTTTCAACGATAAATGAGGAAAATATGAAAAGCTTTATTGAACTACTTATTTTTTTTTAAAATATGAAGAAAAAAAAATGTCACAACTATTTTATAATGAAATATTTACAAAAATAATTGTGACTATTTACATTCAGTACAAGCTCAAAAAATAAAAAAAATAAACATGAAAAATTATATACAACAACTTAGCAACCACCTAGAACAGTGACAAATGAATTTCAGCCATTTATCTTACACAAAAAAACTGGTATAATTTTATTTGGCATTGATTTTTGAAGCACCTCTGCTAGGACATAATTGTTTTTGTCAGGGGACTCTTGCCATTTACATTTCACACCTGTAATACTTTCAGTGTCAAACAGAACCATTAAAACTTTACATTTTAAACACATCTTCAAAAATTCAATTCATTCTTAGATTAAAAGTTCACTGTAATAGCTAATATAATTGATATAACCACCCGTGACAAGTAAAACATCTGCCAATGTTAATATGATAGATTCACTAGGGGAGGGAACATTTACAAAGGTTAACACCAAGTTACAGTTTAACTTCTAAGTGTGATCACACTCATTTCACTGGACATCAGTATAAAAAATAAGGGCACGACTGCGCCTTGCTTTGAATAGTCTTGCAATTCATTTAAGGTTTCCACCAATAACCCCTTGCACCAAACATGCTCTTAGTAAAATGTGACTTCTAGTCAACAAAAAAGGGCTTTAGTTTGTATAAAATTTAAAATGAGTTTAAGGGAATATTCTAACTTTTAGCCAAATCTAGTATTTATATAGTTAATTTCTTGGCATAAGACGATAAATTCTACCAAATACAAATAATAATCTCAGCATCAACTTCACATCAGTACAAGGGGGGACAAAAGTAACCAAAAATGTGTTTTGTAAATAGAAAGCAGAAGATCCCATTATTTTAAGGAGAAAATTTAACCAGGTAAATTATAATCTCAGCTATGGCAACACAAACAGAATTATGTTGTCAACGGTAAAGTCCTTCATTCTTCAATAAGGGCCTCTTTTAGCTATGCCATGATTGGCTGGGGATCTGTGTACATGGCATACACCACTGAACTATAAGTAAATGAGGAAATATCATAACTACACTCTAGTTGATTCATCTTTGATATGCAGATTATAAACATAATCATGAGAAAATTACCAAGATAAGAAACAAAACTGTTGCTGGTAGCAGATGGATCCTTGGTAATTCCAGCAAGTCCTGGTGTAAACACGAAGACAGCAATGAAGTGCAGTTGTCTTTAAAATTAAAATGTCAACATCCCACCCGTACCATAAACATGAATTGCAGGTGTAAAAGTCAGGTCTTTGCACTCACAAGAAAATAGCGCAGGATAATCCCTTACATAACAATGGGGTATATTCTCAGAATAATACTTTTTAACATCTTCCCACAGAAACTGTTTGTATCAATACTGTATGTTGGTATTGTGCGTGTTAACAGGCATGGGGCTGGCAGCAGGGTTAGGGTGCAGTTCCATGTGGTTTAGATTATCTGTAAGTTGTTGCTGCTGCTGGTACAAGCTGGTGAATGGCAAGCTGCCTATACTGTGAGGGTGGGGGTAGGCGGGGGGATCATTCATACCACCCCGACTGCCTCCCATATCTATGTGATGGTATACACTGGGGTCGCGTATCCCGGCAGGGCTCAGGGTGTTGCGTGTGGAAGAGAGATCCATGCTGACCCGCTGTTGGGCCGGCAGTGAAACCTGCTGCTGGGTGAAGCCAGACGAATTGTGATGGAAACCGTCCGGGGCCCCTTGCTGTGTCATCATGCTGCGACTGCCAGGACGCTCCAAATTGGTCATCATTGGATGCGGGCTCTGAATTCTCTGCTGATGCAGGCCAAACCCATCTGCACCTCCCCTCTGACTCAGTGAGTAGACGGCGGCTTCTCGCCTCATATCAATTTCACTGAAATTGGCCAGACTTACAGGCATATCGATATTCCGAATATTTTGATTAGGGATTGAGGTCGGGGTGTTGTACCTTTCATTATTGCTCGTCTGCATGACAGCGGCTGAGTTGTAGTCGCTGCCCCCTTGGTTGTGAATGGGGGTCGGTCGTCTCATCCCTTCCACCTCATGTCTTGAGATCCTGCCGGCTTGGTTCATTATCTCCTGCTCGTGGGAGCCAGGCCTGGAGTTCTGTTGGCTTATCCGAGCCGTGCCTTGGCTAAGCTGTGACGAGCTGCTGCTTTGGCTGTTGATGGCAGACTGGTTTGACGGCTGAGAAGACTGCTGGGGATTGAAAGCGTCTCCTTGACTTTGGTTGTAGACTCGGTGTTCCTGAAGGGGGCTGGCACTGTGGCCGTCAGGATCAATGTTGCCAATGTTGTCGTCATGGTGATCAGACTCATGGTCATACCTTTCACTGTCATCCGAGTGGTCCGAGGATGATTCACGGCTGTGGCCAGACGACGGCCTTGCAGCGTCTGCATTCCCAGCACCATAGGCTGTAGGTTTATGAGTGTTTTCTAAATTCACTGTACCAACAGGCTTAAAGTCTTTGTACATTTGCTCATCTGCTGCCTGTGCCAAGCTAGCAGCATTCTTGGCATGCAGCTTCAAGTGACGCTGTAAGCTGTATAGCCTAGGGAAGCCCCGCCCACATATGTGGCACTTGAAGGGCCGCTCTGCGCCATGCACGGTGCGCACATGAAGGGAGAGATTGGTGTAGCGGCGAAAAGCCTTGCCGCAAACATGACACGAGTGAGGCCTCTCCCCAGTGTGTATCAACATGTGTCGGGTCAGATGATGCTGACGCGTAAACCCCATTTTACACACACCACATGCATATGGTCTACGAGTCCAATCAAGGAGGTGAGCTTTCGGTATTGGTCCACGAGTGTGTAGTTTAACATGACGCTGCATATGATACTTACGGGTGAAACCTTTCCCACATATTTCACAACGAAACAAGCCATCCTCGCCCACCCCGGTATGGTGTCCATCTGAGCCTTCCATAAATTTTGGATTAGGAATTTTGATGTCAAAATACTTCTTCATGTCTATGTCCGATATGGTGTTGACACCACTTGTCCCAGCAGAGGTGTCTGGCAGATAGGAAGGTGTGGATCCAGAATTACCCTGTGAAGTAGTCAAGTTTAATTGGCTTGCTTGGTGACTATTGAGGGCTTCAAATGTTAATGAACTTGCAAGGCTTGCATTGCCGGCCCCTACTATCTGACTGGCAAGAGCACTACATGTCGGCATGTCTTCAATTTCTGGCTTGATGACAATATTGGGATCCATGAGATCCAAGGAGTTGCCATTTCTTTTAAGCCCGCCAGCTTTGTAGAGAAATCCACTGTAATTGTCTTTTTGGGCTCCTTTCTTTGGAGGCGTGAAGTCCTCTGGAATAAGCTCAGACACATCTATGGCATTGTTTTTGTCTTCCTGAACACTGGCTATAAAATTGTCGTTCATCTTGGACAACGAGTGAGATTTCATGTGGTAGTTGAGATGGCAGCACTGTGAGAACGCAAGCATGCACAAGTTACAGACAAATGGCAGCGTGTTGCCATATTCTCTCCTGTGCTGCTCAAAGGAGACTTCGCTGTTGAATGTCCCGCCACAGACATCGCAGTGGTGGGCATCGATTCGCCGGTGGCCGGCAGCCATGTGTTTGGCCAGGCCGTCTGAGCGAGAAAAAGACATGTTGCACTTGGAACAAGAGAACGGCTTGACGTGGGTGTGAGTAAGCATGTGTCTGTTGAGGGTGTATTTCTCTGCAAAGCCCCTGCCGCACACGTCACAGACATTGGTCTTCTCCTTTTTCTTGTGGTGACTCTTTTTCTTGACCTTTGTGGGGCTATCCAAACTGCCCTGACCCATGTGTGTTGGTGTGCTGGTGTGGGCCAGCGAGGACTTTTTCTTTGAGCTTGCAGGCTTGTGACTATTTACAGGTGATCCCCCCTGGGACGGGTTGACAAACCCTTTATTGCTTGTACTCCCTGCTCCTCCCAGGTTGCCAACAATATTACTGTTGTTCATGGCATGGTTGTACAAATTGCCAGGCGGGGGGAGGGATGCTGGGTAGCTGTTTGCCAGGTTGGTGTTTGGAAACACAGCTGGGCTGGCGTTACTGATGCTGCCCCCTTTATCCTCACCAAGGATCAGCTTAGAGTAGATGTAGTCGTGGAAAGATTCCCTGGTCTCATGAAAATTGCCGGCCGCCAGCTCCTGGGCGAGTGATGGGTTGATTCCTCCACCTCCCAGAAAGGCTTGCCCAAGATTGGCTGCCATTAGAACTATCAATGCTTTCACCAGGCAAATGTAACATAACCCTTGATGGGTTATACTAAATCAGTTCCAGAGAATCTCTGCAAGTAGATAAAAGGTAAAAATTATTATAATATATATATAATATATATTATAGTTATTCATAAATAATTGTTTGATTGACATTGCTTTAAAATAAATATCTGTTAATTGAATAGCAAAAAAAAATCATTAATTTTTCATTCTCACAGAAAGTTTTAAAAAATTCCATTTTAAAAATGAAGTAATTAAACAAAATATATTAAAAAGGGTGTATTAAAAAATTCCATTTTAAAAAAGGGGAGTAAATGCATACATTATTGTGCATAATGCAATATTAAATATCTCTTAAAGAAATAATTATTTGCTGAATAAAAATACATTATTTCTTTTAATGAGTACTAAATTCTAAAATTGGTGTCATTTGTGGGATCTTCTTTCTAAGTATCAATAAATACATTTAAGATCACAAAAAATATAATTTATGATGCCTAATAGTCCTCATTAAAATTAATTCTGATATCATATCCACACAGGTACCCTCATTTCCTTCATTACACAATGCAAGTCCAGAACTTTTCCAGGGTAAAATAGAAAATGTCAGGACATTTGAACTAAATTAAATATTATTAGAGAATTGATCAAAAACTGAAATCTTGAGCAGAAAAAAAAGGACAGTGCACCTTGAATGTTTATCCCACCCTCAGATATTCCTATTTCCATGAGATTTCAATGACATCCTGGAATTTCAAGAGGCTTTTGAAATCATGTATTGATGACTAATGGATTGGGGCTATCCCTTCTTAACAAAATATATCTTTGAGGGGATGTTTTCTTAATAAGTATGAGGGTGTTTAAAGTTTGTAACAAACTTCTAACATAAGGGCTAAAGTAAAAATTACATTAGAAACTGTTGTGTGAGACTGAAACTAAATATAACATATTTTATGGCCTATTTACTAAGGTTGTTAAGACTGATAGTTTTTGAGGACCGGTTAACCGTTCAAAAAAAAAGACTGGTCAACAGAGGGTCCGTAATTTCCTTATGATAAAACAGGACAGGTTAACCGTTGACAACCTTACTATTCACTTTAAACTATAACAACAGATTCTTTTAACAAAGCTTAGTCAGCTATGAGATTCTCTTGGTTTTGAGTCTAATTATTTAATATGTTCATTTCATTTGAGGAAGAGGCTGGATGTTAGGCTTATAGGCCTAATTATAATCTAACCTAAGTCAAGTTATTTAAGTTGCCAAACAGGTCAGCATGGTCTGTATATTCTGTACAAGAAATGTAATAAAGAATGTAAGATAAAATAACCTTCAGCACAGAAGGAGCTCTAAGGAGTGTCTGTCGTGTCTGTAATGTAGGTAACCTTTTTTGAGGTAGCATACTGTAGAGAAAACCATTATTATAAGTGAAATTAAGACATCTTGTCTTATGTTTATTTTTTAAATTTTGATATCATGTGCTAAACATGAATATCCACAATGTGTTCTAGCCCAGCCCTGAAAATTAAAGTACAAAATGTTTCCATTTTAAATTTATTTTTTGGGCTTTGGCCTTCATTTCTTATCAATTTTAATCTTAAAATTATATTATTAACTAGTTTGTTCTGTGCGCCGTGGCGCCCCATTTTTTTAAGGGTGCCTACGGCGCCCACCTTTTCAAAAGCCCAACTAACTTGTCCTTGTATGATAAATACATAATATTAAACTTTCTTAAATGTACACAAAGTATTTTATAATAGGTTTTTTTTGTTTTGCAAAAGCCCAAGTAACTTATCCTTGTATAATAAATACGAAATATTCCTGAAATGTACACAAAGTATGTATATCATATTTTTTTACAGTGCTAATCACCACACGATTTTTAAAGAAATTTTAGAAAGCAGCGCACCAAATAACTCTTTGAGTCAGTCAGCACTGTTTATAACACAAATGATGACGTCATAGGTTCGTGCATTGTTTGGTTAATGTTAATCTGGAAACCAAAAGGATTATGATTTAGCGTTAGGCCACAGTCAGCGATAATTGAGCGTAAATATATATATGATTTTCACCCATTTCAATTGGCTGCGGCTATTGGTAGTCTGCTACCAATAGCTTCTAGAGCGCTATTGGTAGCTACTCGACTACCAATAGCCATTTCCAGTTGTCGGCTATTGGTAGTTCGCTATTATTAATTGGTAATAAAACTACTACTAGGTGATATTCTGAGTTTGATGTAATGTTTTAATGTAAAAAAAGGCAACTAAACTTAACACTGACCCTAAAACTAAAAGCTCCATTTTAATTGTAATTATAAGAGTGTTAAATTTATTTAATAAGTTTTAGTCCTATGCCTATATAAAAATAAAACTATTTTTGTATTTCTATTATAATGTAAAAAATAGACAACTAACCCTAACCTTAAAAGCTCTAATTTAATCGTAATTATAAGAATTTTAAATCGATTTCATTAGTTTTAGTCCCAGGTTTAGCATACTCATACTCTAAACACTTAACCTAACCTCATAATTAAAAATTATAGATCATTGAAACAAAGTTTGTAAGAAAACAAAAAAAACTACTAGGCCTAGGCTCAACCAAAAATCGAACCCATGCCGGTTCTTCAACATTCAGTTCACCAGTCCAACTCTCAACCATGAGACCAAGTATGTTGGCTACATTTGGTGAATTTTAAAAGGTTATATCAGCAGCTATTAAGTTGTCCTTTAATCCCATTAGATGCTAAAAATAGCTGACTACCAATAGCCGCAGCGACCTGCAATTGGTACTCGACTACTAATAGCCAATAGACACTCCCTTTCAATTTCAGGCACAGACCTCACAGTGCTACACAAAGTACAATTTCAATATCAAAATTCATTAGCTTATTTTTTTCAATCCACTTAACCAGAGGCGTTAGTGAAGTTAAGTAACAAGTAAGTCTGAAGTAGCAAAGCTTGGCAAATTTATTTTTTTTCAAAAAGGGAAAACATCTAATCTAAACTAAAACTTTTAAGGAAAGGAGAAGCATACAGATATAATTCTAAAGTTGTTAATTGGAGAGTAACTTTTAATTTACTATTGTATACAATTTATTTCTGGTTAGAATAAGTTAATATCTTGCAGTTATTTTTGATAAATAAACAAAAGCCACAACTAACAAACAAAAAAAGAGAGATTATCGATAACAGGTTATTTGTATAAAGCAGATTTACGCCACCATGACATTTAAGATGCTTTAAAATTAAGTTTGTATAGTAAAAATGTGTAAGACTTAGTAAAAACTGAAAGTTTATTATTATCATTTACCTAAAATTTTCCTGTAAATAATGAAAATATGAGTTTAAATGAACAAAAAGATAGCTATTTTTCCCCCAGCGGGTGGGAAATCAATGCAAGCAACCCGGAAGTACAGATTCGAGTAATTACCGCAACGGATCAAATAAGGATCGTAGAATTATTATTTTTATTCCGTGCCGCAAACCAAAGTGAAGGGGGGGGGGACACCAACAAGCGACTAAACTCCAGTCATTTAGTTTCCTCTGGCTTTAAGCAAGGCCCTAGGCACGACACCAGTTTGGATTTAATTTTTTTCAGGTTCAATAAATTTTGAGTCTTCAATCTTTGAATAATAATAAACGTTTGATCAAAACTCTATAACAGGGGTCGGGAAACCATGGCTCGCGAGCCAGATGTGGCTCTATTGGTGGCTGCATCTGGCTCTCAGACAATTGTTTAAAAAAACACGTTTATTCAGACTCCTTTGATCTACATATTAATTGCATATAAAAACAGTATAACAATGTTATTAAACAGAATTCAGAGACATAATTATTGTACTTTTAGTGTTGAAATTACACAAAGTGCACACATTTACTTGAATTTTTATTTTTAAACATAATTTTATGGCTCTCACAGGATTACTTTTCAAAATATGTGTTGTTTATGGCTCTCTCCGACAAAAAGTTTCCCGACCACTGCTCTATAAGAAAAAAAATTGGCTAGATCGTGATTAAAATTATTTCTTAATAATATGTATTGTCACCGTCTGATTAATCTGCATTTATAATCATTGTAAAATTAGTCTTTGTAAATTGGTACATATGCCGAAAGTGATACAGAAATGGCACTTACAATAATTGACGGAAGGAGCTAAACAATCCACAATTCTGAATACGGTGTCTATTTGACTAGGCAATAGACCTTGATATATTGTGAAAGATATCACCATAGTGACTTTATATAAGTTAGTATATAAGGCAGTCATCGTTTCATATAGAAATAAAATTATAATGAACAAAGAAACGCCATTTAATCACGGTCTTTACACGGTCCTCAAATAGTTTGAAAAGACGCATACTTTAACTAGCTTTTGTTTCGTTGAAAATATCATCTTGACAAACTACAGTATGAGGACTGTCAATAAGTGCGTCACACTATTTAACCCCCCCCCCGCTTTTCCCCCATTAAAAGCTGTCAACAATCTCATGACCAACCTTCCACCTCATAATAAGTCACAAATATTGGACCTCACCCGACTTTTAAGGTATCATTCATTAATTACGTCACATTTTTTGGACAGTTTTAACAAACGTCATTTTTGCAAGAAAAGTGTGACATCACATGTGATCTATACCATGTCCTAAACGGTCAATTTGTAAGACTCTCAGCAGAAAGAAATTTTTTATGGTTTATTAAAAATGGCTATCTTATACCGCCATTTCCCCCCAAAAAGAATTGGGACCTAATTTCTGAGCACATTTGAGATTCTAATTTTGCTGTTATTAGTTTTTTTTTGTCTTGTCTTATCTATACAGACGCTCCTTCTATGCAGAAGATAGTTGCGTCCACAGAAGACCATGACAGATGATCTGTTTGGCAAGTGATGCAGCGCTCACAGGCCACGACTTTATGGGTTCCACGCATTACCCAGCCGCCTAACTACATGTAGTGTTAGGTACCCATTCGGAGCGGGGTGACTCAGGGACGCCCTAGGCCCCGGGAACAAACCCTTGCCTTCACACGGATTCGAACCCGTGACCATCGGTACGACAGTCCAGTGCGCTGCCACTCGACCACCACGATTTTAATAATAAAAATTCATCAGCGATAGAATCTAAGTGCTCGGTTTAATTGTTTAAAAGAAACAAATTAAATGATATATTATTTATATTTATATACATTATTTTTATAAGATTTAAATGGATCAGCTTAAAATGTCTGGATACCAAAACTCAAAACAAAACAAAAACTTTTAAAAACATAAAAATAAAAACACACACAGCACTTATAGATTATATCACCTGACTATTGAACTATTAATGTATTTTAGATTCGATTTAAAAAATAAAAAAAATTATAAAAAAATTTTTAAAAAAGTTTTCAAGTTTCTAAAATTCTCTTTAAAAAAAATAAACCCACAAAAATATGGAACATTTCGGAACGCTCTCCCTCGAAGTTTTCTAAACACAGAATATATATATATATATATAACTAGGTTGTGCTGCGGCGCCGTGGCGCCTGCGGCGCCCACTTTTTTCAAATGCCCAACTAACTTATCCTTGGTTGATAAATACTTAATATTTAACATACTGAATTGTACACAAAGTATTTTATAATAGGGATTGTAGGGCGCCTACGGCGCTCAATGCAGCTGTGGGGCGCCTACGGCGCCTACCATTTTTTGTCAAAAGCCCAAGTAACTTATCATTGTTTGATAAATACGAAATATTAAACTTGCTGAAATGTACACAAAGTATTTTATAATTATAAATCATCAAATTATATTTTTACATCGCTCCCTTTTCAAAAATTAAAATATAAGCTAAAACAATAATTATGTCATATAATATATACTTTGTTCACAGCGCGTCTTTAATTTATAATTATTTTGCACACCTTTTTGCGCGCCTTTCGATGCACGCCTTGTATTAAAATATAAGCTCAAAAAATGACGTCATAGCGTTCCACATCCTTCCAGCCAGCCAGCCAGTCAGTGACTTGGACTATTATATTGTATATATATTCTCTTCGTGGTCGGACCCTGAGAGACACCAAGCTGCAAGTATGTTCAACGAATACTAGTTTTAGAAAGCAGCGCACCAAATTGCTTCACCAATGCATCAAAATGTGTGCAAATTAAATATGCGCTGTAAAAAATTTTTATATGACGTCATTTTTTTCGCTGATATTTTAATTTTTAAAAAAGGTAACAATGTAAAAAGTTATAAAATACTCTGTGTACATTTCAGAAAATTTAATATTTCGTATTGATCAAACAAGGACAAGTTAGTTGGGATTTTGAAAAAGCTGGGCGCCGTAGGCGCCCTAAAAAAGTGAATTTTTTATAAAAAAAAAGATTTCAGCTGAACACTTCCGTCATTTTTTACGGGTGATACCCCGCGGGTCTCTCCAGAGTTCCTTCTTTTCATTCACTCACAGTCGTTTGCCCAAACCCACCCCATTTTGACAACTGTGTCTTTCAGGAAGTCTTCACCCGTCACTAATTCATTAGCGGCGTATGCTACGCCGCGGGTCAGCTAGTATTAATTATCTCTATATATATAAGCCGCATTTGTTGTCTGTCTGTTCCCTAATAACTCAAGATCCAGACAACCAAATAACGTGAAATTTGGTACACGTACACAAAATTATACCGGAAAGGTTATTAAACAGGTTTCGTTCCATATATATAAGATACTGGGGCCCGGGGGCCCAAAATGTAGTTTTTCCCTATATGAGCTATATAAAATAAAAATTATTGAAAATTAAGACGTAAAATAATGACGCAAATTAATAAACATTTTGGTGTCGAGATTAACAAGAAGGCGATTATCGCCATAAAATAATTTTTTTTGTTGTTGTTGCTTTGTTGTTGTTGCTTTTGTTGTTGTAGTTGTTGTTTTGTTGTTGTTGCTTTGTTGTTGTTGCTGTTGTTGTTGTAGTTGTTGTTTTGTTGTTGTTTTGTTATTGATGTTTTTGTTGTTGTTTTGTTTTTGTTGTTGTTGCTGTTGTTGTTTTTGTTGTTGTTGCTGTTGTTGTTGCTGTTGCTGCTTTTGTGTTGTTTTTGCTGTTGTTGTCCACATCCCTTGCCCTGCGACGACAATGTCCTTCATGTTGTTGTTGCTTTGTTGTTGTTGGTGTTGTATTTGTTGTTTTGTTGTTGTTGCTTTGTTGTTGTTGCTGTTGTTGTTGTAGTTGTTGTTTTGTTGTTGTTTTGTTATTGATGTTTTGTTGTTGTTTTGTTTTTGTTGTTGTTGCTGTTGTTGTTTTTGTTGTTCTTGCTGTTGTTGTTGCTGTTGCTGCTTTTGTGTTGTTTTTGCTGTTGTTGTCCACATCCCTTGCCCTGCGACGACAATGTCCTTCATGTTGTTGTTGCTTTGTTGTTGTTGGTGTTGTATTTGTTGTTTTGTTGTTGTTGCTTTGTTGTTGTTGCTGTTGTTGTTGTAGTTGTTGTTTTGTTGTTGTTGTTGTAGTTGTTGTTTTGTTGTTGTTTTGTTTTGTTGTTGTTTTTGTTGTTGTTTTGTTTTTGTTGTTTTGTTGTTGTTTTTGTTGTTTTTGTTGTTGTTTTGTTGTTGTTGTTTTGTTGTTTTTGTTGTTTTTGTTGTTGTTTTGTTTTTGTTGTTTTTGTTGTTTTTGTTGTTTTTGTTTTGTTGCTGTTGTTGTTAAACCCGGGCGGGAGCCGGGTACTTGCCCCTAGTCTCTATATATATAAGCCGCATTTGTTGTCTGTCTGTTCCCTAATAACTCAAGATCCAGACAACCAAATAACATGAAATTTGGTACACGTACACAAAATTATACCGGAAAGGTTATTAAACAGGTTTCGTTCCATATATATAAGATACTGGGGCCCGGGGGCCCAAAATGTAGTTTTTCCCTATATGAGCTATATAAAATAAAAATTATTGAAAATTAAGACGTAAAATAATGACGCAAATTAATAAACATTTCGGTGTCGAGATTAACAAGAAGGCGATTATCGCCATAAAATAATTTTTTTTGTTGTTGTTGCTTTGTTGTTGTTGCTTTTGTTGTTGTAGTTGTTGTTTTGTTGTTGTTGCTTTGTTGTTGTTGCTGTTGTTGTTGTAGTTGTTGTTTTGTTGTTGTTTTGTTGTTGATGTTTTTGTTGTTGTTTTGTTTTTGTTGCTGTTGCTGTTGTTGTTTTTGTTGTTGTTGCTGTTGTTGTTGCTGTTGTTGCTTTTGTGTTGTTTTTGCTGTTGTTGTTGTTGTTGTCCACATCAAGGCGATTATCGCCATAAAATAATTTTTTTTGTTGTTGTTGCTTTGTTGTTGTTGCTGTTGTTGTTGTAGTTGTTGTTTTGTTGTTGTTTTGTTGTTGATGTTTTTGTTGTTGTTTTGTTTTTGTTGTTGTTGCTGTTGTTGTTTTTGTTGTTGTTGCTGTTGTTGTTGCTGTTGTTGCTTTTGTGTTGTTTTTGCTGTTGTTGTTGTTGTCCACATCCATTGCACTGCGACGACATTGTCCTTCATATTGTTGTTGCTTTGTTGTTGTTGCTGTTGTATTTGTTGTTTTGTTGTTGTTGCTTTGTTGTTGTTTTGTTGTTGTTGTTGTAGTTGTTGTTTTGTTGTTGTTTTGTTTTTGTTTTGTTGTTGTTTTTGTTGTTGTTTTGTTTTTGTTGTTTGTTGTTGTTTTTGTTGTTGTTTTGTTTTTGTTGTTTTGTTGTTTTTGTTGTTTTTGTTGTTGTTTTGTTTTTGTTGTTTTTGTTTTGTTGCTGTTGTTGTTAAACCCGGGCGGGAGCCGGGTACTTGCCCCTAGTTAATAATATTAGAGATTAATATTATGAATAGTTTCTAGCTCAAAATATCGCACCACTTGGCACCATGACTGACTCGGGTGCGTGTCTTCACGTCATATTTCAAGAAAAGTACAAAGATAATTTTTGATATAAATATTTCCTTGAACATGTACTAATAATATTCCACTAAGCAACATCTTATAATCTCAACAGTAAATTTAAGGGACCGCACACGTGATGACCAAGATGAGCCGAATGAAAGTTAAATAAGTTATACACTGGATTTACCGGTATAAACTTGATCAGGTTCTCTAACTCTAAATCACAAAAGTAGAAAGTGAGACTTGAACTGAGATTTATATTTGAATAAAAATTTAAAAAACCACCAAGATGTTTGTGAAATGTGGACCTAAAATAAGTCTCTAGTTAAATGAGAAATATAGGAAAGAATTAATAAGTAAATGTTCTATGAGGAATACGTTAGTGGTTTATTTTTAATAAACTCACTTTTAGTTGATTTTTTAAAACTTCAAAGTTGAGACTTGATGGTAACTTCCCCTGTAAATATTGTTCAAGCGCCCCCCCCCCATCTTTAAAATTTATTTTGGCTTTATTATGGCAATGTGTTCAAACGAATAGCCGCATATACTAATTTTAGCATTACATTATTTACTAGTTTTGACATTTCATTATTTACTAGTTTTAGCATTACATTATTTACTAGCTTTAACATTACATTATTAACTAGTTTCGACATTTCATTATTTACTAGTTTCAGCACTACATTATTTACTAGTTTTAGCATTACATTATTTACCAGTTTTGGCATTACATTATTTACCAGTTTTGGCATTACATTCAAGTTTTTAAAATTCTAATATCAGAACAGTTTTAAATTAAAAAACTGAATGACAACCTTGTTGGTTAAATTTAAACTTTAAAATGTATATAACTAAATATATTAAGAATATATTTCAGTGTTTCTCAATGCGTGATACAAATAGCCACATAATGTACACTGCCTTGTTCCAAGAAAAATTTCTACAATAAAGTGATATGTAAAAAAGGATTTAAACAAATTCTACAAATATATGATTTAAAATGATGAAATATGTGCATGGCTGGAGGACATGGATAGGGCAATCATGTAAATAAAAAAATGCAATTAATTTTTTGGGGCGAAATGGTCCCTTTATTCCAGCGTGCCACTGGCTGCAGCTTTTGGTGGGACACTGGTCAAAGGTTGACATGTTATTTGTGTTTACGATATTCCAAAAGTCTTAGAACACAAGTCGTACGAAAGTTGACCCATCAACTTTGTCACAGTCAATAATGTTTGTTTTTTGTCACAGTCAACAATGTTTGTTTTTGTCACAGTCAACAATGTTTGTTTTTGTCACAGTCCACAATGTTTGTTTTTGTCACAGTCAACAATGTTTGTTTTTGTCACAGTCAACAATGTTTGTTTTTGTCACAGTCAACAATGTTTGTTTTTGTCACAGTCAACAATGTTTGTTTTTGTCACGGTCCACAATGTTTGTTTTTGTCACAGTCCACAATGTTTTTTTTGTCACAGTCAAAAATGTTTGTTTTTGTCACATTCAACAATGTTTGTTTTTGTCACAGTCCACAATGTTTGTTTTTGTCACAGTCCACAATGTTTGTTTTTGTCACAGTCAACAATGTTTGTTTTTGTCACAGTCCACAATGTTTGTTTTTGTCACAGTCCACAATGTTTGTTTTTGTCACAGTCAACAATGTTTGTTTTTGTCACAGTCCACAATGTTTGTTTTTGACACAGTCAACAATTTTCGTTTTTGTCACGGTCAACAATGTTTGTTTGTTTTATTTCACAGGATGAGATGATATTCGGGCAAACATGATGATAGCTAGTCGAATATTCAGAAAGACACTGTCTCAAAAGTTCCTGCACGTGGTGCAGAATAGGAAAGCTTTCTGGCGACGCGTTTAAACACCGGGACGACACACAACACATAGACTCGAATTTTAACGGAGTTGATCGATTCTCGATTAAGTGGATAGAAGGTGACTCGACGATTTGAACACTGACAGACATGCTGACTTGTATAATCAGAGTGGGCTACTCTTTGCTGTGTATCATGTTGTTGGTAAGTGTGACGTTACACAACAAATCAGCGCCCTCCCTCTCTCATTCCATCCACCCACAATCTCTGTTAGTATGTAGTGTGTTATATATAGAAGGGTTGACAACCAAGGCTACTACACCTGGTGTGTTGGTGCTCACTCTTTCGCATTGTCTCCATTCGTGTAATCCATTTATGAATTAAATTTTTACAGGGTGGTGGAAATGGTCCATTAAAGGTGATTTAAGGGAAATTCCCCCCCCCCTCTTAACATACATCTATCAACCACTTCTTTACACTTCCCTGAGACCGTGTTTGCTTACTCTCCTCTGTGTCAGGTGTCTGGCATTTGCCTTCTGGTCATGTACTACGCCAGCCTCAATGTCCTCGGGGTCATTCTCAGGGTCAACTTCGACTTTGACCTCAGGAAGCCATCTAACCTCGTTCCGATTTGGTTTGAAATTCCAGGCAAGTTGCACGTCACACAACACATTTACACGTCACACAACACGTTTACACGTTACACAACACGTTTACACGTCAAACAACACGTTTACACGTCACACAACACGTTTACACGTCAAACAACACGTTTACACGTCACACAACACATTTACACGTCACACAACAAGTTTACAAGCACACAACACATTTACAAGTCACACAACACGTTTACAAGCACACAACACATTTACACGTCACACAACATGTTTACAAGCACACAACACGTTTACACGTCACACAACACGTTTACAAGTACACAACACATTTACACATCACACAACACGTTTACACGTCACACAACACATTTACACATCACACAACACGTTTACAAGCACACAACACATTTACACATCATACAACACGTTTACAAGCACACAACACATTTACACGTCAAACAACACTTTTACAAGCACACAACACATTTATACATCACACAACACGTTTACACGTCAGACAACACATTTACACATCACACAACACGTTTACAAGCACACAACACGTTTACAAGCACACAACACATTAAAAAGAAACATACTACATAATAACAAACGCTCATCACAATAACAAGCACACAACACAATAACAAACACAAAACACAATAACAAACACACAACACAATAACAAGCACATAACACAATAACAAGCACAGTATACAATAATAAGCAGACTACACAATTACACGCATACTACACAATAACAAGCACATAACCACAATAAAAAAATAGACTAATCTATCACGACCAAACATCAACCACACAACTGACTGTACACACAAACACACGCCATTGATGACATTGTTTCCAATTAAAGATGACATCAGCCAAACACAACTGACTGCACACACAAACACACGCCATTGGTGACATTGATGACATTGTTTCCAACTAAAGATGACATCAACTATGGTAACTGGACCACATCTCTCAGCATAGCGTCACTGTGTCTGTTTATTGTGCCACTTCTGCAAGGATTCGTCGGGTCTTTCCTCATTTGTTACCCCAAGATCTGGCTGGCTGTGATGGTAAGTTATTTGTTACAAGATCTTGCTGGCTGTGATGGTAAGTTGTTTGTTACAAGATCAGGCTGTGATGGTAAGTTATTTGTTACAAGATCAGGCTGTTATGGTAAGTTATTTGTTACAAGATCTTGCTGGCTGTGATGGTTAGTTGTTTGTTACAAGATCTGGCTGGCTGTGATGGTAAGTTGTTTGTTACAAGATCAGGCTGTGATGGTAAGTTATTTGTTACAAGATCAGGCTGTTATGGTAAGTTATTTGTTACAAGATCTTGCTGGCTGTGATGGTAAGTTGTTTGTTACAAGATCAGGCTGTGATGGTTAGTTGTTTGTTACAAGATCTGGCTGGCTGTGATGGTAAGTTGTTTGTTACCACAAGATTCGGTTTGCTGTGATTATTTGCTGTTTATAAATTTCTTTTGGAAAATCCAAAATAGTAATAAATCGAAAATAAAACTTGCATAACAACTTTGACTGCTTTACTTACACAATTACACAAGTCTCATCACCATTTAAAATCAACATTAATAAAGCGAATTCTATCTTTCACAGAAAATATTGCAAGTAAGAAAGCTAAACTAAAAAAAAATTTTTTGGTTCTGAATGGAATCTTCCAATATTGTTTACCTGCGTGCTTATAGCCAACACACAACACATTTACAAGCACACAACACATTTAAAAAAAACAACAAAAACTGCAAATTGTTCAAACTGCATGCGTCTCAACATTGAGCATCATTTTTGTGTGTAATAAATCATTGCAAAGTTAATGTAAATAAATTAGATTTTTGTAAAAAATATAAATTCCAACATTAATTTGTAATGTATTATAAGACACCAGTTACTGTTGTCGTTACCCCCCCCTCCCCCACAGGTGGCGTTCTGCGGCTTGATTGGCCTTGTCGTGCAGTCCGTGTTCTTTGCCCAGTTGATTGACACGACCAGCTACGTGAGTCTTGGCCACATTCGATGTTTCATTGATGACATATTAGCAGTATCGTACTCTAATAATACCCTTTAGCAGTATCGTACTCTAATAATACCCTTTAGCAGTATCGTACTCTAATAATACCCTTTAGCAGTATCGTACTCTAATAATACCCTTTATCAGTATCGTACTCTAATAATACCCTTTAGCAGTATCGTACTCTAATAATACCCTTTAGCAGTATCGTACTCTAATAATACCCTTTAGCAGTATCGTACTCTAATAATACCCTTTAGCAGTATCGTACTCTAATAATACCCTTTAGCAGTATCGTACTCTAATAATACCCTTTAGCAGTATCGTACTCTAATAATACCCTTTAGCAGTATCGTACTCTAATAATACCCTTTAGCAGTATCGTACTCTAATAATACCCTTTCATCTGTCCTAATACCGTTTGTACAACCCTAATACTCTTTGCTCTTTCCAGGGGTGTCCAACCGCGGGCCAAACACGACCCGTGCTTCAATTTTAACTGGCCCGTGGCCTCATCTGAAATAATTAAAAGATTGGCGTATTATTTCTGTAATGACAATATATTTATAATAAAATTCGAAATTTTGTGCTGTTTTGAGTACGTCAAAAATGGCGAAGACCAATAATAATAACTAGCTGACCCGCGGCGTAGCATACGCCGCTAATGATTTAGTGACGGGTGAAGACTTCCTGAAAGACACGGTTGTCAAAATGGGGAGGGTTTGGGCAAACGACTGTGAGTGAATGAAAATAAGGAACTCTAGAGAGACTCGCGGCGTATCACCCGTAAAAAATAACGGAAGTGTTCAGTGGAAATCTATTTATTTTGAAAAAATGCAATTTTTTAGGGCGCCTACGGCGCCCACCTTTTTCAAAATCCCAACTAACTTGTCCTTGTTTGATCAATACGAAATATTAAACTTTCTGAAATGTACACAAAGTATTTTATAACTTTTTACATTGTTCCCTTTTTACAAAATTAAAATATCAGCGAAAACAATGACGTCATATAATTTTTTTTTACAGCGCATATTTAATTTGCACACCTTTTGATGCATTGGTGCAGTAATTTGGTGCGCTGCTTTCTAAAATTAGTATCTGTTGAACATACTTGCAGCTTGTCTCGCAGGGTCCGACCACGAAGATAATAAATAATTATATATATAGAATAATAATAATAATACTAAATTGATAATTTTTATAGCGCTGTATCCCAGCAAGGAGCCGGGCTCACAGCGCTTTACATGGAGATAATAACATACATATGATAATTGAATAAACATTCTTATCATTATAACCACATACATGACAGTACGTTACACATAAGTTACGTTAATCATTAAAAAGAAATTTTTACTTGACGTTCAGAGTCTTAAAGATCAAAACAGGGGAACAGATTTATTTGGTTCCCTTAGTTCTGACTTCAATAACAGGGGAACAGATTTATTTGGTTCCCTTAGTTCTGACTTCAATAACAGGGGAACATATTTATTTGGTTCCCTTAGTTCTGACTTCAATAACAGGGGAACATATTTATTTGGTTCCCTTAGTTCTGACTTCAATAACAGGGGAACATATTTATTTGGTTCCCTTAGTTCTGACTTCAATAACAGGGGAACATATTTATTTGGTTCCCTTAGTTCTGACTTCAATAACAGGGGAACATATTTATTTGGTTCCCTTAGTTCTGACTTCAATAACAGGGGAACATATTTATTTGGTTCCCTTAGTTCTGACTTCAATAACAGGGGAACATATTTATTTGGTTCCCTTAGTTCTGACTTCAATAACAGGGGAACATATTTATTTGGTTCCCTTAGTTCTGACTTCAATAACAGGGGAACAGATTTATTTGGTTCCCTTAGTTCTGACTTCAATAACAGGGGAACAGATTTATTTGGTTCCCTTAGTTCTGACTTCAATAACAGGGGAACAGATTTATTTGGTTCCCTTAGTTCTGACTTCAATAACAGGGGAACATATTTATTTGGTTCCCTTAGTTCTGACTTCAATAACAGGGGAACAGATTTATTTGGTTCCCTTAGTTCTGACTTCAATAACAGGGGAACAGATTTATTTGGTTCCCTTAGTTCTGACTTCAATAACAGGGGAACATATTTATTTGGTTCCCTTAGTTCTGACTTCAATAACAGGGGAACATATTTATTTGGTTCCCTTAGTTCTGACTTCAATAACAGGGGAACATATTTATTTGGTTCCCTTAGTTCTGACTTCAATAACAGGGGAACATATTTATTTGGTTCCCTTAGTTCTGACTTCAATAACAGGGGAACATATTTATTTGGTTCCCTTAGTTCTGACTTCAATAACAGGGGAACATATTTATTTGGTTCCCTTAGTTCTGACTTCAATAACAGGGGAACATATTTATTTGGTTCCCTTAGTTCTGACTTCAATAACAGGGGAACATATTTATTTGGTTCCCTTAGTTCTGACTTCAATAACAGGGGAACAGATTTATTTGGTTCCCTTAGTTCTGACTTCAATAACAGGGGAACAGATTTATTTGGTTCCCTTAGTTCTGACTTCAATAACAGGGGAACAGATTTATTTGGTTCCCTTAGTTCTGACTTCAATAACATTAAATAACCATGTAAATCTCTGGAATTATTACTTATTGTGCCCCTGACCTGAATGGTGAGCACAGTGGAGTTGCAACCCTTGTCTGTAAAAAAAACTCAGCGAAGAGGGTGGCAAAGCTTTCAATTGTCACCATTCATCAACAAGTTCTTTGTACCAAACATATTAGATTTCATTAAGCCTGTGATCAACTATAAACTCTATTCGCTCTAAATCCCTGTTTCACCGCCAGTTTCAGCAGTTTCTTCTTGACATCCAGGAAAACAACGAAGATGTTGTGTATCACAATGATGTAACAGGGCTCAGTCGGGGGACGGCACTTCTGCTTTTCTACTTACTTAAATAACAAACGGGGCTATTCATGGTGGAAAATAAGGGAAAAACCAATTCCAGAACTATCTGCATCATGCTTGGCTGGCAGATTTTGGATTTTTATTTGAAGTGACAAGACATCTAAACCTTCTTAAAACAAATCTTCAAGTGCACAATTCAGTGGTAAGTCAAGTATATTCACATATCGACGTCTCTGGTAAAAAGATGGAAATTTTTCAAAGGCAACCGTCCCAAATGCAGCCTAATACGTCACACATGTTCCCCCAACTGCAGGAAATCATGACAAGTTTTGCAGAAAGAAACTTCAATGAGCAAAAGCAGAGGTATTTTGCACAAATTAAATACCTGGCTGATGAATTTCAAGGCCTTTTCAGGAGTTTGCATATATTGAAAAGGAAATCATGATTTTTTCTTCACCTATATCAATGTAACATGATGGTGCTACAGGACACCTGCAGCTGCTACTGGACCTATTAAAGTGTGATGCTAAATGTGCTCCAGGACACCTGCAACTGCTACTGGACCTATTACAGTGTGATGCTAAATGTGCTCCAGGACACCTGCTTAAGTTACTGGACCTATTACAGTGTGATGCTAAAAGTCGAAACAGAAAACAACATCTTTTTCTCGTTCACTTTCACCGTCAGCTGCATAAAGACGGATTCCAAGAGATTCGAACATTTGCTAAGAAAATGCTCAGAATGATTGACTAAACATGTGTGAGAAGAAAGTATGAATTATTAAAAAACCTTGTAAGGACGAGACTAAGTCATTCTCAACTGCGTGATATCATACGCATCAAAACTAGTAACATTGACTTTGACCTCGCCTATTTGCTGCAGTCAACATCCCAGTTTCACCAATTATATTAAATTTTTGAAGAAAAAACAACAAAAAACCCAACTTCCCAACCTGCCATTTTTGTTTATTATCTTTATCCGGGCCCCGAATATCTTTACCTTGTGGAATATGGTCCTCATTGCAAAAGGTTGAGAACCCCTGCTCTACCCTAAGACCATCTGTACTACCCTAATACTCTTTGCACTATCCCAAAAGCTAAGATGCATGAATTACTTACTCTGACTTTGAACTCGTATTGGATATCCACAATGACCAATGACGGAGACCGTGTTGTGATAATGGCTGACATGACAGAAGATGACTCATTGACAGAATCTGACTCATTGACAGAAGCTGACTTATATTGATGACTTTGCAGACTCATCAGTCAGCACTGAGGAAACTCCAAGAAGTCATAGACAGAAATTATCAAGTCATGCCAGGAAACCCACCGACAGCTTCCTTCAACGCCATTATGATTATGGTAGGCAAAGGAGCAGTGTTACAATGTATGATTATGGGTAGGCAGGGCCGTGGTGTTGCAATGTGTGTATGATTATTAGGGGACAGCCGAATATCCGGAATGCCGGATATCCTGACCAAATATCGGGATTTTTGACACTATCTGGATTCGGCAAATACCCTATGGCAGATCCGAATAGTATCCGGATATCAATGTAATAAAGAATTTTTAAAATTAAATTAAATTAATACTAATTACTTTATAAACAAATACATAAAAAGTATTAAAAATTAAAAAAAAACAACAACCAGAAATCACTACATTTAACAAGAATTTTCTTCAACAACACAAAGTTTAACCGGAATTTACTAACTAGTAACTATTTTATTTACTCATGTCATTTAATTATTTTCATTGTTATAGCTGATATATTAATTTTATGTTAAAAAATGATAATTTTATGTTAAAAAATAATTTTATGTTTATTTGTAATTATTAGTTTATACTATAAACTATATAGTTAAACAGAGCCTTGGAAACTGGGACAGGCTGAGAGTTGGCTTTCGTTTTTAATTTCTTTTCATCGACTAGTACGTTGACAGTAGTCAATCTTTCAATACTTTCAATTCAGTATTCAAATTTAAACATTTTAGTTATATGATATAAGTTATATCATTGTAATAATTTTATATTCATTGTTTTTTTTTCCCGTTGAACTTTAAATGGCAGTTGCAATTCTGATTTGATTTGCGAACTTAAAAATTAAAAATGTTGCTTGTCTTACGTGTTATATCTTATTCAGTCTTATAATTTTAAAACTCTAGTCTATTGTGAATATAATAATTATACAAAATAAGTTAAGTAACAAATTAAGTTATACATTAAATTATTAATATATAACAAATATAAACAAATTAACAGCGTTGATCCATTCAAATCATTCAAATCTACTCAAAATATAGTAAAAGAATCAATTTCAATACGAGAAAAATATATTAAGTTAAAAAGTTTACAAGTATAGATATTACTTTACTACATAAGATAACAAACTAAGTTAAATAACAGCATATTAAACTTAAATTGTCTGAATAAAAGAACAGTTTTATTATGGCTCTAGGTCACGACTTCTTGTACATCACACTACACACTCAGTACAACACTGTTCGCTTGGTACACACTACACAGTTCGTTGAACTTCTTCAAGTTCGTTCATTCAATTCATTGTAAAATGTTCATCGTTGACTTTGACAATGTAACAACGTCGATAGCAGATACTCTTCATTTGTAGGATAATAAATATTTTAATAAATAGTATGAAATACTTGATATGAAGTAGTAAAGTACACCCTATTAGCTCTTACACTTAAATGTGGAGATATCCGGATCCAGAATCCGGATTCGGCAAATATTAGGGCCAAACTATCCGGATTCGGAAAATAGTAAAAAACCGTATCCGCTGATCCCTAATGATTATGGTAGGCAAGGGATTATTATGTTAAGCAAGGTAACTGCCTTAGATCACCCCATTTATACTGATAGGCAACACTGTTCCATCTAAAGTTCGTTGGTCCGAGTGCATAGTTGCCCAGCATCCATTTTTGGTGCATTATTTGAAAAAATTTGCTGCGCGGTAATTATAAAACTGCGCAGATTAAATGGAACATTGGTAGGAAATTGCGCTGTTTTAAAACATATTTACAATTGTTATTATTATTGTGTCATTATGGTCTTTTTATAATTCATTGAATAATTTGTAAACACGATAGACATTTAGCGCCTGAAAACGCCTGTCAATGCCTGTCAACGCCTGTCAATGCCTGTCAATGCTTGTCTCTCGCTTTAACATTAACCTGGTGTCTTTTCCCCGTTTTTGAGGGTCCCTCATCGCTACCGGAAGTAACATTTATTTGAATTTCATTGCAGGGAGAATGCTGCGGCCTCAACGGACCCGGCGACTTCGCTAAAGCTTCTCTCAACGTCACGTTTAAACCGGGGGTCAACCCTTACCAGAATGTGACGATTCCACGGTGGATAAGTGATAAATACCACATACCGTACATCAACACCACCTTCAAGGCTAATCTAAAAGTAAGTCAGTGATGAATACCACATACCGTACATCAACACCACCTTCAAGGCTAATCTAAAAGTAAGTCAGTGATGAATACCACATACCGTACATCAACACCACCTTCAAGGCTAATCTAAAAGTAAGTCAGTGATGAATACCACATACCGTACATCAACACCACCTTCAAGGCTAATCTAAAAGTAAGTCAGTGATGAATACCACATACCGTACATCAACACCACCTTCAAGGCTAATCTAAAAGTAAGTCAGTGATGAATACCACATACCGTACATCAACACCACCTTCAAGGCTAATCTAAAAGTAAGTCAGTGATGAATACCACATACCGTACATCAACACCACCTTCAAGGCTAATCTAAAAGTAAGTCAGTGATAAATACCACATACCGTACATCAACACCACCTTCAAGGCTAATCTAAAAGTAAGTCAGTGATAAATACCACATACCGTACATCAACACCACCTTCAAGGCTAATCTAAAAGTAAGTCAGTGATAAATACCACATACCGTACATCAACACCACCTTCAAGGCTAATCTAAAAGTAAGTCAGTGATAAATACCACAAAACAAAAGTGGTACATACCGCATGCCGTGCACTGCCGTACACCGACCACAAATCTACCTTTAGTAACGTAAGTGTGACACAGAGTCACCGGCTAGCTGTTTGGATGACTCCAGTAAATCGAACATTCGTCCTGACCGCCTGTCGTCTGCAGGTTCCTCCCGTCTGCTGTGACTCGAGTGTTTTCCAATCTCCCAGCGAAGTGACGCGCTTCGATGACGTTATTCACTGTGCCACACAGAAACACGCGGACCATCTCAATAAACAGGTCAGTCATGGTTGTTTCTTTCTTTGTTTCTGTGTTTGTTTCTCTGTTTGTTTGTTTGTTTGGTTGTTTGTCTGTTTGTTTGTCTGTTTGGTTGTTTCTTTGTTTGTCTGTTTGGTTTTTTGTTTGTTTGTCTGTTTGGTTGTTTGTCCGTTCAAACCCATAAACAAAAGGGAAATCAATAAACGTATTAAACAAATTATTTGAAATCATCGATTTTTACTTTAAAAAGGCACTAAAAGTTCAGCACGAACTTTTCTTACCTAATTTCTAAAATATTGAATTATATGGGAGTACGTGGGAAAAAGATACATCGCGGAAGCAAAGTTAAGTTGTCAAAGCATTTTTATTCGCTGTATACAATTTCATAAAGATTTTAAATTGATTTAATAATTACTTCAACTAAAGAATGCGCTTCGGTTGTTCTTCCAGAAACCTACCAATGGTAGGAAAAACAACTTTAGATTTTCCTTTAATTAAACATAGATATTTTAGAATACTTTCATGTCTTACCGAGTGGCACTTGCTTTAGCTTCGCTCATCAAGCGAATGCCTCAAACTTTATGGTTACGTATTTGTAATAACTGATGACGTATTTGTAATAACTGATGACGTATTTGTAATAACTGATGACGTATTTGTACTATCTGAGCACGTATTGGTCCTGAATGATGACGTATGCATTTTAACTGATGAGGTTTTTGTACTAACTGATGACGTGTGTGTACTAACTGATGACGTATGTGTACTAAATGATGACGTATGTGTACTAACTGATGACGTGTGTGTACTAACTGATGACGTGTGTGTACTAACTGATGACGTGTGTGTACTAACTGATGACGTGTGTGTACTAACTGATGACGTGTGTGTACTAACTGATGACGTGTGTGTACTAACTGATGACGTGTGTGTACTAACTGATGACGTGTGTGTACCAACTGATGACGTGTGCGTACTAACTGATGACGTGTGCGTACTAACTGATGACGTGTGTGTACTAACTGATGACGTGTGTGTACTAACTGATGACGTGTGTGTACTAACTGATGACGTGTGTGTACTAACTGATGACGTGTGTGTACTAACTGATGACGTGTGTGTACTAACTGATGACGTGTGTGTACTAACTGATGACGTGTGTGTACTAACTGATGACGTGTGTGTACTAACTAATGACGTGTGTGTACTAACTGATGACGTGTGTGTACTAACTGATGACGTGTGTGTACTAACTGATGACGTGTGTGTACTAACTGATGACGTGTGTGTACTAACTGATGACGTGTGTGTACTGATGACGTGTGTGTACTAACTGATGACGTGTGTGTACTAACAGATGACGTGTGTGTACTAACTGATGACGTGTGTGTACTAACTGATGACGTGTGTGTACTAACTGATGACGTGTGTGTACTAACTGATGACGTGTGTGTACTAACTGATGACGTGTGTGTACTAACTGATTCCATTCTCCACAGGGGTGCTACTCGTATTTCTTTAAGAACTACATATCTACGGGGATAAGTGTTGGCTTCTATACATCAATAGTTGTAGGGGTGAGTCATGTTGTATACATCAATAGTTGTAGGGGGTGAGTCATGTTGTATACATCAATAGTTGTAGGGGGTGAGTCATGTTGTATACATCAATAGTTGTAGGGGGTGAGTCATGTTGTATACATCAATAGTTTTAGGGGGTGAGTCATGTTGTATACATCAATAGTTGTAGGGGGTGAGTCATGTTGTATACATCAATAGTTGTAGGGGTTGATTCATGTTGTATACATCAATTGTTCTAGGGGTGAGTCATGTTGTATACATCAATAATTGTAGGGGGCGAGTCATGTTGTATACATCAATAGTTGTAGGGTCGAGTCATGTTGTATACATCAATAGTTGTAGGGGTGAGTCATGTTTTATACATCAATTGTTGTAGGGGGTGAGTCATGTTGTATACATCAATTGTTGTAGGGGGTGATTCATGTTGTATACATCAATAGTTGTAGGGGGTGATTCATGTTGTATACATCAATAGTTGTAGGGGGTGAGTCATGTTGTATACATCAATAGTTGTAGGGGGTGAGTCATGTTGTATACATCAATACTTGTAGGGGGTGATTCATGTTGTATTCATCAATAGTTGTAGGGCCGAGTCATGTTGTATACATCAATAGTTGTAGGGGGTGATTCATGTTGTATGCATCAATAGTTGTAGGGTCGAGTCATTTTGTATACATCAATAGTTGTAGGGGTGATTCATTTTGTATACATCAATATTTACATAGAAATTAAATTATAATTATAGATTATTATCATTGTTGTGTGTGTGTGTGTGTGTGTGGGGGGGGGGTATTGTTTGCGGTTGAAATAATTTTTTCGCGTGTAAGGCGGACGTGATAACCACTACAGTACGAATCACAAGTAATTCTGTGAAGGAACAAAGCAAGTGAACGCAAGAACCATCGTTGGTTTCGAGACCACCTCTGCTTGCCAACTATAAACTGATTGGTCGACCCCAGTGAGGGTCATTCGTCATGCTCATTTGCACATACTCGCGTTGGTGAATTATATATATACTAGAACTAGAGATAACCCGCCAAAAATGACGGAATCGTTTTTGGTTCAAACAGCACTATAAAACAAAAAACGATCGCGGCGCCACCTAACAGCACTACATCCATACAGACAACGGGAATCAATAACTTAAGTAACTTATCCTTGTTTGATAAATACGAAATATTAAACTTACTGAAATGTGCACAAAGTATTTCATAATAATTATAAATCCTCAAAACCTATTTTTACATCGTTCCCTTTTCAAAAATTAAAATATAAGCATAAAACAATGACGTCATATAATATTTTTTATACAAAATCGATCGCAGCGCCACCTGACAGCATTATTCCATACATACATACACGTATGTATAAGTGAAATATCGGGAGACAAATTTCGTATATTTGCTTTTTACGCCATTGTTGACAAACTTGAGACAGAGCCTGGTAGATGAGGATAGGTATATTATGATATTGGAGTTAGATTTTCTTGTCTGGTCGATGTACCACAAACATCTCAGTGTTCCCAGCGCGCTCGACTGGCGTACCGATGGTCACGGGTTCGAATCCCTGTGATTTGTTCCCCGGGCCTAGGGCGTCCCTGAGTCACCCAGCTCTGAATGGGTACCTAACACTAGTTAGGCGGCTGGGTAATGCGTGGAACCCAAAAAGCCGTGGCCTGTGAACGCTGCATCACTTGCCAACAGAACATCTGTCATGGTCTGTGGACGCAATTATCTTCTGCATAGAAGGAGCGTCTGTATAGATAAGATAAGAAGATAATAAATGCTTATCCTGAAGATCTGAACAATAATTTATATACCGAACTACAAAAGTTACACTCATATATTCGCCATAAGTTTCATGCATCAAAATCTGAAAACAACACGTTGAGTCATGCAGAATTATACAAAGTAATAGAGACAACATCCAGTTTGATTTTCCAATGTAGAAATGGACTTGATCATATTTTTAACATTAATGTATACGAACGTTTTAACTGAGCGCTCTTTTTCTCAGTTAAAACGTACAAAAAATCCAAGTAGATCGATAATGAAATAAGAAAGGCTTGATTCCTTATCTTTTCTGATGATTTAGACAGACATTTTGCGCAAAATTAACTTGGATGATTTACTTTGCCAAATGTAAATCTAGAATAAAGAACTTTAAATGTAAAGGTTTGCTTTCTCTGACTTTCTCATCTATTAAAAAGTTACAGTATGTTTGTCTATTATTATTACAAAATTCATTAAATATTTATTATACAGAAATAACTTATCGTAGGTCTTATTTGAGTGATACTAGTACAAACATATGTGTTAACAACGGCGTCACTAGGATGGGTGTCATCCAGTTCGGTAAGTCATGGTGTAACCCCCTCACAACTTACTCCATAGACCTCCTTCGAGTATGCCAAATAACGAGACATCCAGAATAATTCCCTTTGGTGTCACCCGGTGCGGTCCGCACCTCCCGCAATCCATTGTAACGCCCCTGTGTGTTAACAACTGTTTTGTTTGTTAGTTGGTTTGCTTGATATTGAACATACCAGCGGTCAATGGGGGATCGGGGCAGAAGGTGGCACCAATGTGGGTTTGTGCCTCGGGCACCAAGATGGCTTAATCCGGCCCTACAAAAGGTACGTAGATAGAAGACTAATTTTCCTCTAGAATTTTGTTCTGCATGCTCTTGTAATACCAAGACATATTAGTTGCGTTATCCGGGACTGACCTCTGCATTTCGCTAAATCAATATTGCAAACTTCACGTAAGTACTGCAACTTTTGCTTAGCCATACATTCACCGGTGTGACTTTGCAGCTCCAAGAAAGTCAAAAGGCGTTTAATGGGCTCTCCATCTACCACATATCGAAGAACAACGCTTAACTGATCTATAAGTGAAATATCGTGTATTGACAAGTTGAAATAACCGGAAGCCTTTACTTCATCTATAATTACTTGATGGACTTTTGGGGACAAAATTTTAATCAGTTCTTCACATATAGTTTGGCATACATAAGAAGGATTTCCTTTGCCAGAATTTCCTTATTTCGCAATGTATGATGCTAAAAATTGATCAAACTGACTGACCAACTCCAGCAACCCTAGAAAATTAAATTTTGTAAAGATCCAAATTTTTCAATTGTCCCTTTAAAAGCGATTTCAGGGGTGGATTAAGATTGCACGGGGCCACTGGCTGCAATTCCACCTGGGGCCCTGTCCAGCCACTTTATTATACAATTTAATAAGTTTGGGGTCCCTTAATTTAGTCTTAAATCATTGGGGGCCCTTGGTTTTAGCCCAATCAGCCTTCCATTTAATTCGCCCCTGTGCGATTTAATATTACATTTGCGATTTTCTAACGTCATGTCGATTATGGACAATATACACATTTTTCTTGAGGACTTGTGGTGCCCCCAATCGCTTGGTGCCCAACGCACGTGCCTTGTTTGCATATAGTTTAATCCAGCCCTGCATACATACATACAGACAACGGGATTTGTGTAAATTGATATATATAGCTACATTTAATTTAGGGCTGCTGAAATTAACGATTAATTTCTAGATTAATCGTTAAAATTTTTTATCGATTAAAATTATTTTAATCGCTAAAAATTCGATTAAATTTATTTTAATCGCTAAAAATTCGATTAAAATTAAAAAAAATATTTAAATATTTTTAATTTTTAAATAAATAAATAATTAATTATTAATAATAATTTATATATATTTTACGTACAAACTTCTCCCACGTAATATTATAATTTATTTTATTACTTTATGTGGACCGGCAGACGTCAACTAAAAAATGGCTGACAGCATCAGCGCAGTTAAATTTAAACATATAACTAGAAAGTTGAGCAAAAAGTTTGTTTTTAATCTAACTGCGGATGGCAAAGTCGAAGATGGTGAAAAAGTTTACTGTGTTCACTGCCATAAACAATTCTCTTTTAAAGGATCAAATACATCGCTGACGTACCACCTTCAGCACAAACATCCGATCAAGTATCAACACATTGTCATAAAATTTAGTTCAAAATATTCTCAATTTTCAATGTCCTTGAGAAATGTTCAGTTAACTGTCGTCATAAATTTCTATTTTTGGCTTTAATCGAAATTATCGCTTAATTAAGCTATAATTTTTCAAAAGTTAACGATTAAATTTAAATTAATCGATAACAGCCCTAATTTAATTGCTAAAATTAGAAACATAATGTTTTTTTTCCTTTTACCATTCAGATCACGTGGGCTGCACTAGGCATGGTGACCCCGTTTGTTGTGGAGGAAATGCCAAGTGACGTCATGTAGTGTCGTGAGTTGTTGAGGAGGGTCACATAGTGACGTCACTTTTTAATGTATAAAAATAGTTCGTCACAAAGTATGTAGGACCAATTACTTCCGGGTCGTTAGCTTGACCTACTTTAAGGGTGGGGTGGGTACATATTATTGGGTGGGCATTGTGTGTGTATGTGTACGTGTGTGTATGTTTGAGTACGTGTGTGTATGTGTGCGCGTGTATGTGTGCGTGCATTGTAAATACTTTTGAATTGTGGTTTTGGCTTGATGTCAATAAATTACAGACGTTATTTCGAAGTAAATATCCGTGTCAAGTTATGTGTACGTCTCGTTGGGTCAGCTCAAATCTTTTGATTACACGGCTCACATTTGAGAACAGTTTGAACAGAAATTAAAAAAAAATGAATGTAACAAAATTCATTAAAAAAAACCTTCGTTTGTATGAACTATAATTACCTACCACCACAAACCTCATCAAACAACCACAAACCACCAAAAAAAAATAACAGGTTGAAAAATATTTTTGCAAAAAAAAACAAAACAACCAGAAACAAAACTGAATGATAATTAAATCTTTGATTTAATTTTAACATAGAATTGATGAATTAAGTATATTCAGAATACATAATATTAATGTAGCTTTTGTTTATTGAAGCGTTTAAACGATAAACGTGATGTTTTCTTGGTTTTATTTTCGTCCTGTTATCGTCTTTTCGTCTCAGCCCCTCTCGTGAGCGTTGAAAAACTTCTTGACTCTGGGATGTGTTTTGCCCAGCATGTTGTTTTGGTCTCCTTGTGGCATGTGGGGTATCAAGCCTGACAACACGGTGAACACACTCTGGGGAACAACAACACACAGTGTAAACACACGCTGGGGAACAACAACACACAGTGTAAACACACTCTGGGGAACAACAACACACAGTGAACACACTCTGGGGAACAACAACACACAGTGTAAACACACTCTGGGGAACAACAACACACAGTGTAAACACACTCTGGGGAACAACAACACACAGTGTAAACACACTCTGGGGAACAACAACACACAGTGTAAACACACTCTGGGGAACAACAACACACAGTGAACACACTCTGGGGAACAACAACACACAGTGAACACACTCTGGGGAACAGAACACGCAGTGTAAACACACGCTGGGGAACAGAACACGCAGTTAAAGTCTACTCACCCCTACTCCGAGGAAGGACCTACTCACCCCTACTCCGAGGAAGGACCTACTCACCCCTACTCCGAGGAAGGACCTACTCACCCCTACTCCGAGGAAGGACCTACTCACCCCTACTCCGAGGAAGGACCTACTCACCCCTACTCCTAGGAAGGACCTACTCACCCCTACTCCGAGGAAGGACCTACTCACCCCTACTCCGAGGAAGGACCTACTCACCCCTACTCCGAGGAAGGACCTACTCACCCCTACTCCGAGGAAGGACCTACTCACCCCTACTCCGAGGAAGGACCTACTCACCCCTACTCCGAGGAAGGACCTACTCACCCCTACTCCGAGGAAGGACCTACTCACCCCTACTCCGAGGAAGGACCTACTCACCCCTACTCCGAGGAAGGACCTACTCACCCCTACTCCGAGGAAGGACCTACTCACCCCTACTCCGAGGAAGGACCTACTCACCCCTACTCCGAGGAAGGACCTACTCACCCCTACTCCGAGGAAGGACCTACTCACCCCTACTCCGAGGAAGGACCTACTCACCCCTACTCCGAGGAAGGACCTACTCACCCCTACTCCGAGGAAGGACCTACTCACCCCTACTCCGAGGAAGGACCTACTCACTCCTACTCTGAGGAAGGACCTACTAATCCCTACTCCGAGGAAGGACCAATTCACACATACTCCGAGGAAGGACCTACTTACCCCTACTCCGAGGAAGGTGAAAACCTACTCACCCCTACTCCGAGAAATGGATAAAACATCTGACCTATCCAGGGCTCAATGAAGGACTGGAAAAAGTATTTGTAGCAACCCTGGGGATAGAGTAGATAGTTTACTTACGTCACGTGACCCTAGCTTCGGGTTGACAGGGATGTCTTCAAACAATTGCACCATATAGAGTAGGTGTTTGTCCGGTGTAACAATTTGTTCGTTGTTTAATTTGAACTGAACTACACGACACACACTCTGAAATGGCTTACCTCAGGGTAGAATAAACAATTTAAAAAGTGTTGTAAAATCATAACCTTAGTTATGACATAAGAATGACCCACGGCCGTAAGAACGATAACTTAAACTTACCCCAGTATGGCCTGAGAGCTTTCCTGAACTAGGGTGACTTAAATACAACTTTTTCACCCCAAACCACCATTACCATAAAGAGATGTAATGTCTTACGTCAGAGTTCAGAAGTGACTGGTTTCCTGTCTCGGCGCAGTAGACAACATTGTAAAACCTTTCAACCACATCGTCAGACGTGAAGGCCTCGGCCTTGCAGCAAGCAGGCGGGATCTGAGAGTCAGGAGTGTTAGAGCGTTTCACGGTTTAACAAGACATGACTGTAATATGGATTATAAATAACTTCATATTAACTCAAACTAAACAGACATTATAAATCGAATAAAAAAGATATTATAATATTATTGACTACACGAACGTCATAATAAAATGGATTATAAAAAAACAGCTTTAAGCATGATTTAAAAAAACAACAAAAGATGGTGGAGGGAAAACTCACGAGGGATGGAGAGGAAAAGGTTTTGTAAGAAAATAAAATTTAGTTTTAGTTTAGTTTTGATAGGCACGCATAAACATTTATAGGAGCCTTGTACTTTTTCAAATCAATTTTTAAGATAATGGTATTCTAAGAAATAACTCGGAAGTTGTTTTGTGTTTGTTTGTTTTTGTTTTTTGTGCTCACCAAACAATAAGCAAGTTCGTTATTTTCAAATTTGGAAACACGTTAAAAATATTTGAGAGGCTTGTTACATTGTTAGACTGAATTTGAAAAATGAAAAAGTTTTGGCAGAATTTCCAGTAAGAGTCTAGAGTCTAGAGCAAAGTCTTGGGGACATTGTCTAAGAAACATCACAAGATTAACTCTTAGAAAAAAACAACAACAAAACTGATGGTAAATAAAAATAAAGATAATAATTAAAAAAAGGAAAAGAAAGAATTATAAAAAACAAGATGGTAACCAAAGACCAACCAGGCGAAAATACCAAACCAACGAAGACGCAAAAAGAACTTGAGACTGAGCATCAATCTAAGAACTGCCATCAGGCAGACGACACCAGTGGCAGACGGCGACTGAATGTAACAGAAATGTCGTTAAATAGGAGTTTGACCACGTCGGCGTATATAGAGCTTCATGGAAAATTGTAGTTAGGTCAGTTTTATTAAGGTAATTTAAAAAATCTACTTAAGGAGGAAAAAAAACCCGAAAACTCCCTAGACTACGATCAACACCCGAAAGAAACTGACCTTGAACTTTCCCTTGTAGGTGACGTTAGCGAAAGGTATCAGGAAGTCTCTCGGCAGCCATGACGGTAGGTTGACGTCTTTGTTTGGGTTGTCTCCTGCTTGAAGAGAAACCTGCATGTCTGACGTCTGGAAATCTTCCGGACCGGTCACACCACAGCATTCTCCCTGGGAGATGACATGGAGAGTGGGGGACGGCAGGGTCGCAGTAATGGGTGAAGCTTGGATAGAGGGTGGGTTTGTCTGCGTGGGTTTGTTTTGGGTGGGTTTGTTTGTGTGGGTTTGTTTGTGTGGGTATGTTTGTGTGGGTTTGTTTTGGGTGGGTTTGTCTTGGTGGATTTGTTTGTGTGGATTTGTTTTGGGTGGGTTTGTTTGTGTGGGTTTGTTTGTGTCGGTTTGTCTGGGTGGGTTTGTTTGTGTGGGTTTGTTTGTGTGGCTTTGTCTGGGTGGGTTTGTTTGGACGGGTTTGTCTGAGTGGGTTTGTTTGTGTGGGTTTGCTGGGTGGGTTTGTTTGTGTGGGTTCGTCTGGGTGGGTTTGTCTGGGTGGGTTTGTTTTGGGTGGGTTTGTCTGGGTGGTTTGTTTTGGGTGGATTTGTCTGGGTGGGTTTGTTTGTGTGGGTTTGTTTGTGTGGGTTTGTCTGGGTGGGTTTGTTTAGGTGGGTTTGTTTAGGTGGGTTTGTTTATCTGTTTTTTTTCGGTGGGTTTGTTTGTGTGGGTTTGTTTGTCTGGGTTTGTTTGTGTGGTTTTGTCTGGGTGGGTTTGTTTGTCTGTTTTTTTCGGTGGGTTTGTTTGTGTGGGTTTGTTTGGGTGGGTTTGTTTGTCTGGGTTTGTTTGGGTGGGTTTGTTTGTCTGTTTTTTTCGGTGGGTTTGTTTGTGTGGGTTTCTTTGTCTGGGTTTGTTTGGGTGGGTTGGGTGGCGGGCCACAAAATGGACGTGCATGGTACATCGAGGTGAAAATTTTCATTTATTGCTTGTCTGTCATCCTAGAAATTAATATTTCATGTATTCTCTTTAAATCGCGTTTAAAGTGTATTATCCATAGTTAGAAGCGTTACTTTGTTTTTCGCGCCCTTGGCTAATTCATTTTTGGCGCCCTTGAGCAATAGGGAAAATACCAAATTATGCAGAATAAATTATTGATTATTGAAGGATTAGCTCTCGGCGCCCTTGGCAACTGCCCCGATGCCAAGTCGTTGTTACGCCTTTGTCCATAGTTAATGACACGATAATTGCTCCATAAAATCCCTCAAGTCAAATCTCTTACTATGATCATTACGGTAAAAGACTTTAAGTGAAATCTCTAATTATGATCATTACGGTAAAATCCCTCAAGTCAAATCTCTTATTATGATCATTACGGTAAAATCCCTCAAGTCAAAACTCTTACTATGATCATTACGGTAAAATCCCTCAAGTCAAATCTCTCTTACTATGATCATTAAGGTAAAATCCCTCAAGTCAAAACTCTAATTATGATCATTACGGTAAAATCCGTCAAGTGAAATCTCTTATAATGATTATTACGGTAAAATCCCTCAAGTCAAACCTCTTACTATGATCATTACGGCGTTCATGGCGGCCACGACATTATCTCCTGGTAAGATGTGGTAGTTCTGGCTGATTAACTTTCTCAGATTCTTCATGGCTAAAGTGTTGGACTGTAAATACATTTTAAAAAATGCCTTGATCATTACAACATTATGTTTAAAAAAAAATCAAATTAAATACAATTTACGTTTTTGTTTTCCAGCCCGCTTTATAAATCGTTATAAGTTGTGTTGATGAAACCATGAGGTCTATGTTTTTGTTTTGTGTGTGTGTCAGTTTTAAATGAAATATTTGTTTTGAAATAACTCAAGTTCACCGCCCACTGAGTTAAAATCTCTAGCAAGCGATGTCTGAACCAGGCAATTACTCTTTTGAAACAGAATTGAAATGACACATTTGGAACAAAATGAAACGTTTCATGTATTATTTTATTTTATAATACAATACACGGTTTAACATCTCGAAAAGACTTAAATTTCCTCATTCATGTCTTGCACGTTTTAAATTATTTATTTTTAAAAATCCGTGTAAATTTTTGCGTCCAACTCTGTTTTGTTTTAAATGTATATTTACATTGAACGTTGTTTCATTATCTGAGCTTTTGACCAAGAACACATCAGATAAATGGTGGCAAAAATAAAGTAACATAACATTGGTTTACTCTTTCGCTGCTCTCATTTCTTGGCATTGCATGCTGTGCATCTTTTGTATACAACAGTCAATGGGAGTTAACTCAAATATTTTATTATTAAGCGCAATGCCATATATTGATTTTTGTGATCATTCTCCCTTCCTTTGAAAAAAAAATATATTAATAACAAAATTTACTCTGTAGAAAAAAATAAACGAAACAAAAGAACAAACTTTGTGGATTAAATAATCAAAATAAAGAGTTGGGCATTGGGTGGTTGGGGGGGGGGAGAAATAGGAGATCATACTAATGACAAATAGTAAAGTTTAAAAAAGTATAATAATAATAAACTGATAATTTATAAAGCGTTGTAACCCAGAAAGGAACTGGGCTCACAGCGCCTTACAAAAAGTTAATTGCATACATATAAGTATTAAATAAACATTCATATCATAAAAACCACATAAATGACAGTGTGGTACAGGTACACATAAGCTAAGTTTATCATTAAAAGAAATGTTTCCTCAATTTTGAAAGTAAAGTTTGAAAAGATGCGTATTAAGTGCATTTTCGAAGGCCTTAGTAGTTGAAATACAACGGATGTGTAATGGTAGAGAATTCCATTGTTTGGCTGCACAAAACAAAACAAAAACAACACCTTTCGCAAAATGTTTTAGTGCGTGTCTTAGGAACGGAGAGAATACGTGTGCCTGCAGAAGAGCGTAGCTGACGACTGGGTGAGTAGACAGACAGAAGTTCAGTAATACATGAAGGTCATGAGTCAGAAAAGAAGTTGTGACAGAGCACGGCCAGTTTGTAATCAATTCGGGCTTGTATAGGTAGGCAATGAAGTGAGTAAAGTAGCGAGTAATAAGGTCATGTTTTTTTGCCTTAAGAAATAGTCTGGCAGCTGAATTTTTAACTTTCTGTAGTTTTTAAATCCCTTATATTAACTTCGCGGCCGTCTCTGTCGTCATCTCATCATCTCTCTCATCATCTCATGGGCTTGGCGGGCGGAAAAAGAAAAGTCGAAAATGACCCACTTCCAGTGATCCGATCGAGCTGAAATTTGGCACACGGACCCGACTTACCTAACAATGCATCGTATCAAAATTTCAGATCGATCGATCGTACCGTAATTAAATTAATGCATTTTTAGTTTATCCTTATATGAGGTATGTAATTCAAATTCACTGTTTGTTATTGTTTTTTTCTTCCACTTCCACGTGAGTTTGAGTTGACGCCGACCGTCGTGTTGACGCCGACCGTCGTGCCGACACCCCCTCACATCCCACCCCCATTTATTAAAGACAAGGGACATCACTCGGTGTCAGTCTGTAAATGTTTGAAAATAATCAATACTGTTAGTTATGTCTCATATATAAGGGATTTATAGTCAAAAACTTTGTTTTTGCGGGTTTGTTTATTTCTGCAATGTTGATGTGTTTCTTGTTATATGCCCGCTGCCAAACTTGCACCAACAAGCTACTCACCCCTTCAACGACCGAGTTGACGATGGTGTAAGACACAGCGAAGGACAAGATGGAGGCAGAACCGATGCAGATCACCTGAAATATATATTTTTTTCAATTTGTTAGCGGCTTTTTTTTTAAATTATAAAACTAGTGACGTAATCTATGTATCGAAACGTTACTTGAAAAAAGTTATTTGGTTTGAGATTATTTGTTGTACTATAAGCCAAATCCAAAGGACATCATCACCACACTGCTGCTTTAAGTCCCCGTGTGAGAACATGGTGTCAAGAGTTTAACTGCAAGCATTCGATTCAGCTCCAAATATTTCTATGTGCCTCTAAGCACCCTGAGATATATCTGTGGTGACCAACGATCTGTTGAACACTGTCTGAGAATTTCTTGTGTCTGCTTGAAGCTATGCGATCCCGTGATTATCCCACCATTGTCCTGTGGCCTACTTTTCATATCAAATATAAAACTACGCCCCATGAAAACATACAAGCTTTTCTTATTTTCGTTTAAGCATAAGGAAGACAAGGCAAAAATATTAAAGTAAATGTTAATGAAAACATCTCACTCGTCATAAACGCGATCTCGTTTAGTTACAGTTACAGAATATACATTTCTGTCTAATTAACGCTCACTTCATTTTTTTTCCCTAGCCTCTCTTCTTATCATTCAACACTTACGTACTTCAAACCAGATAAGACAGCTCTTACCATCAGAGAGACATGTTAAGACAGCACTCACCACGAGAGAGTAGCAGGCGTGTGGTGAACAGATGAAGCCCGCCCCTACGAGGGCTAATATCAAGGGGAGGGCAAAGAGGAGCAGGAGACTGTGTTTGAAACTGCCGAACATCTCTCCTGTCATCAGGTCGTCTGCAGCAAACAGTGACACGAAACATGCATTTGTATAATTTATTTTAAAAATCTTTTAATGAGCATCGCGGCCAGTCCTAAGGTGTTGATTTTATGAAAGGTTTGGGGGAGGGGCAATACTATAATGAGAATGTCAAACAACTTATCTAAACACATATTCTGTAAGCTTGAGATTTCTCTCTTATAGCTTTTACTAACACCTGGGCAACCTGATCCATCTGCTGGGCAGTGCCATACAACATTGTCTAAGTATTGGACTCACTCACCGTCCTAACCTCCCCAGTTATGTCCAGCGCGCGGCACGAAGACCACAGGTGTACAAGGAGCTTCTACCCTTAAACGGTTGTATCAATCCCTACACGGGTTTTTATATCCCTATACATGTGTTTCTATCCCCACAAAGGTGTTTCTATCCCTACACAGGTCTTTCTATATTGTAAATGGTTTGCTTTTATATGTATTGTAGGCGTTCTCACATATCACAAACTTTCGTGCAGCGAATCCTTGAAATACTATTGTCAACAAAATAACTTTAATATGGACACAATGTACAGAAATATCAAATTGAGGTTACACTTCGTGGAGACATCAACACTACATTCTAGCCATCTTGAAAAACACTCTCGAACCTTCTTCCCCTTTCTTCCCGCGCTTTCATTCACGTGACCTCTCCGTCATCCAACTCCTGATTCACACGTGACATATATCTACACAGGTCTTTCTATATATACACATGTCTTTCTATATCTACACAGGTCTTTGTATATCTTCACAGGTCTTACTATATCTACACAGGTGTTTCTGTATCTACACAGGTATTTCTATATCTACACAAGTTTTTCTATATCTACACAGGTCTTTCTATATCTACACAGGTGTTTCTATCCCTACACAGGTCTTTCTATATCTACACAGATCTTTCTATATCTACACATGTGTTTCTATATCTACACAGGTGTTTCTATATCTACACAGGTCTTTCTATATCTACACAGGTGTTTCTTTATCTACACAGGTGTTTCTATATCTACACAGGTGTTTCTATATCTACACAGGTGTTTTTATATCTACACAGGTCTTTCTATATCTACACAGGTCTTTCTATATCTACACAGGTCTTTCTATATCTACACAGTTCTTTCTATACCTACCGTTAAATTCAAACCAGATGGGCACCAGCTCAGATGGCTTACGATGACCTTTGGCCAGGTAACTCTTGATGGTCTCACCGATTTCATCAAGGCCACTGATTCCCTTGTAAGACCAGGTGGTGGCTAGAATCTAGCAGATATAGAAGAACAGCTTTTCAACGTGTGTTGTTAGTGGAACAGCAAAAACTGGTATTACCATTGTAAGAAAGGTGTATCCTGCTTCTACTACAATTGTAGATTAGTCACTCAATGTTAGACAGGATTATCCTAATAGTACTACAATTGTAGTTTAGACACAAAATTTGTGTTGAAATTTTTCGCAAATTAAAGAAAAATGTTTTTCCAACTATCACATTATATTCCATAATATTTACAGATCGAAATATCTATAACCATTGTAGTATAACCATTGTAGTATAACCATTGTAGTATAACCATTAGTTTAATCCCCAAAACCTCTGATAAAAAAGTTCTTAATTCAATATCAAGTTAACCCACACACTACCACCAATGTATTATCAAGTTAACCCACACACTACCACCAATGTAATATCACGTTAACCCACACACTACCACCAATGTATTGTCAAGTTAACCCACACACTACCACCAATGTTATATCAAGTTAACCCACACACTACCACCAATGTAATATCAATTTAACCCACACACTACCACCAATGTAATATCAAGTTAACCCACACACTACCACCAATGTAACATCAAGTTAACTCACACACTACCACCAATGTAATTTCAAGTTAACCCACACACTACCACCAATGTAATATCACGTTAACCCACACACTACCACCAATGTATTATCAGGTTAACCCACACACCAATGTAATATCAAGTTAACCCACACACTACCACCAATGTAATATCAAGTTAACCCACACACTGCCACCAATGTAATATCAAGTTACCCACACACTACCACCAATGTAATATCAAGTTAACCCACACACTGCCACCAATGTAATATCAAGTTAACCCACACACTACCACCAATGTAATATCAAGTTAACCCACACACTACCACCAATGTATTATCAAGTTAACCCACAACCTACCATTAAGGCGACCCACACAACCAAATGAGCCAGCCGTCCCACCACAGCGTCCCAGAACTTGAATGGCTTATTGCTCGGCTTGGCGTTGTTGTTTAACATGGCTCCTCCCACAATTGTTCGTACCCTATGTCCTCTTCATTTGGCTGCATAGTTTCTAATGACGATGCACACGAGACACAATTTCACTGAATAATTGTTATTGATAAAGCTGGAAGCGTGTAAAATAGATTGTATGCAACGGAGTGGTGGGGCAAACATTTTTAACGTTATAGTTTTTAAAGAAATGTTGTCAGAATTATAACATTGATCTAACTGCTTTTTAGACATGTATAGTATCTCTGAATAATCCAAATTTTTTTAAGGCAATAAATAATAAAATAATTAGTTAAAAACTTATAGAGGGCTTGTCATTTTCAAAACCGGAAAACGTCATAACTCGATGAGTAATGTTCTATTTTTAGATTACATTTAGGCGAGCAATTTTTTGAAGCATAAATACAGTTGAATCACTATATTCTCAAAATTGTAAGCATAGTAAAATAACGAAATTATTGTTTTTCCTTTTCAAGTCCAATAAGCTGTCTTAAATTGACGAAGAGTTAACAAATAGCTGATAAGACACATCCTTCTCAATATACCTACATTACATATTGACTTGTATCTTCTAATAAATTTTTATGAAATTAGTCTTTAAAAAAGTTATATATATAATATATATAGCCCAAATATTTCTATTAATAGGTTTCCGCCATATTATGACAAGGCCTATTGATTTGATCAAAATAACCTGATAATTTTGTGCACAAAAATATAATGATTAAAATGTTTCATTAGTTTGAATTCACTTTAAACTTTAAAAATTGATCAACTTTTCATTTTGTATGGTCCTGGAAATTATTTTTATTTAAAAGAATTCCAATTCGTGTAAAAAAACGAATCGATCTATTTATAATTCTAATGATTGTGTTTGCTGCGCTGATTTATTTGTTGCCATCTGTAATTTGTTCACCCAAAATGAAAGCTTAACATACGTTGGTCTATTCTAACATTTTGCTCTCGCCTTATTTATGTGCCCGAAAGTTTAGTGTTCAGTGGCAGCTCAAGAATTTCATACATAACTAACTTCACTGTAAACAAAGTTTGTGATGAGCACTTCCGTTCAAAGTCTGCGCACTGCAAAAATATCATGCACCATCCAGCAACGTGCGTAAGATGGCGTTCTTCAGTGGCAGCATAACTCATTTTTCAACGAGTGATTCCGTGAAAACTTGAAGTACGAATTCTACACTCTATGTGCCAATATTCGATGTTCACTGTCTTAGAGTTATTCATTCAACAAAGGGAGAATATTTTTTTAAGCAGTTGGCTTTTTTTTTACAGTTCCATCTTTCATCGTCATTTTATGTCGAGACCTGGACGAGTCTTCTTCTACCTTTTATTGAGCTTTTATCTTAGCATTGACGTCAGTGATTGTGCAAGTTTATTGTCTTATTAATAAGTTCATCTACAATAGTGCACCTGTGACGATGACGACAACATCCTTTAACGTCAAAGATAGACACACTGATCAGATGACAAAAATAAGTCATAAATAGTTTGACCTTGTCACGTTAATAGTTTGACCTTGTCACGTTACACCAACATCGTTTAACTACAAAGATAGACACACTGATCTGATGACAAAAATAAGTCATAAATAGTTTTACCTTGTCACGTTAATAGTTTGACCTTATCACGTTAATAGTTTGACCTTGTCACGTTAATAGTTTGACCTTGTCACGTTAATAGTTTGACCTTGTCACGTTAATAGTTTGACATTGTCACGTTACACCAACATCGTTTAACGTCAAAGATAGACACACTGATCTGATGACAAAAATAAGTCATAAATAGTTTTACCTTGTCACGTTAATAGTTTGACCTTATCACGTTAATAGTTTGACCTTGTCACGTTAATAGTTTGACCTTGTCACGTTACACCAACATCGTTTAACGTCAGAGATAGACACACCGATCTGATGACAAAAATAAGTCATAAATAGTTTGACCTTGTCACCAGTGGCGGCACTAGGGTTGGTGTCACCCGGGGCGGTAGCTCATGGTGTCACCCCTTCATGCCTGAAGGGACCGTCCATAAATGACGTCACGCGAGGTTGCCGATTTTTACCCCACCCTCCCCCAGCGTCATACTTTGTCACAAAAACTTAGACCCCACCCCTTTTTTACGATATGACGTCACAAAGCTTTGAACCCCCCCCCCAAGCCGTATTTTCTCAATAAAAATTAGCATGTTGCAAATTATTTTTAAAATCCTTTATATTAACTCGTGGTGTCAGGTGGCTTGCTTGCACCCTTGCGCCCTTGCTTGTCGCCAAAACTTTGGACCAATTTTTAACCCATTTTCTCGTAAGCTAGCGAGCTGACATTTTGCAGGCAGTTTCGTACCGATGATAAAAACAATGTATCAAAATTTCAGATCGATCACATGTACCGTAATTAAATTATTGATTTTTTAGATTATTTTATTTATTCCAATGTATCATGTTAATTTTTTAGATAGAGTGTAAGGGTGCGCATTATATTGAACAACCTTTCTGTCGCGCATTGATCATGTCGGTTGATCATTTCTAAGACCGGAAAACGTCATAGCTCAAAGAGTAATGTTCTATCTTTAGATTACATTTTAGCGGAACAATGTTTTACAGCGTAAATGAAGTCGAATCACTATGTTCTTAAAATTGTTAGCATAATAAAATTACGAAACTGTTTTTCCATTTTCAAGTCCAATTTGCCGTCTAAAATTAACTAAGAATTAACAAATAGCTGACAAAATACATCCTTCTCCATATACCTACATGTACACATTGACTCGTATCTTTTATTAAATTTTTATGAAATCTGTCCTTAAAAAGATAAATATAGCCCCAATATTTCTATTAATAGCTCTCCGCCATATTATGACAAGGCCTATAGGTGCGTATTTTATTGACAACACTTTTTATAAACATATTATTGATCGGTGCGCATTATATTAAACATGTTTTACGACACAATTGCAATTTTGTATTTTTGGATGGTCTTTTGCTGCGTATTATAATGAACATTCTTTTAGTTATGTCTCGTACATAAAGGATTTATAGTCAAAAACTTTGTTTTTTACGTTTTTTATTTTATTTTTCATTTAAAAATGTATTTAGGGTAAGTCTGCACTCTAATATCGTAACACGCGTGAAGTCATTGACTTAAATTAAATAATTAAATAAATGGTAAACAATCAAATATTTAAGTGGAATTTTTATGTAAAGTTGCGCGTTTTTGATGTGATGTCACATTTCTCAAACACCCCCCGCCTCGTACCACATCGGCACAGATGCGTGACACTCCCCCTACGGCGGATTAAAAGGGGGTTGCTGAACGGGCTAAAGCCCCAAATAATTTAAGGACCCCAAACTTATTATGAATTATAGTGTATAATAAAGATGCAGGCTATTATGTTTGTACGAATCCCTGAAAATGCCTTGGACAGTCATACGGCAATGCTGCAAATGAGTAGGAGGTATAACGGAAACCAGGCTACTCTTCGTGAGAAGTTCATTGTAGCTCAGTATATGCCGTGCACAGCTCATTCTTTAATTTGTTTGGGAAAAGAGCAGCATGTTGTCCTGCTGCGGTCAGATTTTTTTGTCTTCTGCAAAATCTTTATACCCGGCTTGTTGCATCTAATCATCGTTGACAGGTACTTCAAAAACATATGAAATTGATACATGCTAACAAAGCCTTGTCTGACACAAGATGGTCAGCCTGACATGATGCTGTAAGGACTATTAATAACTCATACCATGAGAATATCGCAGCACTGTAAGAATTAGCAACAAATGAAAATCAGCCACGTTGACTTTCGACTTGAAGAAGTAGGATTTCTAAAGGAAATTGAACAACTGGAAGTCGCTATTTAACTTGAAATTTGGGAAACAATTTTAGAAAGGAAGTATCTCATTAAGTTTGTTAAAAGATAGCATTCTTAATTTGATTCCTATGAAGACAAAGGAAAGGAAAAGTCCGTGGTAAAAACAGTGTAAACAATCTTCAATACTATCAAACAAAAAAGAAAAGGTCAGTTTGATAAAGGGACATCAACAAAACAGTACTCTCCTCCAGACAAAAATTCAAGATTGAGGTATTTCTGGTCATCATTGACAAACTTTCTTAAGCCCTACAACATCGGTTAGGCGCATATAAAGACATACATGAGAAATTTGGCTTTCTTACATACTTAACTGAGCTCAGCAATTTCGCCACCCGATGGGCAGCAGCCAAGTTAATGGAAGAACATTCAAGTGATATCGAAGACTGCTTACCTTCAGAATTAGTCCAATTTTCAGAACTCTTAAAATAGTTATTGTCCAGCCCTAGGCTCAGGGTAAGGAAAAGGAAGTAGCACAAAGCGAAACTCAAAAAACGTGCACAGAGCTAAACATTTTGCTGATTTTGAATGAGCTATATTTCACACAGTCCTTTACAAATGTACACATCGCACTTCACATCTATCTTTCAATGATGACATCAAACTGCAGCTGAGAGCGATCCTTTTCAAAGTTGAAAAGAATATATAATGAGTTTGAATTTGCATGGGAAAAAAAAGACTGAATATGCTCTCTCTTCTCTAATGAGCATTGAAAAGGAACTTGTAAGCTTACTCAGCTTTATTGACTTGATTGAAAACTTCGCCATTTGAAAAATTCGCAAACGAAAGTTGTAGGTTGAAATAATAATCATACATATTTTTCAATAATTTTTGTTATTTCAATTAGAGAAAACAATTCGTTACCTCATGAAAAAAAATATTTAAAAAATATTTTAAAATACGGAATAACGCGTAATATTATTCTTTATGGGGGCGCGTTCGTAACCACGAAACAGCGTAAGTCGGGATGGGACCGTCGTAACCGGAGGACTACCTGTATATAAACATGCATATCTATGCTTTCACGCCTTTGATAAATATATATATAACAAAATATTAACTCAAAGACATTGAAATCATAATTTTCCTCAAGAAAAACATCAACAAAGAAAACCCATCTTTTGGTGTGTGTTTTTTTTTGGGGGGGGGGATAAAAATCGTATCCCCCACCCCACTGTGGTGGAGGGAGTTGTGAGGTGGGATTCGTCCATGCTGTCGGGGTGTCCAAGCCCAAATGGCTTTATATCTTTTAAAACATAACATACTGCCTCTTTCATTCCAGCCGTTTTTTAAAGATCTCTCTGCTGCGAATGTTTCTTTTCTTTTTTCCTAATTTGTTTTAATGTTGTTTGTGTTTTTGGGACTGTTTTATTATTGCAAGTTAACTGATATGATATTTTTTTAATAAGAGTTTTCGCGTTTAACGTATTTCATTGTATTTCTTAATTTCTTTCTAGATTAAAAAATGTCATCTTTTTTGTTTCTGACATAAAATCGTACACAGTAAAATTTTAGGCTCGGGTGTCACCCCCTGATGGGTGTCACCCGGGGCGGCCCGCCCCCCCCCGCCCCCCCCTAGTGACGCCACTGCTTGTCACGTTACAACAACATCGTTTAACTACAAAGATAGACACACCGATCTGATGACAAAAATAAGTCAAAATTAATAAAAAATAAATAATAATTATAAATTGATAATTTATTTAGCTCTGTACCCCAGTAAAAAAACTGGGCTCACAGCGTTTTACATAAAAAATAATAACATACAAATAAGTATTAATGCATTCAATAAAAATTAATATTCTAACAACCACATAAATGACAGTACTGTGCACATAAGCTACGCGTATCTTTAGAGTAAATATTGTTTAATTAATTTTGAAAGTAAAGTTTGAAGAGATGTGTCTTTAATGCAGTCTTGAAGGCCTTAGTATAGTGAATAAAAAATTTCAAAATACACGATATATATATATACAGGAAAAGCTACGGTACTACGTTACTACTTCTTAGAGTGTTAAATATGTCTTTTCAATTCATTTATCATAGGAGGTTCCGAATTCTTCCATCAGATCACCTGTTCGTTTAAATTATTTGATGTGAATTTTGATGACGTCATTAACACGCCTTTAAAAAAAAATTAAACTAATTACTTCATTTCCCCAATCCTATATTTTAGGCGCTTCTCTAAGAAAGATGGCTGCTTGTTTATTCAACAAATGAAAATTTAAAAACTAAAAAACAAACACAGGCATAAAGAAGTGTCACGTTTAACGAAAACTTTCAGCCCAATTAAATTTAAAAGAGGACGATAATACTAAATAATAGCTTATATATTAAAGACGGTGGCTAAAAAAATAATTGAATAAACTTATTTTTGGCTTCCAAGCTAGTAGTCCAGTTGAGAAAATTGCGGAATTTTAAACATATATAAGTATAAGGGTTCTCAAACTTACTTACCTGCAATGATGCTATTTATTACAGTAGTTGTTGTATGAGCGAGCCTAAGTTCGCAGAATTAACCCATCAAGACAGTTTGGATCGTTCAAATCATGTCTCAAAGATAGCTAGCCTTTCATCACCACAAATCAACTTTTAATTGAATAGAGTTTCGAGGTCTCACGGTCAGTGCACCTACTACTAACACGCGTGTCTTGAGGTCTGACGGTCGGTCAGTGCACCAACTACTGACACGCAACTTTCACACCAGGCCCACACGGTAAGTTGTGGTGTGGGGAATAGTCACATTTAACAACTGCAAGGAAGAACATCAGTTCTATGTGAAACGTTTGGACTCTTTTTTTTTAAAAACCAAAAACTTACCACACAAAGATTTGTTTCGTTATACTCGTTTATGTACTTTTGTAACAACAATTGTTGCCTCCAGCCAAAATCCAAACCAAATTAGTTGTTGTTCATAGAAAGGATTTTAAAAAAGTGTTAAAATTTTTTTATCAAGCAATTTTCTCGGGGCCCAATGGCCGACAGGTGTCCAAGTCATCGGCAAGGTATTCGAGTTTCGGTGAAGGCTGGGACCGGGTCCCGGGGCTGCCCCTGAGTCCATCCGGTCCTGAAAGGTGCCTCGGCATGAGTTGGGGTTATAAAGGTGGCTTTGCTTTGTGCTAGTCACACAATCCCCTGGTGTACCCTGACTTTTGGACAGAGGCAAGCAGACGATTAACCACTTAAGACGAAACTGATTACTTATTGGAGAGAAGATTTTTAGAAATGTTAAAATTTAAAAAAAAATTATATATTTCTTTTTCTTTCAAAATTATGTACATGAGTTGGCCACGCGTAATATAATATGTAAATTTAATTAATAATTATGTTAATTTTGTTGTTGTACCAGTAAAGCCATTGGCAGAATAGGTCCAGTTTATTTTTTGTCTGGATAAAATAGAAAGCCTGATCAAAGTTACTGTTTTATCTGCAGAGATTATCTGCAGAGGTTGTGTCTTATGAACATCTGCTGCACAGTTTTATCCTAGTCCACTCCTTTCAATTACTGGCCTTACAAAACAACGTTGGGGGGGGGGACACAAAAAACAAAGCATCATGGTTATAACCCCAAAAAAATATTTTAAAAAATAATTCAATCTCTCAAATATTTGAGTATGATATTTTTGGATTGATG